>FR997761.1:12215387-12700687 GCA_905475315.1 Autographa pulchrina | reverse complement strand
CGTTTGCGAGCGAATGGCGTAATAAAATTTAGGGGTCCGGAAACAAATTTCCCTGGAAAACCGGGAAAAACTGATATTTTACAAGATTAATTACTACTTTTTAAGGTTAAAAATTTAGATGTTCTATATAATCACACGATACGTGTGCTATATATTTAGGAAGGTCTTTAAGAGACCTACAAACAGATATAACTAAATGAAATTTTTACTAAACCGTTTTTGAAAAAATGACTTTGAAAAATGATAGTAATTTAGAAGGTTTTTTGTCAAAAAAGCTATTTGTTTTTAAAAATGGGATGCCAAAATTATACTCAAACGAAAGCAGACGTCTTGAGCTGTGAGTCAACAAAGAAATCGCGACAATCCACCAGTAAACAGCGAAGTTATCACGTGTCAAGTAAAATTATGTACCGCTATATAGCAATAACAATAACAATTTTCGTAAAAATACGAAAAATATCAAATATTTTCGCGTGTAAAAGCGCGTAGGTCAACAATAAGGTTAAAATGGACACGTTTACAAAAAAGTTTTGAACAAAATCGCACAAAAATTTAATTTTTTGTATACAAGTGAACCGTTTGTGCGGCCGACTTAGGTGGATTTTCAAGTACTTATATAGCACTCCACGAGATGTTGTTTTGGTCGGGAACACAAATCGCAATTTCCTCGGCTCCAGGTAGTCGGAGCGCCACGTGAGTGGTATCGTTCTCTTCGGCTGGACGTTTGCGAGCGAATGGCGTAATAAAATTTAGGGGTCCGGAAACAAATTTCCCTGGAAAACCGGGAAAAACTGATATTTTACAAGATTAATTACTACTTTTTTAAGGTTAAAAATTTAGATGTTCTATATAATCACACGATACGTGTGCTATATATTTAGGAAGGTCTTTAAGAGACCTACAAACAGATATAACTAAATGAAATTTTACTAAACCGTTTTTGAAAAAATGACTTTGAAAAATGATAGTAATTTAGAAGGTTTTTTGTCAAAAAAGCTATTTGTTTTTAAAAATGGGATGCCAAAATTATACTCAAACGAAAGCAGACGTCTTGAGCTGTGAGTCAACAAAGAAATCGCGACAATCCACCAGTAAACAGCGAAGTTATCACGTGTCAAGTAAAATTATGTACCGCTATATAGCAATAACAATAACAATTTTCGTAAAAATACGAAAAATATCAAATATTTTCGCGTGTAAAAGCGCGTAGGTCAACAATAAGGTTAAAATGGACACGTTTACAAAAAAGTTTGAACAAAATCGCACAAAAATTTAATTTTTTGTATACAAGTGAACCGTTTGTGCGGCCGACTTAGGTGGATTTTCAAGTACTTATATAGCACTCCACGAGATGTTGTTTTGGTCGGGAACACAAATCGCAATTTCCTCGGCTCCAGGTAGTCGGAGCGCCACGTGAGTGGTATCGTTCTCTTCGGCTGGACGTTTGCGAGCGAATGGCGTAATAAAATTTAGGGGTCCGGGAACAAATTTCCCTGGAAAACCGGGAAAAACTGATATTTTACAAGATTAATTACTACTTTTTAAGGTTAAAAATTTAGATGTTCTATATAATCACACGATACGTGTGCTATATATTTAGGAAGGTCTTTAAGAGACCTACAAACAGATATAACTAAATGAAATTTTTACTAAACCGTTTTTGAAAAAATGACTTTGAAAAATGATAGTAATTTAGAAGGTTTTTTGTCAAAAAAGCTATTTGTTTTTAAAAATGGGATGCCAAAATTATACTCAAACGAAAGCAGACGTCTTGAGCTGTGAGTCAACAAAGAAATCGCGACAATCCACCAGTAAACAGCGAAGTTATCACGTGTCAAGTAAAATTATGTACCGCTATATAGCAATAACAATAACAATTTTCGTAAAAATACGAAAAATATCAAATATTTTTCGCGTGTAAAAGCGCGTAGGGTCAACAATAAGGTTAAAATGGACACGTTTACAAAAAAGTTTGAACAAAATCGCACAAAAATTAAAATTTTTGTATACAAGTGAACCGTTTGTGCGGCCGACTTAGGTGGATTTTCAAGTACTTATATAGCACTCCACGAGATGTTGTTTTGGTCGGGAACACAAATCGCAATTTCCTCGGCTCCAGGTAGTCGGAGCGCCACGTGAGTGGTATCGTTCTCTTCGGCTGGACGTTTGCGAGCGAATGGCGTAATAAAATTTAGGGGTCCGGAAACAAATTTCCCTGGAAAACCGGGAAAAACTGATATTTTACAAGATTAATTACTACTTTTTAAGGTTAAAAATTTAGATGTTCTATATAATCACACGATACGTGTGCTATATATTTAGGAAGGTCTTTAAGAGACCTACAAACAGATATAACTAAATGAAATTTTTACTAAACCGTTTTTGAAAAAATGACTTTGAAAAATGATAGTAATTTAGAAGGTTTTTTGTCAAAAAAGCTATTTGTTTTTAAAAATGGGATGCCAAAATTATACTCAAACGAAAGCAGACGTCTTGAGCTGTGAGTCAACAAAGAAATCGCGACAATCCACCAGTAAACAGCGAAGTTATCACGTGTCAAGTAAAATTATGTACCGCTATATAGCAATAACAATAACAATTTTCGTAAAAATACGAAAAATATCAAATATTTTCGCGTGTAAAAGCGCGTAGGTCAACAATAAGGTTAAAATGGACACGTTTACAAAAAAGTTTGAACAAAATCGCACAAAAATTTAATTTTTTGTATACAAGTGAACCGTTTGTGCGGCCGACTTAGGTGGATTTTCAAGTACTTATATAGCACTCCACGAGATGTTGTTTTGGTCGGGAACACAAATCGCAATTTCCTCGGCTCCAGGTAGTCGGAGCGCCACGTGAGTGGTATCGTTCTCTTCGGCTGGACGTTTGCGAGCGAATGGCGTAATAAAATTTAGGGGTCCGGAAACAAATTTCCCTGGAAAACCGGGAAAAACTGATATTTTACAAGATTAATTACTACTTTTTAAGGTTAAAAATTTAGATGTTCTATATAATCACACGATACGTGTGCTATATATTTAGGAAGGTCTTTAAGAGACCTACAAACAGATATAACTAAATGAAATTTTTACTAAACCGTTTTTGAAAAAATGACTTTGAAAAATGATAGTAATTTAGAAGGTTTTTTGTCAAAAAAGCTATTTGTTTTTAAAAATGGGATGCCAAAATTATACTCAAACGAAAGCAGACGTCTTGAGCTGTGAGTCAACAAAGAAATCGCGACAATCCACCAGTAAACAGCGAAGTTATCACGTGTCAAGTAAAATTATGTACCGCTATATAGCAATAACAATAACAATTTTCGTAAAAATACGAAAAATATCAAATATTTTCGCGTGTAAAAGCGCGTAGGTCAACAATAAGGTTAAAATGGACACGTTTACAAAAAAGTTTGAACAAAATCGCACAAAAATTAAAATTTTTGTATACAAGTGAACCGTTTGTGCGGCCGACTTAGGTGGATTTTCAAGTACTTATATAGCACTCCACGAGATGTTGTTTTGGTCGGGAACACAAATCGCAATTTCCTCGGCTCCAGGTAGTCGGAGCGCCACGTGAGTGGTATCGTTCTCTTCGGCTGGACGTTTGCGAGCGAATGGCGTAATAAAATTTAGGGGTCCGGAAACAAATTTCCCTGGAAAACCGGGAAAAACTGATATTTTACAAGATTAATTACTACTTTTTAAGGTTAAAAATTTAGATGTTCTATATAATCACACGATACGTGTGCTATATATTTAGGAAGGTCTTTAAGAGACCTACAAACAGATATAACTAAATGAAATTTTTACTAAACCGTTTTTGAAAAAATGACTTTGAAAAATGATAGTAATTTAGAAGGTTTTTTGTCAAAAAAGCTATTTGTTTTTAAAAATGGGATGCCAAAATTATACTCAAACGAAAGCAGACGTCTTGAGCTGTGAGTCAACAAAGAAATCGCGACAATCCACCAGTAAACAGCGAAGTTATCACGTGTCAAGTAAAATTATGTACCGCTATATAGCAATAACAATAACAATTTTCGTAAAAATACGAAAAATATCAAATATTTTCGCGTGTAAAAGCGCGTAGGTCAACAATAAGGTTAAAATGGACACGTTTACAAAAAAGTTTGAACAAAATCGCACAAAAATTTAATTTTTTGTATACAAGTGAACCGTTTGTGCGGCCGACTTAGGTGGATTTTCAAGTACTTATATAGCACTCCACGAGATGTTGTTTTGGTCGGGAACACAAATCGCAATTTCCTCGGCTCCAGGTAGTCGGAGCGCCACGTGAGTGGTATCGTTCTCTTCGGCTGGACGTTTGCGAGCGAATGGCGTAATAAAATTTAGGGGTCCGGGAACAAATTTCCCTGGAAAACCGGGAAAAACTGATATTTTACAAGATTAATTACTACTTTTTAAGGTTAAAAATTTAGATGTTCTATATAATCACACGATACGTGTGCTATATATTTAGGAAGGTCTTTAAGAGACCTACAAACAGATATAACTAAATGAAATTTTTACTAAACCGTTTTTGAAAAAATGACTTTGAAAAATGATAGTAATTTAGAAGGTTTTTTGTCAAAAAAGCTATTTGTTTTTAAAAATGGGATGCCAAAATTATACTCAAACGAAAGCAGACGTCTTGAGCTGTGAGTCAACAAAGAAATCGCGACAATCCACCAGTAAACAGCGAAGTTATCACGTGTCAAGTAAAATTATGTACCGCTATATAGCAATAACAATAACAATTTTCGTAAAAATACGAAAAATATCAAATATTTTCGCGTGTAAAAGCGCGTAGGTCAACAATAAGGTTAAAATGGACACGTTTACAAAAAAGTTTGAACAAAATCGCACAAAAATTAAAATTTTTGTATACAAGTGAACCGTTTGTGCGGCCGACTTAGGTGGATTTTCAAGTACTTATATAGCACTCCACGAGATGTTGTTTTGGTCGGGAACACAAATCGCAATTTCCTCGGCTCCAGGTAGTCGGAGCGCCACGTGAGTGGTATCGTTCTCTTCGGCTGGACGTTTGCGAGCGAATGGCGTAATAAAATTTAGGGGTCCGGAAACAAATTTCCCTGGAAAACCGGGAAAAACTGATATTTTACAAGATTAATTACTACTTTTTAAGGTTAAAAATTTAGATGTTCTATATAATCACACGATACGTGTGCTATATATTTAGGAAGGTCTTTAAGAGACCTACAAACAGATATAACTAAATGAAATTTTTACTAAACCGTTTTTGAAAAAATGACTTTGAAAAATGATAGTAATTTAGAAGGTTTTTTGTCAAAAAAGCTATTTGTTTTTAAAAATGGGATGCCAAAATTATACTCAAACGAAAGCAGACGTCTTGAGCTGTGAGTCAACAAAGAAATCGCGACAATCCACCAGTAAACAGCGAAGTTATCACGTGTCAAGTAAAATTATGTACCGCTATATAGCAATAACAATAACAATTTTCGTAAAAATACGAAAAATATCAAATATTTTCGCGTGTAAAAGCGCGTAGGTCAACAATAAGGTTAAAATGGACACGTTTACAAAAAAGTTTGAACAAAATCGCACAAAAATTTAATTTTTTGTATACAAGTGAACCGTTTGTGCGGCCGACTTAGGTGGATTTTCAAGTACTTATATAGCACTCCACGAGATGTTGTTTTGGTCGGGAACACAAATCGCAATTTCCTCGGCTCCAGGTAGTCGGAGCGCCACGTGAGTGGTATCGTTCTCTTCGGCTGGACGTTTGCGAGCGAATGGCGTAATAAAATTTAGGGGTCCGGAAACAAATTTCCCTGGAAAACCGGGAAAAACTGATATTTTACAAGATTAATTACTACTTTTTAAGGTTAAAAATTTAGATGTTCTATATAATCACACGATACGTGTGCTATATATTTAGGAAGGTCTTTAAGAGACCTACAAACAGATATAACTAAATGAAATTTTTACTAAACCGTTTTTGAAAAAATGACTTTGAAAAATGATAGTAATTTAGAAGGTTTTTTGTCAAAAAAGCTATTTGTTTTTAAAAATGGGATGCCAAAATTATACTCAAACGAAAGCAGACGTCTTGAGCTGTGAGTCAACAAAGAAATCGCGACAATCCACCAGTAAACAGCGAAGTTATCACGTGTCAAGTAAAATTATGTACCGCTATATAGCAATAACAATAACAATTTTCGTAAAAATACGAAAAATATCAAATATTTTCGCGTGTAAAAGCGCGTAGGTCAACAATAAGGTTAAAATGGACACGTTTACAAAAAAGTTTGAACAAAATCGCACAAAAATTTAATTTTTTGTATACAAGTGAACCGTTTGTGCGGCCGACTTAGGTGGATTTTCAAGTACTTATATAGCACTCCACGAGATGTTGTTTTGGTCGGGAACACAAATCGCAATTTCCTCGGCTCCAGGTAGTCGGAGCGCCACGTGAGTGGTATCGTTCTCTTCGGCTGGACGTTTGCGAGCGAATGGCGTAATAAAATTTAGGGGTCCGGAAACAAATTTCCCTGGAAAACCGGGAAAAACTGATATTTTTACAAGATTAATTACTACTTTTTAAGGTTAAAAATTTAGATGTTCTATATAATCACACGATACGTGTGCTATATATTTAGGAAGGTCTTTAAGAGACCTACAAACAGATATAACTAAATGAAATTTTTACTAAACCGTTTTTGAAAAAATGACTTTGAAAAATGATAGTAATTTAGAAGGTTTTTTGTCAAAAAAGCTATTTGTTTTTAAAAATGGGATGCCAAAATTATACTCAAACGAAAGCAGACGTCTTGAGCTGTGAGTCAACAAAGAAATCGCGACAATCCACCAGTAAACAGCGAAGTTATCACGTGTCAAGTAAAATTATGTACCGCTATATAGCAATAACAATAACAATTTTCGTAAAAATACGAAAAATATCAAATATTTTCGCGTGTAAAAGCGCGTAGGTCAACAATAAGGTTAAAATGGACACGTTTACAAAAAAGTTTGAACAAAATCGCACAAAAATTTAATTTTTTGTATACAAGTGAACCGTTTGTGCGGCCGACTTAGGTGGATTTTCAAGTACTTATATAGCACTCCACGAGATGTTGTTTTGGTCGGGAACACAAATCGCAATTTCCTCGGCTCCAGGTAGTCGGAGCGCCACGTGAGTGGTATCGTTCTCTTCGGCTGGACGTTTGCGAGCGAATGGCGTAATAAAATTTAGGGGTCCGGGAACAAATTTCCCTGGAAAACCGGGAAAAACTGATATTTTACAAGATTAATTACTACTTTTTAAGGTTAAAAATTTAGATGTTCTATATAATCACACGATACGTGTGCTATATATTTAGGAAGGTCTTTAAGAGACCTACAAACAGATATAACTAAATGAAATTTTTACTAAACCGTTTTTGAAAAAATGACTTTGAAAAATGATAGTAATTTAGAAGGTTTTTTGTCAAAAAAGCTATTTGTTTTTAAAAATGGGATGCCAAAATTATACTCAAACGAAAGCAGACGTCTTGAGCTGTGAGTCAACAAAGAAATCGCGACAATCCACCAGTAAACAGCGAAGTTATCACGTGTCAAGTAAAATTATGTACCGCTATATAGCAATAACAATAACAATTTTCGTAAAAATACGAAAAATATCAAATATTTTCGCGTGTAAAAGCGCGTAGGTCAACAATAAGGTTAAAATGGACACGTTTACAAAAAAGTTTGAACAAAATCGCACAAAAATTAAATTTTTTGTATACAAGTGAACCGTTTGTGCGGCCGACTTAGGTGGATTTTCAAGTACTTATATAGCACTCCACGAGATGTTGTTTTGGTCGGGAACACAAATCGCAATTTCCTCGGCTCCAGGTAGTCGGAGCGCCACGTGAGTGGTATCGTTCTCTTCGGCTGGACGTTTGCGAGCGAATGGCGTAATAAAATTTAGGGGTCCGGAAACAAATTTCCCTGGAAAACCGGGAAAAACTGATATTTTACAAGATTAATTACTACTTTTTAAGGTTAAAAATTTAGATGTTCTATATAATCACACGATACGTGTGCTATATATTTAGGAAGGTCTTTAAGAGACCTACAAACAGATATAACTAAATGAAATTTTTACTAAACCGTTTTTGAAAAAATGACTTTGAAAAATGATAGTAATTTAGAAGGTTTTTTGTCAAAAAAGCTATTTGTTTTTAAAAATGGGATGCCAAAATTATACTCAAACGAAAGCAGACGTCTTGAGCTGTGAGTCAACAAAGAAATCGCGACAATCCACCAGTAAACAGCGAAGTTATCACGTGTCAAGTAAAATTATGTACCGCTATATAGCAATAACAATAACAATTTTCGTAAAAATACGAAAAATATCAAATATTTTCGCGTGTAAAAGCGCGTAGGTCAACAATAAGGTTAAAATGGACACGTTTACAAAAAAGTTTGAACAAAATCGCACAAAAATTTAATTTTTTGTATACAAGTGAACCGTTTGTGCGGCCGACTTAGGTGGATTTTCAAGTACTTATATAGCACTCCACGAGATGTTGTTTTGGTCGGGAACACAAATCGCAATTTCCTCGGCTCCAGGTAGTCGGAGCGCCACGTGAGTGGTATCGTTCTCTTCGGCTGGACGTTTGCGAGCGAATGGCGTAATAAAATTTAGGGGTCCGGGAACAAATTTCCCTGGAAAACCGGGAAAAACTGATATTTTACAAGATTAATTACTACTTTTTAAGGTTAAAAATTTAGATGTTCTATATAATCACACGATACGTGTGCTATATATTTAGGAAGGTCTTTAAGAGACCTACAAACAGATATAACTAAATGAAATTTTTACTAAACCGTTTTTGAAAAAATGACTTTGAAAAATGATAGTAATTTAGAAGGTTTTTTGTCAAAAAAGCTATTTGTTTTTAAAAATGGGATGCCAAAATTATACTCAAACGAAAGCAGACGTCTTGAGCTGTGAGTCAACAAAGAAATCGCGACAATCCACCAGTAAACAGCGAAGTTATCACGTGTCAAGTAAAATTATGTACCGCTATATAGCAATAACAATAACAATTTTCGTAAAAATACGAAAAATATCAAATATTTTCGCGTGTAAAAGCGCGTAGGTCAACAATAAGGTTAAAATGGACACGTTTACAAAAAAGTTTGAACAAAATCGCACAAAAATTAAATTTTTTGTATACAAGTGAACCGTTTGTGCGGCCGACTTAGGTGGATTTTCAAGTACTTATATAGCACTCCACGAGATGTTGTTTTGGTCGGGAACACAAATCGCAATTTCCTCGGCTCCAGGTAGTCGGAGCGCCACGTGAGTGGTATCGTTCTCTTCGGCTGGACGTTTGCGAGCGAATGGCGTAATAAAATTTAGGGGTCCGGAAACAAATTTCCCTGGAAAACCGGGAAAAACTGATATTTTACAAGATTAATTACTACTTTTTAAGGTTAAAAATTTAGATGTTCTATATAATCACACGATACGTGTGCTATATATTTAGGAAGGTCTTTAAGAGACCTACAAACAGATATAACTAAATGAAATTTTTACTAAACCGTTTTTGAAAAAATGACTTTGAAAAATGATAGTAATTTAGAAGGTTTTTTGTCAAAAAAGCTATTTGTTTTTAAAAATGGGATGCCAAAATTATACTCAAACGAAAGCAGACGTCTTGAGCTGTGAGTCAACAAAGAAATCGCGACAATCCACCAGTAAACAGCGAAGTTATCACGTGTCAAGTAAAATTATGTACCGCTATATAGCAATAACAATAACAATTTTCGTAAAAATACGAAAAATATCAAATATTTTCGCGTGTAAAAGCGCGTAGGTCAACAATAAGGTTAAAATGGACACGTTTACAAAAAAGTTTGAACAAAATCGCACAAAAATTAAAATTTTTGTATACAAGTGAACCGTTTGTGCGGCCGACTTAGGTGGATTTTCAAGTACTTATATAGCACTCCACGAGATGTTGTTTTGGTCGGGAACACAAATCGCAATTTCCTCGGCTCCAGGTAGTCGGAGCGCCACGTGAGTGGTATCGTTCTCTTCGGCTGGACGTTTGCGAGCGAATGGCGTAATAAAATTTAGGGGTCCGGGAACAAATTTCCCTGGAAAACCGGGAAAAACTGATATTTTACAAGATTAATTACTACTTTTTAAGGTTAAAAATTTAGATGTTCTATATAATCACACGATACGTGTGCTATATATTTAGGAAGGTCTTTAAGAGACCTACAAACAGATATAACTAAATGAAATTTTTACTAAACCGTTTTTGAAAAAATGACTTTGAAAAATGATAGTAATTTAGAAGGTTTTTTGTCAAAAAAGCTATTTGTTTTTAAAAATGGGATGCCAAAATTATACTCAAACGAAAGCAGACGTCTTGAGCTGTGAGTCAACAAAGAAATCGCGACAATCCACCAGTAAACAGCGAAGTTATCACGTGTCAAGTAAAATTATGTACCGCTATATAGCAATAACAATAACAATTTTCGTAAAAATACGAAAAATATCAAATATTTTCGCGTGTAAAAGCGCGTAGGTCAACAATAAGGTTAAAATGGACACGTTTACAAAAAAGTTTGAACAAAATCGCACAAAAATTAAATTTTTTGTATACAAGTGAACCGTTTGTGCGGCCGACTTAGGTGGATTTTCAAGTACTTATATAGCACTCCACGAGATGTTGTTTTGGTCGGGAACACAAATCGCAATTTCCTCGGCTCCAGGTAGTCGGAGCGCCACGTGAGTGGTATCGTTCTCTTCGGCTGGACGTTTGCGAGCGAATGGCGTAATAAAATTTAGGGGTCCGGGAACAAATTTCCCTGGAAAACCGGGAAAAACTGATATTTTACAAGATTAATTACTACTTTTTAAGGTTAAAAATTTAGATGTTCTATATAATCACACGATACGTGTGCTATATATTTAGGAAGGTCTTTAAGAGACCTACAAACAGATATAACTAAATGAAATTTTTACTAAACCGTTTTTGAAAAAATGACTTTGAAAAATGATAGTAATTTAGAAGGTTTTTTGTCAAAAAAGCTATTTGTTTTTAAAAATGGGATGCCAAAATTATACTCAAACGAAAGCAGACGTCTTGAGCTGTGAGTCAACAAAGAAATCGCGACAATCCACCAGTAAACAGCGAAGTTATCACGTGTCAAGTAAAATTATGTACCGCTATATAGCAATAACAATAACAATTTTCGTAAAAATACGAAAAATATCAAATATTTTCGCGTGTAAAAGCGCGTAGGTCAACAATAAGGTTAAAATGGACACGTTTACAAAAAAGTTTGAACAAAATCGCACAAAAATTAAAATTTTTGTATACAAGTGAACCGTTTGTGCGGCCGACTTAGGTGGATTTTCAAGTACTTATATAGCACTCCACGAGATGTTGTTTTGGTCGGGAACACAAATCGCAATTTCCTCGGCTCCAGGTAGTCGGAGCGCCACGTGAGTGGTATCGTTCTCTTCGGCTGGACGTTTGCGAGCGAATGGCGTAATAAAATTTAGGGGTCCGGGAACAAATTTCCCTGGAAAACCGGGAAAAACTGATATTTTACAAGATTAATTACTACTTTTTAAGGTTAAAAATTTAGATGTTCTATATAATCACACGATACGTGTGCTATATATTTAGGAAGGTCTTTAAGAGACCTACAAACAGATATAACTAAATGAATTTTTTACTAAACCGTTTTTGAAAAAATGACTTTGAAAAATGATAGTAATTTAGAAGGTTTTTTGTCAAAAAAGCTATTTGTTTTTAAAAATGGGATGCCAAAATTATACTCAAACGAAAGCAGACGTCTTGAGCTGTGAGTCAACAAAGAAATCGCGACAATCCACCAGTAAACAGCGAAGTTATCACGTGTCAAGTAAAATTATGTACCGCTATATAGCAATAACAATAACAATTTTCGTAAAAATACGAAAAATATCAAATATTTTCGCGTGTAAAAGCGCGTAGGTCAACAATAAGGTTAAAATGGACACGTTTACAAAAAAGTTTGAACAAAATCGCACAAAAATTTAATTTTTTGTATACAAGTGAACCGTTTGTGCGGCCGACTTAGGTGGATTTTCAAGTACTTATATAGCACTCCACGAGATGTTGTTTTGGTCGGGAACACAAATCGCAATTTCCTCGGCTCCAGGTAGTCGGAGCGCCACGTGAGTGGTATCGTTCTCTTCGGCTGGACGTTTGCGAGCGAATGGCGTAATAAAATTTAGGGGTCCGGGAACAAATTTCCCTGGAAAACCGGGAAAAACTGATATTTTACAAGATTAATTACTACTTTTTAAGGTTAAAAATTTAGATGTTCTATATAATCACACGATACGTGTGCTATATATTTAGGAAGGTCTTTAAGAGACCTACAAACAGATATAACTAAATGAAATTTTTACTAAACCGTTTTTGAAAAAATGACTTTGAAAAATGATAGTAATTTAGAAGGTTTTTTGTCAAAAAAGCTATTTGTTTTTAAAAATGGGATGCCAAAATTATACTCAAACGAAAGCAGACGTCTTGAGCTGTGAGTCAACAAAGAAATCGCGACAATCCACCAGTAAACAGCGAAGTTATCACGTGTCAAGTAAAATTATGTACCGCTATATAGCAATAACAATAACAATTTTCGTAAAAATACGAAAAATATCAAATATTTTCGCGTGTAAAAGCGCGTAGGTCAACAATAAGGTTAAAATGGACACGTTTACAAAAAAGTTTGAACAAAATCGCACAAAAATTAAAATTTTTGTATACAAGTGAACCGTTTGTGCGGCCGACTTAGGTGGATTTTCAAGTACTTATATAGCACTCCACGAGATGTTGTTTTGGTCGGGAACACAAATCGCAATTTCCTCGGCTCCAGGTAGTCGGAGCGCCACGTGAGTGGTATCGTTCTCTTCGGCTGGACGTTTGCGAGCGAATGGCGTAATAAAATTTAGGGGTCCGGGAACAAATTTCCCTGGAAAACCGGGAAAAACTGATATTTTACAAGATTAATTACTACTTTTTAAGGTTAAAAATTTAGATGTTCTATATAATCACACGATACGTGTGCTATATATTTAGGAAGGTCTTTAAGAGACCTACAAACAGATATAACTAAATGAAATTTTTACTAAACCGTTTTTGAAAAAATGACTTTGAAAAATGATAGTAATTTAGAAGGTTTTTTGTCAAAAAAGCTATTTGTTTTTAAAAATGGGATGCCAAAATTATACTCAAACGAAAGCAGACGTCTTGAGCTGTGAGTCAACAAAGAAATCGCGACAATCCACCAGTAAACAGCGAAGTTATCACGTGTCAAGTAAAATTATGTACCGCTATATAGCAATAACAATAACAATTTTCGTAAAAATACGAAAAATATCAAATATTTTCGCGTGTAAAAGCGCGTAGGTCAACAATAAGGTTAAAATGGACACGTTTACAAAAAAGTTTGAACAAAATCGCACAAAAATTAAATTTTTTGTATACAAGTGAACCGTTTGTGCGGCCGACTTAGGTGGATTTTCAAGTACTTATATAGCACTCCACGAGATGTTGTTTTGGTCGGGAACACAAATCGCAATTTCCTCGGCTCCAGGTAGTCGGAGCGCCACGTGAGTGGTATCGTTCTCTTCGGCTGGACGTTTGCGAGCGAATGGCGTAATAAAATTTAGGGGTCCGGGAACAAATTTCCCTGGAAAACCGGGAAAAACTGATATTTTACAAGATTAATTACTACTTTTTAAGGTTAAAAATTTAGATGTTCTATATAATCACACGATACGTGTGCTATATATTTAGGAAGGTCTTTAAGAGACCTACAAACAGATATAACTAAATGAAATTTTTACTAAACCGTTTTTGAAAAAATGACTTTGAAAAATGATAGTAATTTAGAAGGTTTTTTGTCAAAAAAGCTATTTGTTTTTAAAAATGGGATGCCAAAATTATACTCAAACGAAAGCAGACGTCTTGAGCTGTGAGTCAACAAAGAAATCGCGACAATCCACCAGTAAACAGCGAAGTTATCACGTGTCAAGTAAAATTATGTACCGCTATATAGCAATAACAATAACAATTTTCGTAAAAATACGAAAAATATCAAATATTTTCGCGTGTAAAAGCGCGTAGGTCAACAATAAGGTTAAAATGGACACGTTTACAAAAAAGTTTGAACAAAATCGCACAAAAATTAAAATTTTTGTATACAAGTGAACCGTTTGTGCGGCCGACTTAGGTGGATTTTCAAGTACTTATATAGCACTCCACGAGATGTTGTTTTGGTCGGGAACACAAATCGCAATTTCCTCGGCTCCAGGTAGTCGGAGCGCCACGTGAGTGGTATCGTTCTCTTCGGCTGGACGTTTGCGAGCGAATGGCGTAATAAAATTTAGGGGTCCGGGAACAAATTTCCCTGGAAAACCGGGAAAAACTGATATTTTACAAGATTAATTACTACTTTTTAAGGTTAAAAATTTAGATGTTCTATATAATCACACGATACGTGTGCTATATATTTAGGAAGGTCTTTAAGAGACCTACAAACAGATATAACTAAATGAAATTTTTACTAAACCGTTTTTGAAAAAATTACTTTGAAAAATGATAGTAATTTAGAAGGTTTTTTGTCAAAAAAGCTATTTGTTTTTAAAAATGGGATGCCAAAATTATACTCAAACGAAAGCAGACGTCTTGAGCTGTGAGTCAACAAAGAAATCGCGACAATCCACCAGTAAACAGCGAAGTTATCACGTGTCAAGTAAAATTATGTACCGCTATATAGCAATAACAATAACAATTTTCGTAAAAATACGAAAAATATCAAATATTTTCGCGTGTAAAAGCGCGTAGGTCAACAATAAGGTTAAAATGGACACGTTTACAAAAAAGTTTGAACAAAATCGCACAAAAATTAAATTTTTTGTATACAAGTGAACCGTTTGTGCGGCCGACTTAGGTGGATTTTCAAGTACTTATATAGCACTCCACGAGATGTTGTTTTGGTCGGGAACACAAATCGCAATTTCCTCGGCTCCAGGTAGTCGGAGCGCCACGTGAGTGGTATCGTTCTCTTCGGCTGGACGTTTGCGAGCGAATGGCGTAATAAAATTTAGGGGTCCGGGAACAAATTTCCCTGGAAAACCGGGAAAAACTGATATTTTACAAGATTAATTACTACTTTTTAAGGTTAAAAATTTAGATGTTCTATATAATCACACGATACGTGTGCTATATATTTAGGAAGGTCTTTAAGAGACCTACAAACAGATATAACTAAATGAAATTTTTACTAAACCGTTTTTGAAAAAATGACTTTGAAAAATGATAGTAATTTAGAAGGTTTTTTGTCAAAAAAGCTATTTGTTTTTAAAAATGGGATGCCAAAATTATACTCAAACGAAAGCAGACGTCTTGAGCTGTGAGTCAACAAAGAAATCGCGACAATCCACCAGTAAACAGCGAAGTTATCACGTGTCAAGTAAAATTATGTACCGCTATATAGCAATAACAATAACAATTTTCGTAAAAATACGAAAAATATCAAATATTTTCGCGTGTAAAAGCGCGTAGGTCAACAATAAGGTTAAAATGGACACGTTTACAAAAAAGTTTGAACAAAATCGCACAAAAATTAAAATTTTTGTATACAAGTGAACCGTTTGTGCGGCCGACTTAGGTGGATTTTCAAGTACTTATATAGCACTCCACGAGATGTTGTTTTGGTCGGGAACACAAATCGCAATTTCCTCGGCTCCAGGTAGTCGGAGCGCCACGTGAGTGGTATCGTTCTCTTCGGCTGGACGTTTGCGAGCGAATGGCGTAATAAAATTTAGGGGTCCGGGAACAAATTTCCCTGGAAAACCGGGAAAAACTGATATTTTACAAGATTAATTACTACTTTTTAAGGTTAAAAATTTAGATGTTCTATATAATCACACGATACGTGTGCTATATATTTAGGAAGGTCTTTAAGAGACCTACAAACAGATATAACTAAATGAAATTTTTACTAAACCGTTTTTGAAAAAATGACTTTGAAAAATGATAGTAATTTAGAAGGTTTTTTGTCAAAAAAGCTATTTGTTTTTAAAAATGGGATGCCAAAATTATACTCAAACGAAAGCAGACGTCTTGAGCTGTGAGTCAACAAAGAAATCGCGACAATCCACCAGTAAACAGCGAAGTTATCACGTGTCAAGTAAAATTATGTACCGCTATATAGCAATAACAATAACAATTTTCGTAAAAATACGAAAAATATCAAATATTTTCGCGTGTAAAAGCGCGTAGGTCAACAATAAGGTTAAAATGGACACGTTTACAAAAAAGTTTGAACAAAATCGCACAAAAATTAAATTTTTTGTATACAAGTGAACCGTTTGTGCGGCCGACTTAGGTGGATTTTCAAGTACTTATATAGCACTCCACGAGATGTTGTTTTGGTCGGGAACACAAATCGCAATTTCCTCGGCTCCAGGTAGTCGGAGCGCCACGTGAGTGGTATCGTTCTCTTCGGCTGGACGTTTGCGAGCGAATGGCGTAATAAAATTTAGGGGTCCGGGAACAAATTTCCCTGGAAAACCGGGAAAAACTGATATTTTACAAGATTAATTACTACTTTTTAAGGTTAAAAATTTAGATGTTCTATATAATCACACGATACGTGTGCTATATATTTAGGAAGGTCTTTAAGAGACCTACAAACAGATATAACTAAATGAAATTTTTACTAAACCGTTTTTGAAAAAATGACTTTGAAAAATGATAGTAATTTAGAAGGTTTTTTGTCAAAAAAGCTATTTGTTTTTAAAAATGGGATGCCAAAATTATACTCAAACGAAAGCAGACGTCTTGAGCTGTGAGTCAACAAAGAAATCGCGACAATCCACCAGTAAACAGCGAAGTTATCACGTGTCAAGTAAAATTATGTACCGCTATATAGCAATAACAATAACAATTTTCGTAAAAATACGAAAAATATCAAATATTTTCGCGTGTAAAAGCGCGTAGGTCAACAATAAGGTTAAAATGGACACGTTTACAAAAAAGTTTGAACAAAATCGCACAAAAATTTAATTTTTTGTATACAAGTGAACCGTTTGTGCGGCCGACTTAGGTGGATTTTCAAGTACTTATAGCACTCCACGAGATGTTGTTTTGGTCGGGAACACAAATCGCAATTTCCTCGGCTCCAGGTAGTCGGAGCGCCACGTGAGTGGTATCGTTCTCTTCGGCTGGACGTTTGCGAGCGAATGGCGTAATAAAATTTAGGGGTCCGGGAACAAATTTCCCTGGAAAACCGGGAAAAACTGATATTTTACAAGATTAATTACTACTTTTTAAGGTTAAAAATTTAGATGTTCTATATAATCACACGATACGTGTGCTATATATTTAGGAAGGTCTTTAAGAGACCTACAAACAGATATAACTAAATGAAATTTTTACTAAACCGTTTTTGAAAAAATGACTTTGAAAAATGATAGTAATTTAGAAGGTTTTTTGTCAAAAAAGCTATTTGTTTTTAAAAATGGGATGCCAAAATTATACTCAAACGAAAGCAGACGTCTTGAGCTGTGAGTCAACAAAGAAATCGCGACAATCCACCAGTAAACAGCGAAGTTATCACGTGTCAAGTAAAATTATGTACCGCTATATAGCAATAACAATAACAATTTTCGTAAAAATACGAAAAATATCAAATATTTTCGCGTGTAAAAGCGCGTAGGTCAACAATAAGGTTAAAATGGACACGTTTACAAAAAAGTTTGAACAAAATCGCACAAAAATTAAAATTTTTGTATACAAGTGAACCGTTTGTGCGGCCGACTTAGGTGGATTTTCAAGTACTTATATAGCACTCCACGAGATGTTGTTTTGGTCGGGAACACAAATCGCAATTTCCTCGGCTCCAGGTAGTCGGAGCGCCACGTGAGTGGTATCGTTCTCTTCGGCTGGACGTTTGCGAGCGAATGGCGTAATAAAATTTAGGGGTCCGGGAACAAATTTCCCTGGAAAACCGGGAAAAACTGATATTTTACAAGATTAATTACTACTTTTTAAGGTTAAAAATTTAGATGTTCTATATAATCACACGATACGTGTGCTATATATTTAGGAAGGTCTTTAAGAGACCTACAAACAGATATAACTAAATGAAATTTTTACTAAACCGTTTTTGAAAAAATGACTTTGAAAAATGATAGTAATTTAGAAGGTTTTTTGTCAAAAAAGCTATTTGTTTTTAAAAATGGGATGCCAAAATTATACTCAAACGAAAGCAGACGTCTTGAGCTGTGAGTCAACAAAGAAATCGCGACAATCCACCAGTAAACAGCGAAGTTATCACGTGTCAAGTAAAATTATGTACCGCTATATAGCAATAACAATAACAATTTTCGTAAAAATACGAAAAATATCAAATATTTTCGCGTGTAAAAGCGCGTAGGTCAACAATAAGGTTAAAATGGACACGTTTACAAAAAAGTTTGAACAAAATCGCACAAAAATTTAATTTTTTGTATACAAGTGAACCGTTTGTGCGGCCGACTTAGGTGGATTTTCAAGTACTTATATAGCACTCCACGAGATGTTGTTTTGGTCGGGAACACAAATCGCAATTTCCTCGGCTCCAGGTAGTCGGAGCGCCACGTGAGTGGTATCGTTCTCTTCGGCTGGACGTTTGCGAGCGAATGGCGTAATAAAATTTAGGGGTCCGGGAACAAATTTCCCTGGAAAACCGGGAAAAACTGATATTTTACAAGATTAATTACTACTTTTTAAGGTTAAAAATTTAGATGTTCTATATAATCACACGATACGTGTGCTATATATTTAGGAAGGTCTTTAAGAGACCTACAAACAGATATAACTAAATGAAATTTTTACTAAACCGTTTTTGAAAAAATGACTTTGAAAAATGATAGTAATTTAGAAGGTTTTTTGTCAAAAAAGCTATTTGTTTTTAAAAATGGGATGCCAAAATTATACTCAAACGAAAGCAGACGTCTTGAGCTGTGAGTCAACAAAGAAATCGCGACAATCCACCAGTAAACAGCGAAGTTATCACGTGTCAAGTAAAATTATGTACCGCTATATAGCAATAACAATAACAATTTTCGTAAAAATACGAAAAATATCAAATATTTTCGCGTGTAAAAGCGCGTAGGTCAACAATAAGGTTAAAATGGACACGTTTACAAAAAAGTTTGAACAAAATCGCACAAAAATTAAAATTTTTGTATACAAGTGAACCGTTTGTGCGGCCGACTTAGGTGGATTTTCAAGTACTTATATAGCACTCCACGAGATGTTGTTTTGGTCGGGAACACAAATCGCAATTTCCTCGGCTCCAGGTAGTCGGAGCGCCACGTGAGTGGTATCGTTCTCTTCGGCTGGACGTTTGCGAGCGAATGGCGTAATAAAATTTAGGGGTCCGGGAACAAATTTCCCTGGAAAACCGGGAAAAACTGATATTTTACAAGATTAATTACTACTTTTTAAGGTTAAAAATTTAGATGTTCTATATAATCACACGATACGTGTGCTATATATTTAGGAAGGTCTTTAAGAGACCTACAAACAGATATAACTAAATGAAATTTTTACTAAACCGTTTTTGAAAAAATGACTTTGAAAAATGATAGTAATTTAGAAGGTTTTTTGTCAAAAAAGCTATTTGTTTTTAAAAATGGGATGCCAAAATTATACTCAAACGAAAGCAGACGTCTTGAGCTGTGAGTCAACAAAGAAATCGCGACAATCCACCAGTAAACAGCGAAGTTATCACGTGTCAAGTAAAATTATGTACCGCTATATAGCAATAACAATAACAATTTTCGTAAAAATACGAAAAATATCAAATATTTTCGCGTGTAAAAGCGCGTAGGTCAACAATAAGGTTAAAATGGACACGTTTACAAAAAAGTTTGAACAAAATCGCACAAAAATTAAAATTTGAATCTTGGTACCTTCAGAACGCACTTACGAAAGTTTCTGATTGAGTCGCAAAAAAAACTCGGTATGACGATTTCAAACACGTCTATAATATATGGATAGCAGGTACCTGCCGTGATGGTGAGCTTCTTTGTTAGTTGGTTCATTTGTCGTCAGTAGTCTGAAATAAAAAATAAAAAACCATGTAAGCTTCCACAAAAACACAAAATACACATTACTCACCCTTAATTGTTAATATTTAAACACAATACATAATACATTGAACACTTATTTTTATTTATTCTTCCTAACACCTACCTTGTTATAACTGCACACAGCACTGAGCACTATTACGCCTTAATATTCACATTGGTTTACTCGACGTCCGTACGTCATTGCTGGGATCCAGCAGAATACCAGCGTCAGGTATTCTATCTGACACATGCTGAGCTGGACTCCCATTCGGTGCAAACATAGGACACACAGCACCACACCGTCATTTTATTTTTCTTCACTTTCTGCCGTAGAGAAAAGACAAGTTTGTCATGAGTTTGTCACTTTATAAATATGTGACTACCCTACTTATTACTTTTTTCTATGATGTCACTTCATATGTCTCATTTATTTTTTTTATTTCTTTATATTGTGGACTTCTTTTTTCTTCTTTTAATTTTTGTGTTTTGAATCTTTTGTGTCCACTTATTTTTATTTTGTTTTTTGTTTTTCTCATAATAATATTGTAAATAACCTGTGTCTTGTTTTGTACTGAATAAAAGCTTTATCTATCTATCTATCTATCTATCATGTAATAACTGAACCAGTTTTTCAAGACGCAAATTGCCTAATACTAAGGTTAAAGTCGGATATAGCTATTGTGGCTATATATAGATCACCCTCAGTCAGAAATACTGAAAAATTCATAAACTCTTTGAATAACACCCTTTCATCCCTCTCGTCTTTATGCACTGTGGCCATCATAGGTGATATAAATATAAATATTCTCCCAAACAACACTGACTTGAACTCCGAAGAGTATCTTAATGTAACAGCGTTTCATGGTCTCCTTCCGGCTCACCTTTTCCCCACGCGTCTTGACAAATGTCTGGACCATGTTTTATTAAAAAGTAACAAATGCTCTTCAACATTTATTTTTGATTCATATATTACTGATCATGCGCCTATTTTACTCTGTGTCGAAACTGTTCCCCTCGCTGAAAAACCCAGAAACTTTATCCGGCACATAGAACTACCTGCTCTAATTAGTTGCTTGGAAAAAACGGATTTTTCAGCAATATTAACAAACAGCGATCCTAATCATAGTGCGGAACTTCTAGTGTCCACGTTATCAAATGCTATAGAAAAACAGTACACTGAAGAAAATACCGCACAGGAAAAAGATCATCAAACCATGGATTACTCCTGGTCTTCTAAGATGCATACGAAATCGAGATAAATTACATAAAAAATCGAACCAAGATCCCAGTAATATTGTTGCTAAAGTGACGTATTCTAGGTACCGCAACTTCTGCAATAACTTACTAAAAAAGATAAAACGTGAATATGAACAGAATGAGCTACGAAAGGTCAGGGGAAATCTCAAAGCTACTTGGGATATTATTAAGTCAATCAGTTACATAAACACTAAATCTGCAAGCCCTACGGGAGATCTTCTGAATATATGTGGTACTCCAATGTCTTCAGTTAACTTTATAAATAAATACTTTTCCAATGTTGGAATCAACCTGGCTCGGAGTATAGAACAAAATCAAAATAATCAATGCTATGATTTTCAGTTAAATGGTCTAATAAATCCGCATGGTAACTCTCTAGTCTTATTAGATACAGATTTTACAGAAATAAACATAATTATCACAGGGTTAAAAAGAAAATGTGCTGTTGGCTATGATGGAATACCTGTGTCTGTTATTAAATCTGCTCGACACATTCTTATTCCACCTATAACACACGTTTGTAATCTCTCGATGTCAAAAGGGGTCTTTCCGGATGTGTTCAGAAAGGCTCTTGTACAGCCTATCCACAAGGGTGGTGCTAGGGACCGTGTCGAGAACTTTAGGCCAATCTCAGTCTTAACAACTCTATCGAAAATACTAGAAAAAGTACTTAATAAAAGATTACTTAACTTCTTAGAACACAATGAGGCTATTGCACCTAACCAATATGGTTTTAGAAAAAACAAATCAACAGAGGATGCTGTATTAGATTTGACAAACTCTATCGTAGAAAATCTTGATGCTAAAACCAAAACCATAGGTATATTCTTAGATTTGGCCAAAGCTTTTGATACGGTCTCTTCACGCATCCTTCTTCAAAGGATGGAGTCGCTAGGCGTAAGAGATATTGCCCTGAATATTTTCCGCGACTATCTTACTAATCGTAAGCAGCGTGTTAAAGTTGATAACTACATAAGTGATGATGAGAACCTCACTTTTGGAGTACCACAGGGTAGCGTGTTGGCCCCGACACTGTTCCTCATTTATATTAATAGTCTCTGCCAGCTCTCAATACCAAATTGTAAAATACTATCATATGCGGACGACACAGCGCTTATAATAAGCGGAGATACTTGGGACAAGGCATGTCGCTCTGCTGAAAATGCTCTTAAAATTGTGATGGACTGGCTCAGGTCTAATCTACTTACACTGAATGTGTCCAAAACCAGATATATTACCTTTTCTGCTAACTCTGCATCCCAACCGAAGACAGCAAATGTCATAGCCCATAGCTGTTCATTTATTTCACCAAACTCCTGCCAGTGTCCTATTATTCAAAGAGCAACTGATGTAAGGTATCTGGGAGTGCAGATTGACAGTACGTTGAGTTGGCATAAGCACATAGACGTGACTATAGGTCGGGTACGCAAACTAATGTTTCCAATAAAAAAACTAAGAAACATTATCGATATGCCACTACTAAAAACAGTTTACTTCGCATTAGTCCAATCACTATTGACATACTGTATCACGGTGTGGGGTGGTACGTTTAAAACCTCTATGCTCCGACTCGAAAGAGCGCAGAGAGCAGTCCTGAAGGTTTTACTCAATAAACCATATCGTTACCCCACAACTCAGGTATATAAAGATACCTCTGTACTGACTGTCAGACAGCTCTGTGTGCTTCACATCATCCTACGGAAACACTCATCTTTGACATACGATTCTCTGTCAATAAAGCGTCGTAAATACCACGTATGCCCTACAGTAAAAATCAAAACTTCCGTAGCGAGTCGACACTATCGTAGTCTAAGTAGTCGCCTTTACAATAAAATAAATAAAACAAGTAACTTGTATTCGCTTCCTAAACATAAATGTAAAAAAGTGCTACAACAACTGCTACAAGTACAATCATACGATGAGACTGAAAGCCTATTTGTCAATGTACTCTGACCAATTTTCATAACTATGTATAACAAGGTGAAATCGAAACACAAACAGACATACACCCATTCAGAAACAAACACAAACACACACACGCGCGCACGCACGCGCATACACAAACGCACACACACGAACACACCCTCACACACATGCAAATACACACACACACACACGACACACACACACACAACACACACACACACACACACACACACACACACACACACACACACACACACAACACTGCATGCCCTAAATTAAATTAATTATATTTTAATTTATTTTATAACTCAACTATTTTTTAAGTTACTTTATACAAATTGTAACACCACTTCAAACCAATCCGATACTTAATTATGATACGAAAATTTATCAACATTGCTTTTCATAACTTGTATCCACTA
The DNA here is from genome assembly GCA_905475315.1 of Autographa pulchrina. Taxonomy (NCBI): domain Eukaryota; kingdom Metazoa; phylum Arthropoda; class Insecta; order Lepidoptera; family Noctuidae; genus Autographa; species Autographa pulchrina. Next base: position 12,676,910 of record FR997761.1, on the reverse strand, counting down.
AGGTGTAGGGGGAAGGCGCCGGTGTCTGTCACACAGTTTTTTTACTAGCACAGACACCGTCGTTAACTCTATTTTGTAATATGTAAAACAGCAATTTTTGTTCATCTTATTTAAAAATAGAGATAACTTGTTCTGCCTTTTAGATAATAAAGATTATTATTATTATTATTATTATAACTCTGTTCCTTAATCTGTTTGTAAATTAACCGGTTTGCGTTGACTTTTACTGAGTATGTTCCCAAATGCATTAGTAACATCAATTTTATTTTTCGATTTTAGCGGTTCTGCCCAGGCGTATTTTGAGAAACAATCAATCACCAATAAAATATAATTGTAACCATTGTTGTATTTTCTTAAATTTTGCATGTCCATCAGATCAGCTTGCCACAAATCATCAATCCCTTTCAAAATTACAGAACGACGATCAAAATTTCTTGATTCTCCTTCTATTTCTTCCTTCAAGCGTCGAGTAAGAGAACACTTTCTTTCCTCTCAAACTTAATGTATATCCATATATATTATATTAGCTTTGTATTTATTTTGTTATATTATTAGTTAAATTATTATTTATTTTATTACACACTGTGTCTACGTCTCTTTTAAATATATTCTTTCGCAGGGCTGCTGGAAGAAATTTCATTTGAAATAAGCAGTACCTTTGTACCTATTTGTTCTGTTTGTGTTAACTATTGCTTGTCTGTTGTGTGTGTACATTAATTTATAAATAAATAAATAAATAAATAAATAAATAAATAAATTTTTTCTTGCTGCTTTATGAATTTCATTTACAATTTGTTGTTTGGACATTATGAAGGCCTTTTAGATGCTAATAAGTTATCTACAACTGTTTTTTGTGTAAAACTTATCTTCTAAATGAATGGAAACTTCAGATATCTTTGCTTTTAAAGTATTTTGTACATCATCATCATCTCCCGAGCCTTTTCCCAACTATGTTGGGGTCGGCTACCAGTCTTACCGGATTCAGCTGAATATCGTATTTTACATGGAGCGACTGCCTATCTGACCTCCACAACCCATTTTACTGGGAAACACAGTATCCCTTAGTAAGACTGGTTGTCAGAATTGACTTAACGACTGCCAAAGATCTATGTATGCCACCCGGGACCTACTGTTTAACGTGCTTTCCGAAACACGGAGGGGTCTCGGTATGTTATAAATGGTCACCCATCCACGAACCAACCTCGGCGAGGATTTTGTACATCATTCATAATTTGAGTTCACATTAACAGCATGGATTTATATAAATCTTTCGTTATGTTTGTCATAAATTGATCTACATAATCCTTATTTACAGCATCATCTGGTTCCACAGGAGTTCTGATACCTCTCAACGTCGTAGCTTTTAAATCAAATTCACCATTTTCTGTTTTCGTTAATGCATTATCATTACACTCGAATAATTCTGACAATCGCATTCTTTTATGAATATAATGTCCAAATTTGTCTATATTCATGTTGAATGTGCTTTGTATTGAAGGGTTAACAGTAAAATGAAACGTATGCAGAGAATAAAAGATATTTATTAATTAATAACTTTACTTTCACGTAACTCTTCGATGATGGATATTATTTCATTGTCCAGCCCAGTGTTGCCAGCGTCTCGTGAAGCAATCAATAGTTTTAATCTATCCACTAGTTCGTTTGGATTATCCCAATAGACATAATCTACGTTTTTTCTCCACACTTTTTTCAACGGTAGTCCATTCCCCTTTGGTTGATTGTAGATCTGATTTGTACTTTGTAATTTGAAAAGAGGTTTAATGATTTGCAAATATTTTTGTCCTTTGCTACTTTTGATGGGTTTGCTTGGTTCAAAATATCGACGGTGTGCATTTGTATCGAGCAGCATTGACTTATAATGTTGCATATCATTATCTGTCACTAAACTTAAGTCTACATCTTTTTTTAGCAACAACTGTTTCAAACCCGGTGTATTTCGATATTTGCGACCCGTTACTGTAATAAAATCATCACCAATCGTAATGCTAGCTGAACCTAACATAAGTTTTCCACGCTCTATCCGAACACCAAATCATGTAGTGCTTCAGGAGATAGAGACCAAGATGATGTATTGCATTCTTCGTTCTTATCACCCAACGATTGAAATGAAGATTCGCTGTCGATTTCATTTTCATCACTGCTTTCCACGTACTCTTTGCTAGTAGGACCTTCCTTGTATAATGTTTGATTGCTTTCCAGGATTTTTTCATTTTCATCAGAAGTAGTTCCATTACTGGTGTTGGTTAGTAAATTAAGTGATTCGGTTATAGGTTTAGAAACCGTTTCTAATGCTTCCTTATTCCCAATCTCAAGTTCTCTCATGGTACGTACTTTTTTCTTTACAGCGGCTGAGGCATCTATGATTTGTTTTTTCAATGATTTTTCCATAATCGTTAAATATATAGTTATCGCTTAAGAGTTGTTAAAAGAATAATAACGTAACGATGTCAACTGTCTTAAATATAGTATCATTTTCTTATTCAAAGACAACAAATGTGTCAAATTTATTTCTGTAACATCCATTATTTTTAGAGCAATCTTTATTTATTACCACAAAGTTGTAAGGTTCGCTCCAAATTTTTGAACACATTTCACGAAACTGGATCCAAGTCATATCTGTATTGACATGTTCTTCATAAATATCTTTTAGATTAATATCATCCTGCTTAAAAAGTACGATAAGGTTAGCGTTGTCTCGTACTAACTGTTTTGGCTCTTTGCTATACGTTTGGTTGAGATAAAAACAATCGATATTTTTGTGTCTGCCCATTGCAAAGTAATCTCGCATGTTACTTTGATTTTCACATGCAACGTCATCAAATATTATTACAGAGTTGGTTTTAGCATCCTGAACACTCAAAACGTCTTCATTACCATGATATTTCTGAAATGAAATACCTGGAACTCGTTGTAAAACTCTTTCCAGAAACTTAGGTTGGTGCAAAGTTTTTGAATAAACGTAAACATTTTGAAATTTTAAACCGTTTTCATGTATAAGAAGACCAATGAGCAAATTTGTTTTTCCACAATTTGACGGACCACAAATAATACAACGTACTATGTTAGGTAATAATTCACCATGACGAACCCGAGTCTTAGGAACATCATCACATATAGTGTTTACATTCAACGATTGGGGCTGTTTAATAAACTTCATGATAAGTATGTTATAGAGTTGATCTAAGAATGACAAAATATGTTCATAGCGTTCACATCCCTTAAAAAAGCAGTGGTGACCCCTATATTTAAATCAGGAGATAGAAAATGTGTAAATGACTATAGGCCCATCTCAGTATTATCAGGACTTTCAAAAATTTTGGAAAAAATCATAAACAATAGGTTAATCAAATATCTTGAAGACAACAAAATACTTTCACAGAACCAATATGGCTTTAGGCAAAAAAGATCTACTAATCAAGCACTTCATCAATTAACAAACTATATAACTAGCAACCTGGACCGGGGTAAACCCACCATAGGGATATTTCTAGACCTCGCCAAAGCTTTTGATACCATATCTTGTTCCATACTTTTGCGCAAGCTTGAAGCACTTGGGATAAGAGGAACACAACTCCGCCTTTTTACTGACTACCTTTCTGATCGCTTACAATATGTTAAAATTGGTCAATACTTAAGTTCTGAAGTTCAGAATACTGGCTATGGATTCCCTCAAGGTAGTATTCTAGGCTGCACTTTATTCCTGGTTTATATTAATGACCTCTGCAGCTTAAAAATTCCAAATGGTCTTATAATATCTTATGCGGATGACACCGCTTTATTATTTACGGCAAATACCCGGCAGGAGGTTTTCGAGCACGCTCAGACGGGTTTTGATATGGTAACTAACTGGCTACACAAAAACTTACTAACCCTAAACGCAGATAAAACCAAATACATTCTTTTTACAATGAGAAACACAAACATACCCATTTTTAATCCAAACATATATGCACACAGCTGTAAAATAATCGCTGACATCGCTTGTACCTGCCCTGCTTTAGCAAATACTAACGACATCAAATACTTAGGTATAACTCTTGACACGAATTTGAATTTCCGCAAACACATTGATTTATTATGTTTCAGAGTACGTAAATTAATATATTTATTTAAGAATCTTCGCAATATAGCAGATTATGCATTAATAAAGCAAGTGTATTTGTCGTTGTGTCAATCTTTACTTACTTATTGCATAACTTCCTGGGGTGGTGCAGCAAAGTCAATTTTGCTGCCTTTAGAACGCGCTCAGAGAGCAATTCTTAAAGTAGCAACTTTCCGACCTTTTCTATTTCCTACTGACCTGCTATATAGGGAATGCAACGTACTAACAATCCGACAATTATTTTTATTGCACACCATTTTAAAACAGCACACTGATCTCCCTTTTATCCCATTAGCAACAGACAAGAGAAGGAAGGACATAGTCTGTAGTAGACCTCAAGCTAATCATGCATTTGTCAACAGGTTTTATTTATTTTTGGGACCTTTATTATACAATAGAATCAATAAAAAACTTAATATATATTGTTTAAATAATAAAAAATGTATGCTCATGTTAACCCAATATTTAGGGAAATTGAATTACGCAGACACAGAAAAAATACTAGAAATTGTTAAGTAAGACTGACAACATTATTAATAGATATTTTCCTTTGCTGATAGACTTTTTTGTAACTCGTATTATTTTGTAAACGAATACTATGTAGTCTTTAATTATTATTTTACTTTAATTTTAAATGCCCTACTTAAATATTTACCTTAAGCGATCACCTGAAACACAGGTTTACCCTAGTTCAGGCTGGCAGCAATTAATACTTTATGAACCATATCATACTATATGTACTCTAAAAATGTTATATTAATTTTAGTTTAACATAAGTGTAGTTTAAGTATTTTTGGAACTGTGGTATTTATAAGATCTAGTTTAAAATTCTACACTGTAACATATATTTGGTCAAATAAATAAATATTATTATTATTATTATTATTATTTAAACTTTTCTGATCAACAAATGATACATGGTACCAGATTTGGTAATAGTTCGTTATCGCTTGAGTGACTTTCTGAAAATTCATTGCATATCGTGCACGTACATCGGATTGAGTCGATGAAACAAAGGGTTTGGTGTTGTTCAGACCATTCTCATTTTTATTATAATAAATTACCAGAAATATTATTGGGTATTCTAACCCACCCATGCATGCGCATGCATGAGCGAAGTCGGGTAGAATGCCCAATAATATACTACTATGGGCGTAAACAAGGAGGAGTGTTATTAGCGGTACTGGAGCGCTTTACTCTGAAACGCGTCCCCGTCGACAACATAGACACGGCCTTATTTGAGTTACTGTGCGTAACGGTTCACTTGCGAAATAACTTTTTGTTTTTATGTTGTGTTGTTTACATTCTGCCAAAATTTGATTGTAATGAATATATGCATTTATTTAGAATTTTAGAGACTGAATGTGTAAAGTACAACAAAGTGATAGTGTTTGGTGACTTTAATATGCCTTCTGCGACACAAGAAATAAGTAGTTATTTTGAATATGTGAACGCGTACTGTGGATTTCGCCAGGTAAATAATGTAGTTAATATTAATAGCCGTACGTTAGACCTAGTATTGACAACATTATTAGAGAGTGAGTTGGAGGTACAACTGGCGGATCAGCCGTTGGTTGATATTGACGCGCAGCACCCGCCACTTATTACCTACATCGCAGGGACGCGGCGAGTCACGGCGTCGCGGCCGGATCATAATTCAAATAACTTATTAGAAAATACTGTGAAGTGGAATTTCAATAAGGCCAATTTCAATATTTTATATCGTAGTTTAGAAAGTATAAACTGGGATTTTTTATATGATACGCAAAATCCGCAATTAGCATTAGATCAATTTTATAATTCTGTACATGAAACATTTAGTCAGTGCATTCCTTTAAAACGGCCGAAATCAGGTAATTCAAATGAAAGATATAAGTATCCAAATTGGTTTACGTCAGATTTGATTCAGGATATTAAAAAAAAGTGGAAATATCATAAGATATATAAAATTACTGGTTCTCAAAACGATTACAATGCTTTTAGTGAATGCCGGTCAATAGTTAAACGTAAAATTGCATCATTATATGAAGTATACCAGAACAAATTACAGCTTAACTTTAAAAATGACCCTAAAACATTTTGGAACTACATAAGAAGTCAACAAACAAAACGCAATAATGCCGGGTGACAAAAGAAGGAGTGGATTTGACTGAGTAAGAGTCCGCGGAGTGCTTTGCTTCATATTTTCACTCGGTTTATAGCAAACGACGGCCAACGTTAGACCCGGCGGCGGCGGAGCGCGAGGGGCGAAACGCGGGCAACGCGGGCTCGTCGCGCGTACTACATATTGACAAGGTCACCTTAAGTGACATGCATGCTGCTTTTCAGCGCCTCAAACCAAAACACTCAGTAGGTCCGGACGGAATACCTCCGTATATTGTTAAAGACTGCAGCACAGTGTTTCTGAAACCATTATTGCATATTTTTAATTTATATTTAAAAGTAGGTAGGTAGGACCCCTTTTTTTTTTTTTTTTTTGATAAGGCGGGGGAATCCTCATGGACACCCACCCACTCGGGGGAGTGGATGGGTAGTGTCAGACTCTTACTGACTAAACCTGAACCGCCGTGCACCGTCATCCGCGTTTAGTGTTGGCGCGTGGCAATGCGTTGCAATTCATCACGCGCCAACCGCGGGGATCCATCGGCCAATAAGCCGATGGCTCACTTTCGTGATTGGAGGCCGAAGTGTAAAAGGCTTCGGCGTCTCCGCCTCGTATTGGAACCACACCCGATGCTACGAAATGTGGCTCCCCGTCGTGGGTCCTATAGTCGGACGACATGCACCCCCGTGCCTGTCGCCCAGGGCCCTAGTTAGGGCGGGAGAGCGCGCTCATGCGCGGCTCTGCGCCGCCCCACTCGACGTCGGCGTATCCGGGGCGCGTCGGGGTCGTCTTCCCGAGCGCGCTCCGCCGCCTCCTTCTGGGACATGACGGTCTCGCAGAAGGAGGACAGCGCGTCCCACGCTGCGCGGCTGCTGAGCGCGGATGCGACAACAGCCGACAGCGCAGAGACGTCCACGCCTCCCAGCGCCGCCTGGAGAACGGCGCGAGGCTCGGCAAAGGTGTGACACACGGCCAGGGTGTGCAGCGCGGTGTCATCACTGGCACCGCACTGGTGGCAAGCCCTGGTCCCTTCCCTCCTGGCGACCCGGCACAGGTAATGGCCAAAGGCCCCGTGCCCGGTCAGTATCTGCGTGAGGCGGTAGGTCAATAAACCGTACCGCCTCTCCACCCACGGTTGGAGATGTGGGCGGATCGCTTCAACGGTGACCCGTCCCGCCGACGGTCTCGCGAGCCGAAGCTCCCAATTCCGCATGGTGACGAGACGGGCCTGTCTTCGCCATAGCTCACGTTGCCTTGGCAGGGGGTCAGTACCCCGGGACCGGAGCTCGGTGCAACGGGTGTAAAGGTCCGTTAGCACCTTCGCGTCCAGATCCCAAGGCGGTGTCCCAGCCAAGACACACGCGGCTTCATGACCGACGGTCCGGTAGGCCCGGACGATCCTGTTGGCAACAGCACGCTGCGAACCAAGTAGGACCGCCCGGTTATCGGCCGTCAGTCGGTCACTCCAAATGGGTGCGCCGTACAGAGCCATCGATCGAATGACCGAGGCATAAAGACGGCGACACCCAACGTCGGGGCCCCCGACATTTGGCAGGAGCCTTCCGAGGGCCGCAGCGGCGGACCGAAGCCTCGGCGCCAACCGCTGAAAATGCTCCCGGAAGCTCAACCGCCCGTCGAGAACCAATCCGAGGTACTTCATCGTACCCGACAGTGGGATCCTCGCGTCCTCCACCGTCAGGCACGAATCCGTACGTCTGCTCCGGGGGCCATGTAGCAAAAGTGCTTCGGTCTTCCCCAGAGCGACATCCAATCCAAGCATCCGGATGCGACCTACGACGAGCTGCACGCCGCAGGTAGCATGCCGGATGCATTCCTCCTGGGTGGTCCCTCTGACCAACACCAGTTAACTAGAAATTTAGGCTTTATTATTAGACAGTGTAAAGATTTTAACAAGGTGGGCGTTATTAAAATTTTATATAATTGTCTTGTTAGGAGTCATCTTGAGACGAGCGCCATAATATGGAGTCCCCATGAAGCAAAGTACAGCCTCATGGTGGAAAAAATACAAAATAAGTTTACCAGATTTTTATATTTAAAACTATACGGGGTATACCCCTATTACCCTTTGATGTACCCGAGTCTGTTTGTGCTAGGAATGGTTGGGTACACTAGACTTTCAGTTAGGAGGGATTTATTTTTAGTGAAATATGTGGCTCGGGTGCTGCGCGGAGTAGTACACCACCTGGACGTGCTGGAGGCCTTGCGGCTGCGCGTGCCCGACGAGTACTTCGGCGCGCGCCGCCGCCCGGCCCTGCTCAGCAAGCCGGCGCCTAGGACTAACCTCCTAAAGATCGCTCCAATGTCGCTAGCCATAAATCTAATCAATATCTTCCATACCGAGGATATTGATATTTTTTCTACAAGCCTGGCGAAATTTATAATGTCTTCACAAAAGTGCCTGGAAACTTTATAACAGATTGTTATTATTAAGTATTATAATATTTTTTTTTTTATTTTTGAGTTTGAAATATTTTACTATATTGTTATTTTTTTTATTCTAGTTTATTAGCTGTTTTAAATATTTTATACATATAATGTAGTTCATAAGAATTGGTACTCATGGCATCGCTTTGGTGTAAACTGTTAAGATGTTATGTTGGTGAATAAATAAATAAATAATAAATAAATGAATTTTTGTTATATCCAAAATAATCAGCACAGCTTTGGATGCAATTAAAGTTTGTAACATAAAAACAGTATTGAATAATAACTGCCAAGATATTATGTATTTTCAGTGAAGCTTACCGTTACTAATATTTTTTGGATAAATTTCTTAATATTCAGCTTTAACTTGTAAAAATTATTAAAATAAGAATCTGAGCAATTTTCGCAACTCCATTTATAACAAACATTAGACTCTAATAAAAGTAAATGCAAGAAACATTAACAAGTCAACAAAAAAAAAAACACTTTTTGTATCTCTTTGAATCAAAATACTGTTATAACTATTAACACATAGTACTTATCCTAGCATATTTATAAATAATTACGAGGGTCGGTGCTGGGTCTGCGGCACTAGCAAGTAAAACGCTTGTGCTATTTCTGATGCAGGCTCACTTAAAACACTCTGTATGATACCTACGTTCATCTTTGCAATGCCATACTTTCTCAGCAACGATTCCCGTTCCACCTTATTCCGGACACACTCCATCAGCAAATGTTGCACATCCTCAATCTTTCCACAAGTCGGACAATTCGGTGTGTCAGCTTTTCTCATTAGATGTGCAAACTTTGCCGATGGATAGTGTCCCGAACGAAGTCTAAAAGCTAATTTCAACATAGATCTATTTAGCGTAGTGATTACGAACCAAGGCACTCGAGGAGGTTCACTTTGTAAACTTTTATACCATGTTCCTTTTTCTTTGCTACGTATATCAAAGTATTCTTTCCAGTTGCGGCACTTAAGGGAGGCCTGGTAGTCAGGCTGGCCGACAGGTAGGTAGGTAGGGGTCCAAATAAAGTACACAATATGGTAGAAATCGATACTCTATTTAAGCCAACTTCTGTTGCCCTAATCACGTCCAGGTTTTGAGGTAGTAGGTACGCTGGGAACACTGGCCTGAACCGGGTGCAGCTCTGCCGGCGGCCCTGCTCCTTCCCAGGTTGCACTTCTAGGTCTTCAGCAGGACCTAGGTAGCTCCAGACTAGGATCAGGTTTGGTCTTCCACTCGCCGCCAGGTAGAAGGTTGCGACACGAGGGTCTAAGGTGGAACATAAATCCTGGAAGCGCAGACACAAAGCAAGCGTTAGCAGAGCTTGGACCACGTAGCCGGGTCCAAAGGTCACAGTGTCCCAGCAGACAAAAAGAACAGCTGCTTCTAGCCAGAAATTTAGATAGAAGAAACACCTTACAATAGAAACACTTAAGCAATGCATGGACACTTACCCCAGCGGGATTTCCGATTAGAATTGTTTAGAATAAATAAGTATAAATTAGGTAAGCACGTACAAATGTAGGTCATCTGAAACCGAGTGACACAGCCGTCACGTCTGATGACTTAAAGTGGACTGCCGTTGAATTTTACGAATGCACCCGAGGTGAGCCGAACGGTCGTGACGCGGCACGGACCAGTTTTTAACTCGTTTAGAGATGCGTAGGCGCAATAGATACAAGGACCTTAGTGTAAACAATTAATATTGGGTTCCGTAGTATATTTTATGTAAAAATTAATTATATTATAATGTAGTTCAAATTGATAAGTAGTAAGTTGTGTTTCTTTTAGTTTAATTAAGGTGTTTTATTAATAGTTTTAGAATTAATTTATAGTAATTATTTGTAGTTTTATAATTTCTAACCTATTCTTAGAGCTAGCAAGGTACAACGTTACAGTACCCCGCCGCAAAATGAAGGATTTTTCGTACTTAGAATAGAAAAATCCGCTATCACTACCAACTGCAAACTTACTAATACGTTCAGGCTAACATTCATACTTCACGCTTACATAAAATGTATCACACCGTCTGTAAGTCTTTTAGTTTATGACTTAAGACCCTAACAAGCAGAGTAACAATTATATAGTATCAATTTATTGTTCTCGTTAGTAAGTTTGTATGTAAAAAAACTAATACAATATTTAATACATAAGTTAAGTAGATAAGATCTATTAAGACGAGGTTCGATTTATTATCTTAGTATAATTATTATGTTTTATAATTTGTGATTTTAATATCTTTGATATGCCAGGAACCTAGTGGTTTTCCGGACATATCAGCCAACTCGTAGACAAGGGGAGACTTTTTACCGATTATTTTACATTTTATAAATTTCGGTGCTAACTTTTTATTAAAATATTTGTCCTTGTCACTAAGGTAAAACGTCTTTCTCCACACCATATCACCAACACTAAATTCAGCCGGCTTTCGGCGTAAATTATAATGTTGACAATTACGACTGTGAGCCTGTAGAAGTAGTGACTGAACTTTATTAAAGATAGAAGATAGAACACCTATGTTCTCCGCGTAGGAATCGCGAGGTTGAAAAGTTGAATCATCATCAGTATCAGTATCGATATAATGCGTACCGCAAGTTACTAATTCACGTCCATATACAAGAAATGAAGGGGTGTAGCCCGTAACTTCATTTACGGAACAATTCACAGCGAATTGTATTTTAGGTACTAGTAGGTCCCAAATACGTTGATCGTTAGAGATGAAAGTGGAAATGGCAGTCATTATCGTTTTATTATAACGTTCGGGGTCGGTTACTTGGAACAATTCATTAAAGGTCCCCCGACTGCAAATATTTGACTTGTTTTTTTTTTTTTTTACATGGCAGGCGTGTTTTTTAATTTTTAATTATATTTTTTTTATTTAATACCTTTTAGTGAACAACAAAAAAGCATGACACAACACAAAAAAAAAATTCGTTCGGAACCCTTTGCAGTCGATTTCGACTCACACTTGACCATTTTTTAATGTCCACATAGCCTATGTCACTCGGGATAACTCAAAGCTTCTAATGATACCACAAACATTGAAATCGGTCAAGCCTTTTAGAAGTTATGGTGGAATAAAGAAACTCACAAACATACATACATACATACCTACATACATACATACATGAACCCTGAAAACATAACACTCCTTTTTTGGGCAGTCGTGTAAAAATACGTTGCTTTTCTGGAGAAACGCGGTAGTATCTTTGCCTAATAGGTAAGGAATCTCCAGTATCAATGTGATGCGAGACTACATTAGTTCTACCCAAACCACACTTTCCAGTAGAAATATCCTTAAACTGATCGATGACATTATCCGCGGTAACACGTTGATTTTCAGTTAGTTCATTGTAGGAATGTAACATACTATCAGCTTCAGAGACCGTGTTTACATTAGTAGGGCAATTAGACGAACTATGAAGCGAAATGGAATTAGAAAATTTTGGAAAGAGATTAAATTTTGTCCAAAAATCGACACCGAGAATGAGATTGGTTTTTATAGTAGGTATAACATAAGCTTTTAATATATGAAACTGATTTTCGAACGTTACGGGTAAATTAACATAACCAATAGTAGGTAAATTTTCGCCTCCTGCAGCAGTGAAGGTTTTTAGGTCTTTATGAATAGCTAGGCCGATATTCAAGACAATTGTTACCTAGAATAGTTGCTGCTGAGCCAGAGTCTAGTAATCCACACAATGTGATAATACCTACCTGGACAGTTGCGTAGGGACGTATATCATCTATAGGTTTTTTATCGAAGATTGTTGTAACAAAATAACTTGAAAAGAAAGTTTTAATAGTTGATAGCCAATTTTGCCAATCGTTTTCATCAAAGTTTTTAGAATTTTTAGTTATAATTTTGTCGTTTATATTACAACAATCTTCAACAGTTAGTTTTTTGAATTAGATTTTGAGTGACACCTAGGGCAATCAGGATATTTTACATTTTTAGTTCCACATTTAAAACAAATAGGGTACCTATCAGCTTTACATTGACTCAAGGGATGATCAGAGTTTCGACAACGTGGACAGAAAATAGTCTTTGTATTTGAACTAGGCTGTGTTATAGCAGCCACACTAGTGTTTGGTTTTTTATTAAAATGATAAGAATTATTATTACCATGTTTATTATTAAAATTAGTTTTAGTGTTAGATAAATTATTATTAGGGTTGTTATTATATTTATTATTATATCTATGTTGATTGTAGAATTTAGGTTTATTTGAATTAGAGTCATTAAATTTTGAGAAGGCAAGATCTGGAGCCAAGGTTTCACCTGTAACTCTAGGAGGTTCCTTGAATTGAGAAGTTAAGGACTGTATTCTTTCAAAGTTCCTGCAGATTGATTTTAAGCTGTCTATAGAATTTATTGATGATGAGTTAGAAGCCAGCACATTAGCATAACAAGGTCGAATATTATGTAGAAGGATCTCTAGTTTTTCTTGTTCCGATCTATCTTTACTAAGCCTGGAGAATAATTCCTTCATTTTAGCTAAATAGATTGTGATGGTCTCAGTATCACCTTGAGTGCGTTGCCGAATCTCAGACAGAAGTCGGTAGTCATAGTCAAGCTGACTGAAATCGTCAACCAGTACTGCTACAAGTTCCTCCCACGTAGACACAGAGGTTCTGATGCTTCGGTACCAATGCAACGCATCACCCGTAAATATTTCCGTGGCATAAGCTAATAATTTAGAGGAAGATATGTTCCTAGCCGTGCTGTACTCCTTCACTCTCTGTATAAAGGCGTGAACGCAAGATTTGCCATTATACTTAAGTTTTTGTAAATCACTAATATGCGAACGGTCACAATGTATCGACACGTTAGGTGGAACATTACTAGTTGTAATAGGATGAACAACTTCTGTTACAGGCTCACAGCTAGTAGGATTAGCCGATTTATTTATAGCATCTAATTTAGTCGAAAGTGCAGTAATATTTTTTAAAAATGATTTTATTTTTTCTGCATATTTAGGATCAGAACCATCTAAACGTTTTATACGGTAATAAAGGTGATTGCATAAAGCCCTAGTACGTTCGAAGAGATTATTATCGAACTTATCCTCAAGATTCTTTACGCGTGATAATAGCTCGCTTAGAGATGTGCTAGCACCCGAAATATCAATGTCCAGTTCTATGCCCGATTCACAAATGTCAGAAGTAGGAATAATAGGTGTAAGTTTATTAATTTGTTTACGGAGTTCAAGTACCGTTGACGCAGGTTCCTCGTCGTTTTTGTTTAGCAAAAAGAATTTAATAGGGTAAGTTTCCATGACGCTTAAAGTGCGGAAATTAAGAAAATGAAACAGAAATAGATTACTAATTACTAGATGGTGTTCTTTACAACTAGAAGTAACTACTACCTTTTACTACGATGAGGTGATGAAAAAAAAATGAATAAACCCAAAGTAAATAAAATTAAATGAGAAAAAAAATGGTGAAAATGAAAACTAAAAAATTATAGAACAGAAAAGTAATGTAAAAAACGTGCGAACTGTTACGTATAACAATAATTAATAGTATTTTACTATTTATAAATAGTTAACACAGTAGCTTTAGTCATAATTTACAATAATAGTTTCCAATTTGCAATTAACATTAAATTTAGTTTTATTTTTACCGTACACAAAACAATATTAAAAAATGTAGGTAGATTTTTTCTTTAAATTAATAACCGTTATGTGCTTTCCAAAAGTAACGTATACAATACGCAACAGTTAACAATGAATATAAAACAGAAAGAAAAATATATGACACACCCAGAAATAAATGAAAAAAAGAGGAAAAGAGTACAGTATAATATTATGATCAAGTACGTACCAGTTCGCTGAGTCACCGTCTCGTTCACAATATGTCGTATGTAAATGACTATTATTGACTATCTAGCAGCTGACCAGGAATCTAGAATCTAGACGTGATTGGACAACAGAAACCACGGTAAGGGCGCCACTGCGGCACTTAAGGGAGGCCTGGAAGTCAGGCTGGCCGACAGGTAGGTAGGTAGGGGTCCAAATAAAGTACACAATATGGTAGAAATCGATACTCTATATAAGCCAACTTCTGTTGCCCTAATCACGTCCAGGTTTTGAGGTAGTAGGTACGCTGGGAACACTGGCCTGAACCGGGTGCAGCTCTGTCGGCGGCCCTGCTCCTTCCCAGGTTGCACTTCTAGGTCTTCAGCAGGACCTAGGTAGCTCCAGACTAGGATCAGGTTTGGTCTTCCACTCGCCGCCAGGTAGAAGGTTGCGACACGAAGGTCTAAGGTGGAACATAAATCCTGGAAGCGCAGACACAAAGCAAGCGTTAGCAGAGCTTGGACCACGTAGCCGGGTCCAAAGGTCACAGTGTCCCAGCAGACAAAAAGAACAGCTGCTTCTAGCCAGAAATTTAGATAGAAGAAACACCTTACAATAGAAACACTTAAGCAATGCATGGACACTTACCCCAGCGGGATTTCCGATTAGAATTGTTTAGAATAAATAAGTATTAATTAGGTAAGCACGTTACAAATGTAGGTCATCTGAAACCGAGTGACACAGCCGTCACGTCTGATGACTTAAAGTGGACTGCCGTTGAATTCGAATGCACCCGAGGTGAGCCGAACGGTCGTGACGCGGCACGGACCAGTTTTTAACTCGTTTAGAGATGCGTAGGCGCAATAGATACGAGGACCTTAGTGTAAACAATTAATATTGGGTTCCGTAGTATATTTTATGTAAAAATTAATTATATTATAATGTAGTTCAAATTGATCACTATCACTACATCATCATCATCACTACATAGTATAAAGCAAAGTCGCTTCCCGCTGTCTGTCCCTATGTATGCTTAGATCTTTAAAACTACGCAACGGATTTTGATGCGGTTTTTTTAATAGATAGAGTGATTCAAGAGGAAGGTTTATATGTATAATACATGCATAATATAGTAGAGAAACACAGATAATCTTAAAGGTTTTTACGTATGGTCGTAAATAAACACACTTTTTTGCGCTTACATTGCAAACGCTGGCTGAACCCTACGAGATAGATCAAAATAATGTACTACAGTATTGTACACCTTAAAAAGGTCTACAAAAAAGTCCGCGATGGTATATGTCTATCTCTTGAGGATAACCCACAATTACCATTTTTTATCCTTAATTTATTACTTATCCAATTAAGTACCTTAAATACATTGTGCATGTAATATAGACCATTATGGCCCTTTGCAGCATGTAATTTAATATCAGAGATTTAAAACGCCAGGGACATAGCGGATGCGGCGGTACTGGCCGGGGGGCCGGGGAGCGCGTGCCTATACCTAAATAGTGCGTCGAAGGCCGCGCTTCGCCCTACAACACTTTATGATTATGTAGTATATTTAGTATCAGCATTGCACCCGTGCAAAGCCGGGGCGGGTCGCTATCACTATCATCACTATCACTATCACTATCACTACATAGTATAAAGCAAAGTCGCTTCCCGCTGTCTGTCCCTATGTATGCTTAGATCTTTAAAACTACGCAACGGATTTTGATGCGGTTTTTTTAATAGATAGAGTGATTCAAGAGGAAGGTTTATATGTATAATACATGCATAATATAGTAGAGAAACACAGATAATCTTAAAGGTTTTTACGTAAGGTCGTAAATAAACACACTTTTTTGCGCTTACATTGCAAACGCTGGCTGAACCCTACGAGATAGATCAAAATAATGTACTACAGTATTGTACACCTTAAAAAGGTCTACAAAAAAGTCCGCGATGGTATATGTCTATCTCTTGAGGATAACCCACAATTACCATTTTTTATCCTTAATTTATTACTTATCCAATTAAGTACCTTAAATACATTGTGCATGTAATATAGACCATTATGGCCCTTTGCAGCATGTAATTTAATATCAGAGATTTAAAACGCCAGGGACATAGCGGATGCGGCGGTACTGGCCGGGGGGCCGGGGAGCGCGTGCCTATACCTAAATAGTGCGTCGAAGGCCGTGCTTCGCCCTACAACACTTTATGATTATGTAGTATATTTAGTATCAGCATTGCACCCGTGCAAAGCCGGGGCGGGTCGCTATCACTATCATCACTATCACTATCACTATCACTATCACTACATAGTATAAAGCAAAGTCGCTTCCCGCTGTCTGTCCCTATGTATGCTTAGATCTTTAAAACTACGCAACGGATTTTGATGCGGTTTTTTTAATAGATAGAGTGATTCAAGAGGAAGGTTTATATGTATAATACATGCATAATATAGTAGAGAACACTACATAGTATAAAGCAAAGTCGCTTCCCGCTGTCTGTCCCTATGTATGCTTAGATCTTTAAAACTACGCAACGGATTTTGATGCGGTTTTTTTAATAGATAGAGTGATTCAAGAGGAAGGTTTATATGTATAATACATGCATAATATAGTAGAGAAACACAGATAATCTTAAAGGTTTTTACGTATGGTCGTAAATAAACACACTTTTTTGCGCTTACATTGCAAACGCTGGCTGAACCCTACGAGATAGATCAAAATAATGTACTACAGTATTGTACACCTTAAAAAGGTCTACAAAAAAGTCCGCGATGGTATATGTCTATCTCTTGAGGATAACCCACAATTACCATTTTTTATCCTTAATTTATTACTTATCCAATTAAGTACCTTAAATACATTGTGCATGTAATATAGACCATTATGGCCCTTTGCAGCATGTAATTTAATATCAGAGATTTAAAACGCCAGGGACATAGCGGATGCGGCGGTACTGGCCGGGGGGCCGGGGAGCGCGTGCCTATACCTAAATAGTGCGTCGAAGGCCGCGCTTCGCCCTACAACACTTTATGATTATGTAGTATATTTAGTATCAGCATTGCACCCGTGCAAAGCCGGGGCGGGTCGCTATCACTATCATCACTATCACTATCACTATCACTACATAGTATAAAGCAAAGTCGCTTCCCGCTGTCTGTCCCTATGTATGCTTAGATCTTTAAAACTACGCAACGGATTTTGATGCGGTTTTTTTAATAGATAGAGTGATTCAAGAGGAAGGTTTATATGTATAATACATGCATAATATAGTAGAGAAACACAGATAATCTTAAAGGTTTTTACGTAAGGTCGTAAATAAACACACTTTTTTGCGCTTACATTGCAAACGCTGGCTGAACCCTACGAGATAGATCAAAATAATGTACTACAGTATTGTACACCTTAAAAAGGTCTACAAAAAAGTCCGCGATGGTATATGTCTATCTCTTGAGGATAACCCACAATTACCATTTTTTATCCTTAATTTATTACTTATCCAATTACGTACCTTAAATACATTGTGCATGTAATATAGACCATTATGGCCCTTTGCAGCATGTAATTTAATATCAGAGATTTAAAACGCCAGGGACATAGCGGATGCGGCGGTACTGGCCGGGGGGCCGGGGAGCGCGTGCCTATACCTAAATAGTGCGTCGAAGGCCGCGCTTCGCCCTTCAACACTTTATGATTATGTAGTATATTTAGTATCAGCATTGCACCCGTGCAAAGCCGGGGCGGGTCGCTATCACTATCATCACTATCACTATCACTATCACTACATAGTATAAAGCAAAGTCGCTTCCCGCTGTCTGTCCCTATGTATGCTTAGATCTTTAAAACTACGCAACGGATTTTGATGCGGTTTTTTTAATAGATAGAGTGATTCAAGAGGAAGGTTTATATGTATAATGCATGCATAATATAGTAGAGAAACACAGATAATCTTAAAGGTTTTTACGTAAGGTCGTAAATAAACACACTTTTTTGCGCTTACATTGCAAACGCTGGCTGAACCCTACGAGATAGATCAAAATAATGTACTACAGTATTGTACACCTTAAAAAGGTCTACAAAAAAGTCCGCGATGGTATATGTCTATCTCTTGAGGATAACCCACAATTACCATTTTTTATCCTTAATTTATTACTTATCCAATTAAGTACCTTAAATACATTGTGCATGTAATATAGACCATTATGGCCCTTTGCAGCATGTAATTTAATATCAGAGATTTAAAACGCCAGGGACATAGCGGATGCGGCGGTACTGGCCGGGGGGCCGGGGAGCGCGTGCCTATACCTAAATAGTGCGTCGAAGGCCGTGCTTCGCCCTACAACACTTTATGATTATGTAGTATATTTAGTATCAGCATTGCACCCGTGCAAAGCCGGGGCGGGTCGCTATCACTATCATCACTATCACTATCACTATCACTACATAGTATAAAGCAAAGTCGCTTCCCGCTGTCTGTCCCTATGTATGCTTAGATCTTTAAAACTACGCAACGGATTTTGATGCGGTTTTTTTAATAGATAGAGTGATTCAAGAGGAAGGTTTATATGTATAATACATGCATAATATAGTAGAGAAACACAGATAATCTTAAAGGTTTTTACGTAAGGTCGTAAATAAACACACTTTTTTGCGCTTACATTGCAAACGCTGGCTGAACCCTACGAGATAGATCAAAATAATGTACTACAGTATTGTACACCTTAAAAAGGTCTACAAAAAAGTCCGCGATGGTATATGTCTATCTCTTGAGGATAACCCACAATTACCATTTTTTATCCTTAATTTATTACTTATCCAATTAAGTACCTTAAATACATTGTGCATGTAATATAGACCATTATGGCCCTTTGCAGCATGTAATTTAATATCAGAGATTTAAAACGCCAGGGACATAGCGGATGCGGCGGTACTGGCCGGGGGGCCGGGGAGCGCGTGCCTATACCTAAATAGTGCGTCGAAGGCCGCGCTTCGCCCTACAACACTTTATGATTATGTAGTATATTTAGTATCAGCATTGCACCCGTGCAAAGCCGGGGCGGGTCGCTATCACTATCATCACTATCACTATCACTATCACTACATAGTATAAAGCAAAGTCGCTTCCCGCTGTCTGTCCCTATGTATGCTTAGATCTTTAAAACTACGCAACGGATTTTGATGCGGTTTTTTTAATAGATAGAGTGATTCAAGAGGAAGGTTTATATGTATAATGCATGCATAATATAGTAGAGAAACACAGATAATCTTAAAGGTTTTTACGTAAGGTCGTAAATAAACACACTTTTTTGCGCTTACATTGCAAACGCTGGCTGAACCCTACGAGATAGATCAAAATAATGTACTACAGTATTGTACACCTTAAAAAGGTCTACAAAAAAGTCCGCGATGGTATATGTCTATCTCTTGAGGATAACCCACAATTACCATTTTTTATCCTTAATTTATTACTTATCCAATTAAGTACCTTAAATACATTGTGCATGTAATATAGACCATTATGGCCCTTTGCAGCATGTAATTTAATATCAGAGATTTAAAACGCCAGGGACATAGCGGATGCGGCGGTACTGGCCGGGGGGCCGGGGAGCGCGTGCCTATACCTAAATAGTGCGTCGAAGGCCGTGCTTCGCCCTACAACACTTTATGATTATGTAGTATATTTAGTATCAGCATTGCACCCGTGCAAAGCCGGGGCGGGTCGCTATCACTATCATCACTATCACTATCACTATCACTACATAGTATAAAGCAAAGTCGCTTCCCGCTGTCTGTCCCTATGTATGCTTAGATCTTTAAAACTACGCAACGGATTTTGATGCGGTTTTTTTAATAGATAGAGTGATTCAAGAGGAAGGTTTATATGTATAATACATGCATAATATAGTAGAGAACACTACATAGTATAAAGCAAAGTCGCTTCCCGCTGTCTGTCCCTATGTATGCTTAGATCTTTAAAACTACGCAACGGATTTTGATGCGGTTTTTTTAATAGATAGAGTGATTCAAGAGGAAGGTTTATATGTATAATACATGCATAATATAGTAGAGAAACACAGATAATCTTAAAGGTTTTTACGTATGGTCGTAAATAAACACACTTTTTTGCGCTTACATTGCAAACGCTGGCTGAACCCTACGAGATAGATCAAAATAATGTACTACAGTATTGTACACCTTAAAAAGGTCTACAAAAAAGTCCGCGATGGTATATGTCTATCTCTTGAGGATAACCCACAATTACCATTTTTTATCCTTAATTTATTACTTATCCAATTAAGTACCTTAAATACATTGTGCATGTAATATAGACCATTATGGCCCTTTGCAGCATGTAATTTAATATCAGAGATTTAAAACGCCAGGGACATAGCGGATGCGGCGGTACTGGCCGGGGGGCCGGGGAGCGCGTGCCTATACCTAAATAGTGCGTCGAAGGCCGTGCTTCGCCCTACAACACTTTATGATTATGTAGTATATTTAGTATCAGCATTGCACCCGTGCAAAGCCGGGGCGGGTCGCTATCACTATCATCACTATCACTATCACTATCACTACATAGTATAAAGCAAAGTCGCTTCCCGCTGTCTGTCCCTATGTATGCTTAGATCTTTAAAACTACGCAACGGATTTTGATGCGGTTTTTTTAATAGATAGAGTGATTCAAGAGGAAGGTTTATATGTATAATGCATGCATAATATAGTAGAGAAACACAGATAATCTTAAAGGTTTTTACGTAAGGTCGTAAATAAACACACTTTTTTGCGCTTACATTGCAAACGCTGGCTGAACCCTACGAGATAGATCAAAATAATGTACTACAGTATTGTACACCTTAAAAAGGTCTACAAAAAAGTCCGCGATGGTATATGTCTATCTCTTGAGGATAACCCACAATTACCATTTTTTATCCTTAATTTATTACTTATCCAATTAAGTACCTTAAATACATTGTGCATGTAATATAGACCATTATGGCCCTTTGCAGCATGTAATTTAATATCAGAGATTTAAAACGCCAGGGACATAGCGGATGCGGCGGTACTGGCCGGGGGGCCGGGGAGCGCGTGCCTATACCTAAATAGTGCGTCGAAGGCCGTGCTTCGCCCTACAACACTTTATGATTATGTAGTATATTTAGTATCAGCATTGCACCCGTGCAAAGCCGGGGCGGGTCGCTATCACTATCATCACTATCACTATCACTATCACTACATAGTATAAAGCAAAGTCGCTTCCCGCTGTCTGTCCCTATGTATGCTTAGATCTTTAAAACTACGTAACTGATTTTGATGCGGTTTTTTTTAATAGATAGAGTGATTCAAGAGGAAGGTTTAAATGTATAATACATGCATAATATAGTAGAGAAACACAGATAATCTTAAAGGTTTTTACGTAAGGTCGTAAATAAACACACTTTTTTGCGCTTACATTGCAAACGCTGGCTGAACCCTACGAGATAGATCAAAATAATGTACTACAGTATTGTACACCTTAAAAAGGTCTACAAAAAAGTCCCCGATGGTATATGCACATGAGTAGATAAACGGAACAGAGGCAAAGCTTCGAACAACCGCTCGAATCGGTTGCACGCACACTACCGCGCGGGGCATGTGTGCGTGACCACTGGCCGCTTGTCGCATACGCGGCGAGACTGGAAAAAACCAGTTTACGCTGGCACAGCCAGTGTACAATCTAAGGGTCAGTCCGACGCACGCTGTTTGTTTTGTTAGTTGCAAGTTTAAGTTTTTATAAGTTTTGTTGTAAAAACGTGGTATTTTATTAATAATAATGGTTGTTTATTGTACCGTGTGTATGAATAATAATAGAGAAAACAAAAATATATCATACTTTAACTATCCCAAGGAGTACAATTATTTAAGTAAATATTTGGTTATTACTTTTTCAAGCAAGTACCTTTATTTTATTGTATGATCCTTTTTATAATAAGAAGAAAGTAATTTGTACAACACGGTAGTTATTTTTTATTTAAAAAAAACAAAAATTTTAAAAAGAAAATTCTTAGAGTAAGTAATTTGTAAACTATTCTATCATACTATTATATATTCTATTATACTGACTATTAAAACTATTTAAAAACGTTATGTTTGATTTGCCTTCACCTATTGTGACAACCCTAACAAAATAGGTAACAATTTTGCACGTTCTTAAGAAGCTTTGCCTCTGTTCCGTTTATCTACTCATGTGGTATATGTCTATCTCTTGAGGATAACCCACAATTACCATTTTTTATCCTTAATTTATTACTTATTTACGAAAAAGCAATTTTAAGCAATACAGCATTAATCCTTATCCAATTAAGTACCTTAAATACATTGTGCATGTAATATAGACCAATATGGCCCTTT
This sequence comes from Autographa pulchrina, assembly GCA_905475315.1. Classification (NCBI taxonomy): domain Eukaryota; kingdom Metazoa; phylum Arthropoda; class Insecta; order Lepidoptera; family Noctuidae; genus Autographa; species Autographa pulchrina. The sequence goes on along the minus strand of FR997761.1, from coordinate 12,654,042 downwards.
GCAGCATGTAATTTAATATCAGAGATTTAAAACGCCAGGGACATAGCGGATGCGGCGGTACTGGCCGGGGGGCCGGGGAGCGCGTGCCTATACCTAAATAGTGCGTCGAAGGCCGCGCTTCGCCCTACAACACTTTATGATTATGTAGTATATTTAGTATCAGCATTGCACACGTGCAAAGCTGGGGCGGGTCGCTATTAATCATAAATTTCAATTACCAGATAATATTCAACTTGCTGATCCCGACTTTTATTTATCTAACAATATACATTTACTCATAGGTGCAGATAAATTTTGGGAATTGCTTAATGAAGGCCTTATCCGTTTACCTTATGGTCCATATTTGCAAAACACGAAACTTGGCTGGATCATATCGGGAGCAGTTAATAAAAAGGCTTCACACATTAACCGAACTTAATGTTATCTCACACAAACATTGGATTCAGAACTTAAACTATTTTGGGAACTTGAAAACATATATTATAAACGTAAATTAATAATTGAATATTTTTTAAGTAAATTGTAATATTATTAAACTGAATCTTATGAACGACCCACATTTTGTTTTTATTTACGATGTCCTTTTAATGTGCTTATTATCCACTTACCTACTCATAACATGCCATTTAACAATTTAAAACTCCTGCCTCCTAAAGTAGCAATACCGTTGAGTGAAGACACACTGCAACTATTTGCCTTTATTATTTAATCAGGCACTTTTCCTTGGGATAATTTAAATAATTGCTACATCCTTTATTTAACATATGTTTGAAGTTACAACTAAATTAGATAAATGAAGTAAATATGTAGCAATTATTGACGCAATACATTTCGGTAAACTCTGCATGCTTGACTTTAAACTAGGAGGTGACCAGCCAACCAAACGTCAGGATTGCTGGTCAAAAAAAATATTTTAGTTCTAAATATATATCGTATGTAGCAATTTTCGAATCAACTCTCATAGACCAACGCCACAGACAACCAGCCATTCCGACGCACACGCATGAACGTAATTTTTATCGTTTGAGATTGCTGAAAAAATTAAAATACACGTGTGCTTAAGTATCAGTAGGAAATTGCCATGAAACAATTACATAGTTAAATAGTTAAGGACTTACCTTACAATGTTGAGAATAGAGTTTCTTCGATTTACAATTATAATATTTGCCAAGCGGTAATATTGGGCAGCCATCGCGGTATCAACAAGTTGAATGGTGTCATCATTCCGCCAGTAATTTTCAACGGCGCAGTCATTTCATTAATTATTTATATATTTTATTTTAGGTGATCAAGTACTTCCTAGAACGAACTGCATCCGAGATTTGGGTGTATATCACGATTCTAAGCTTACGTTTGAATTACATGTCGATGCCATAGTCGCTAAAGCATCTAAAGCACTAGGTTTCATAATGCGGCTCTCCAAGTGCTTCAGTCAAGCTAAAACATTAAAAATCCTATATTGTACTTTTGTTAGAAGCCACTTGGAGTACGCGTCTGAGATCTGGAATCCATGTTACCACAAATACATTGATCGTATAGAGAGCATCCAGAAAAGATTTATAAAGTATTTGTGTTATCATCAGAAGGTACCGTACCGATCTGAAGATTACCTCAATCTCTGTAAGAGGTATCATATATTACCCCTTATTAATCGGCGATCAATCTCTGGTCCTGCATTACATTATTTTAATGTTCCTGTAAGGTCGAAGCGATGGAACTCAACGCTGTGCGTTCCATTTACCTCTACGAATTATAGGCCAAACTCATTTATAGTGCGTGCAAGTAATCATTTTAATAACATGTGCAGACAATATGACTTTGATCCTTTCGTGACAAGTGTATCCTCGGCCAGAAAGTGCATGAGCCTTAGCTTTTTTAATTAAGTTTTGTATAATCGAGTTTTAATTCTGGGATTTTGCTTGAAATGTATTAAGTCAAGTTTGATTGTCATCCTGTTTCTTCTTGGTGGCTGTATTGCATTGTGTTGTTCACACACACTTTATCAATCTGTTCTTTAGAAGTGAAGACTTTTAATTGGCTGTCAGTCTCACACACTGTTTTTATTATGTTTACTTTAGCTGTAAGTTTTCCATCACTATCACTATCACTATCACTATCATCACTATCACTATCACTACATAGTATAAAACAAAGTCGCTTCCCGCTGTCTGTCCCTATGTATGCTTAGATCTTTAAAACTAGGCAACGGATTTTGATGCGGTTTTTTTTAATAGATAGAGTGATTCAAGAGGAAGGTTTATATGTATAATGTATAATACATGCATAATATATAGTAGAGAAACACTGATAATCTTAGAGTTTTTTATGTAAGGTCGTAAATAAACACACTTTTTTGCGCTTACATTGCAAACGCTGGCTGAACCCTACGAGATAGATCAAAGTAATGTACTACAGTATTGTACACCTTAAAAAGGTCTACAAAAGGTCTACACCTTAAAGAGCACGTGCCTATACCAAATAGTGCGTCGAAGGCCGCGCTTCGCCCTACAACACTTTATGATTATGTAGTATATTTAGTATCAGCAATGCACCCGTGCAAAGCCGGGGCGGGTCGCTAGTAAGTAGTAAGTTGTGTTTCTTTTAGTTTAATTAAGGTGTTTTATTAATAGTTTTATAATTTCTAACCTATTCTTAGAGCTAGCAAGGTACAACGTTACACAGTGATCGTAAGTTATAGATTTGACCTTCGGTAACAACTCAGAATTATACGGATTTACCGATTTTGGTATACCTTCAGTCGTTGCTAGTATTGCAAGCCGGTCAGCCTCTTCGTTGCCTGCTATACCTATATGAGACGGTACCCATTGCAATCTCAGAACTCTCCCATCTTGATTAAAAATGTGTAGACATTCGAGAATTTTGTAGGCTACCGAAACACCTCTGAAGCCAGAGGCGCATCGAGCCAAATGTTGGAGGGCGCTCTTACTGTCAGTTAAGATCACCACCTTATCTAAATTTAAATTTAAGCAATAAAAAATGGCTTCTGAGATTGCAACTAGCTCCGCCGACATAATAGAGGTGTTGCTGTCTATTTTATAGCACATAGATTCTTTAAGAAGCAGGTCATATAATGCAGCGCCTAAAATTACAGAATTCTTTGAGCCATCTGTGTAGATTTTATGGTACCCTTGGTATTTTTCCTGTAATTCACTAATAACTTTAAATTTAATTATACTAAGGTTACACAGCTTTTTAGAAACAGTAACACTATCTAAATTGGTATGAATGAAGTTATTTACGTCTATATATGAAACCCAAATGTTAAGACTAAGCATTTCTAGGTTTTCTAGTACTGATGACAGGAGCAATGTCTGGAGAGCGAAGACGGGTTTGAAGGGGTCCTCTATATCAGTAAAGGAGTTCCTGACAAGGACCAGGCAATCCACATTTAGCAAGGCGAGGCTCCACTTTGGGATGAGGTCCTGTTGGACTCAAGACGGGGTCATTTGCATAAAGACTCCTCAAATCAAAATCAAAATATTTTTATTTCTCATAAACCAAAAAAAGGCGCTTAAGAAACGTTACGTTAAATCTACTGACTCTAGTTGCTCGGTTCCAAAGTGTCCTTCCTATGGAGAAGAGCCGGCAAGAAACTCCATAGGTAATAAACTAATTTAGCAGTGGGAACGTCCCACTGCTGGGCTTTGTTATCTAAAATGTCAAACTCCACATTGTGTAGTTTGTAACTCAATTCTGAGTACACAACTTTCAAGTGGAGCTTGACATTGTCCCTAACTGAAAACCAATGTCTACATTCTTCGTTCAACCACACCTGTTTTGCCTTCACCAAAGCTAAACTACTTGACCGGCTGCGTGTGTTGGTATGTATATTAATATAATGGGGAAATACTTTTAATTGCTTACACTGTTGATTGAACCAAACGTTCTGAGCTGCTAAGCGATGGAGTTTGGTCAACTTGATGTAAAGCTTTGCCTGTTCAGCTATACCTGCTGACTTAAGATAAGTTATAGAATCAGGTGTTACTTTGCGGAAATCCATGACATTAAATGTTATAAAAGATATTTAGCTTTAATTCCGCTACCAAAATCCAAGCTTGGAAGCAGGACGCAGTACCACCCTCCCGCCCTCATGTAATATGCGCATGCAGGAAAGCCCACCCTCCCGATTTCGAAGTTACGGCCTGTCTGACCTACATAGACTTCGTTGCAATCATTGCATACTAATTTATAAATACCGGATTTTTTTTTTTGATTTGTCTAATTTATCTTTACCGTTACAAAGATTTCGCAAGTTATGATCTGATCGAAAGGCAACGAAAACATTGTGTTTTTTAAGAATATTCGCGATTTTATCGGAAATGGGGCCTATGTAAGACAGATTACCGACTACGACAGATTACAGATTACTTTACTAGTTGTTTTCGAGGGTCATTACGAACCGTCTCGAACGCAGGCTTGATGACTTCCAGCCTCCCGAACAAGCTGGCTTCCGAAAAGGCTTTAGCACCATAGACCACATTCACACGCTCCGCCAGATTATACAGAAGACCGAGGAGTATAATCGGCCACTGTGTCTAGCGTTTGTGGACTATGAAAAAGCCTTCGATTCAATCGAAACCTGGGCTGTATTGCAGTCCCTCCAGCGATGTCATATCAACTATAGGTATATCGAGGTGTTGAAGTGTTTGTATAGTAACGCCACCATGTCGATCCGGTTACGGGACGAGAGCACGAAACCAATCCAACTGCAGCGTGGTGTGAGACAGGGAGACGTTATTTCTCCGAAACTGTTCACAAATGCGTTGGAGGACGTCTTCAAGCTCTTGGACTGGAACGGGTTCGGCATCAATGTCAATGGCGAATACATCACTCACCTTCGTTTTGCCGATGATATAGTGATCATGGCGGAGTCGCTGGAGGGGCTCAATACTATGCTCAGCGACCTCAGTATCGTTTCCCAACAGGTGGGTCTTAAAATGAACATGGACAAGACGAAGATCATGTCCAATGTCCATGTCGCACCCCTACCGGTTGTTGTTGGGAATGATACTCTCGAAGTTGTTGACCACTACGTCTATCTTGGACAAATAGTTCAATTAGGCCGGTCCAACTTCGACAAAGAGGTCGCCCGAAGAATCCAACTCGGATGGGCAGCGTTCGGGAAACTACGCGACATCTTTTCGTCCAAAATTCCGCAGTGTCTGAAGACGCAGGTCTTTGACCAGTGTGTGTTGCCAGTGATGACATATGGCTCTGAGACGTGGTCGCTAACGGTTGGCCTTTTGGAGAGGCTCAGATTCACTCAACGAGCTATGGAGAGAGCTATGCTCGGGGTTTCTTTGCGCGACAGGATCCGGAATACGGAAATTCGCCAAAGAACTAGAGTTACCGACATAGCTCGAAGAATATGCAAGTTGAAGTGGCAATGGGCAGGCCATATCGCTCGAAGAACCGATAACCGCTGGGGAAGAAAGGTTCTCGAGTGGCGACCACGAACCGGAAGACGCAGCGTTGGCAGGCCTCCCACCAGGTGGACCGACGATATCGTCAAAGTTGCGGGCACCCGGTGGATGCAATTGGCGAGTTGTCGTTCATTGTGGCGTTCTAGGGGGGAGGCCTTTGTTCAGCAGTGGACGTCTTCCGGCTGATGATGATGATGATGATGATGATGAAAATCTAGACGCTCTCTTCTGGAAATGGTATTTTTGTTTGACTTATGCAGTAGTGTGTACGATTGCATTGATGTCCGAAACAAAATTAGTTACATAGTGCCCAGAACAGCCATTGGTCGTGGGGTGCGCGTTCGCCCCCTGTTTGCTGTTACTTCCTGTCGCACAAACGCGGGCTTGCGCGCACCACTGCGAAGGCTGACAAGTCATTTTAATACAGAATTCCATGTCGTTGATATGTTTGCTCTTTCTGCTAAACAATTTAAGAAGCAGATAACTGAATTAATTAGTGCTAAATTATGAATCTGTTTAATTTGAAGTTACTTTTGTTTTTATTGTAGGTATGTAGGTTTTACTTATAAGTTAGCATTTGCATGATGATTTAAACTAGTATGTTTTCATTATATGTATTCTGTGGAAAATGTCGTTGGTTGCACATTTACTCATTTTGTTGTGTTAGTTTGTAAGTAACTATTAATGTGTAACTGTTTATTTTCCCTAATAAATAAAATAAAATAAAATAAAAATAAAATATAATAAAACAGAATGTTGGGCTCGCCCACCACATATTTACATTCAAAGTTGTCCATAAATATTTCCGCCATTAAAGGACTTAGAGGTGATCCCATTGCTAACCCCTCCTTTTGGCGAAAATATTCGTTATTGAAACGAAAATAGTTTTGTTGCATGCAAATACGTGCAAGGTTAAGAAAGTCATGCATTTCTCCAGGATGTAAACGTTGTCTCTCCAAATGGTTCTCCAAAATACGTAGGTACTCTTCAAATGGAGTATTTGTAAATAAACTGTCAACATCCAGAGATAATAATAATAATAATAATAATGCTTTATTGTTTCAATAATAAAGTTACAGACATATTTAGAACACTAGCCTCCAGACTAGGATTCCCTGTGTCGTGGAGGCTAGTCTCTTTCATCTTTATGACAGTTTAAACAAAACATATTATTATGGATTAGAAAAAGGTAAGTACATTATATCATAGTCATAGTATGCATCGTTCTAAAGTTGAGATCAGAGTGTGTAGGATAAGAATAATGTATGCATATGTGGGGGGAGGGGTTTAAGTGTATGTGGGTGTGGTGTGTGCGGTGAGTGTGGTGGGTGTGTGTGTGTGGGGTGTGTGTGGTGTGTGTGTGTGGGGTGAGTGTGGTGTGTGTGTGGTGTATGTGTGTGTGGGGTGAGTGTGGTGTGTGTGTGTGGGGTGAGTGTGGTGTGTGTGTGGGGTGAATGTGGTGTGTGTGTGAGCGGGCGCGGTTGTGTACTAGTTTCTAGTTTCCAAAATTAATACGCATTACTGAACGGTTTTTAGTAAGTGTTCCGTGTTGTCATAATTCATGTCTTTAATATAGTTTTTGATGAGAGTCTTACACTTTGATCTAGTCCAATGAAGTAGATTAAGTTCATTATTTAATTTATTATAAATAAAAGGACCCATAAAGTGAAAGCATCTTTTGCCAAAATCTAGTCTAGTTTTAGGTTTGTGCCATTTAGGTTTTCTACGCGAATGAACATGGGTTTCTACTGTCTTATAAGCGGTTTTGTGGAATTTTAATGCAACAGCCATAATATATAATTGTCTAACGCGCAGGACACCGGTTTCTTGGTATAGCATATTAGTTGAGTAGCGTATTGGTGTTCCGTAAGTTACCTTGAGAATGGCCCGTTGCGAGCGTTCTACAACAATAAAATTTGTTTTGTGTGCCATACCCCATGAGGTACTGCAATAATTGAGAATCGATTCACACAGTGCGAGATATAACATCTTCAGTGTTTTTTCGTTTGCAATCTGGCCCATTCTCTTAAAGATATACATCAGTTTCCTTACACGTCCACTCACATACTTAAGCTGTTTAGTCCAGGTGAGGTGTTTGTCAATAAAAACGCCCAGGTACTTAATGTTAGCCACCTGTTCAAGGCTGGAGCATGAGCAACCAGCGCCTGTGGAATTATTACAGGTATGCAGTTTGACAGCCATTTGAGCTGGACAAAGGTTTTTAGTGCTGACACTAAAATTGACAACTTTCGTCTTGTCCACATTAAGTGTCAGCAAGTTGTATTTTAACCATCTGGCAACCTGGTTGAGGCCTGACTCTGCCGCCTGATAGACAGACTCCCATGTTCTATCATAGAAGACAATAGCGGTATCATCCGCATAGGCAAATATTTTGGCACCATTTAGTGGCAGTGAACAAAGGCTATTAATATATATTGTAAAAAGAGTTGGCCCAAGTACACTGCCTTGTGGTACGCCAAAGTTGAGGCCAGCATAGGAACTATGGTTTTCGCCTATGCATATTCTCTGTGAGCGGTCTGTGAGGTAGGATTGAAACCACTCAAGGTTTGTACCACGAATTCCTATGCCTTCGAGCTTTTTCATAAGGATACTTCTAGATACGGTATCAAAGGCTTTCGCCAGGTCTAGGAAGATTCCAGTGCATTTATAACCATTATCTAGTTTAGTGACAATAAAGTCGACTAGACTAGTAACTGCATCTTCCGTCGACCTGTTGTTGCGAAAGCCATATTGATTATCCGATATCATGCCATTTTTCTCCAAATAATTCAAGAGCCTATTGTTCATAATCTTTTCAAGTATTTTCGACAGCGATGTCAGTAGGGAAATCGGACGGTAATTAGAAGCTACTTTTCTGTCGCCCGACTTAAAAATTGGACAGACATTGGCCATTTTCATAGTAGTCGGTACCTCCCCAGAGGTTATGCTTAAATTGCACAGAAAGGCAATGGGAGGGGCGAGGTAAAGCTTGTTTAATTTAAGGATCTTGTTTGTAATGCCGTCCCATCCCGCCGCCGAGTTGTCTTTCAGATTAGAGATTATCTTGTTAACTTCATAGCTATCTGTCGGTTTCGCATAGAAAGAGCTACATGGGGAAGAACCATTGTACATAGTGGCAGAAACAGAAGCTAGTTCGGATTCAGATTTGTTTAGGAGCGAAAGGGTTTTTGTAGCGAGTTGTTCTCCCACTGTTGTAAAAAAGAAATTCGCTTTGTCTAAGGACTCTCTGGGGCTTGAGCAAGCACTCAAAAGTTCAGTACTCTTGGAGCTGTTTTTTTTTATATTACAGATACTTTTTATTGCTGTCCATGTTTTTTTACTGTCTCCGTTGCAGTCTTCCAAAGTATTGACGTCGTTTGCGTTTTTAAGATTCTGTATCAGGTTATTACATATGTTCCTATAGGTTTTATAGCGCTGTTGTATAGTGAGGTTATCCTTATTTTCTTTTTTATTAGCTTCAATATGTAAACGGTCCCTTTTACGGATACATTTAATTAACCCCTTAGACATCCATGGCTTTTTAATTGATTTTGAATTTCTAATTGTCTCTAAAGTTGTGAAGTTTTGTATTGTTTTACTTAATATTTCTGTAAAATCTGTTATTGCTTTCGTAATATTAGTATGAGTATATACAAAGTTCCAATTAATGTCTTTAATAGCTTTTGTTAAGGGTATTACCTTGCCCAATGACCTTGAAGATTTGATCTGTGTACTGGTATTTTTTATTCTAGCGCCATCTACCGACCAACGACCATACTACAATAAAAAAAGTGGAGATTAAGCAAGAACACAGATGTGTCGCAGAGTTTTCATAATTTTTGCCTATTTTATTCGCTCTCTGAGAGACCTAATGTTGTTCCTCTAGTTATTGTTGTCTTGTACGAGGATCTGCCTACATCATAATTTATATTTATTTTGAACTACACGATGCACTATTACTTGAGCACAGGTGCTACTACATGATGAATTCTGAAGGTCTGATGATGACCAGGTAAGTACTTATTGGTTCTCAGTAACGGGAATAGTTAGGATGACCTAGCTTTCAACATTTATCTACTAGAGCATGGGTGCTGCTACATGATGAATTCTGAAGGTCTGATGATGACCAGGTAAGTACTTATCGGTTCTCAGTAACGGGAATAGTTAGGATGACCTAGCTTTCAACATTTATCTACTTGAGCACGGGTGCTACTACATGATGAATTCTGAAGGTCTGATGATGACCAGGTAAGTACTTATTGATTCTCAGTAACGGGAATAGTTAGGGTGACCTAGCTTTCAACATTTATCTACTTGAGCACGGGTGCTGCTACATGATGAATTCTGAAGGTCTGATGATGACCAGGTAAGTACTTATTGGTTCTCAGTAACGGGAATAGTTAGGATGACCTAGCTTTCAACATTTATCTACTTGAGCACGGGTGCTGCTACATAATGAAAACATTATAATATATAGATAAAGATAGTAGCTGATTCTCAGACCTACTGAATATGCATATAAAATTTAGTAAAAATCGGTCAAGCTGTTTCGGAGGAGTATGGTAACTAACATTGTGACACGAAAATTTGATACAAAGATAAAATCCAAAAAGTAGTATAAAAGTGAAAGATTTCGATTTTACATGCCATTATTCTATAAACTATTTTAATAAATAAATAAATTTAATATTATTTTTGAAACGTATTCATATTTACCTATCCATAATATCAAGAAAATATTTAGATATTTTTATACCTATAATCATACAAACATGAATTTTAGGCTCGAAGCAAACGAAGCGCGCGCGCCTCCTTCGAGCGCGTTGAAGCCCTGCCGCGCCGTTTTGGCGCGCGATAGCTAGTGTAACTAGGGTCACTACTTACAAATATTTAAGTCATGAAAATATTTATATGTATATGGTACTTTATTATGTTATATTATTATATTATTCTTCAGGTAAATAATGATTGATGTTTATTTAGGTACATATTTTAATATCGAAAGTTAAAATACCTACGTTTAAAATGTCCATATTCAAAACATCGAAAACATAAATATCGAATGACCATAAACCTATTACAAAAAAGAACCGAAAATAAATCTTATATGGTTTTCTTATGGACCACACGGGAATCACCAGCTTTCAAATAAAGAAGGAATCATTAAAATCATTAAAATATAAATCATAAAAATGTTTTTTTTTTAAGTCGGTTAAAAATTTATTTTTTTTAGATTCGACTTGAAATACGGTTGAATATAATTAACATCATAATTATGTACAAAATAAATATAAAAATATAGTAATACATTTTGTAACATTTATAAGTTTATATTTTATTTTACCAAGTCGTATAATTACAAGCTTGCTAACCCTGACTATAGTTACTCACACAAGAGCGCGTGTCCACACTGTCCAGGCATTACAATTTACAACTACAAAAGGCTCACCCACTTTTGTGATAAAACAACTATACCCATATTGATAGTTAGATAGTTAGGCCATTCGAAACTCTGTACTTTCGATATTTAGGTATTTCGATGTTACTATTGTAGATACAACATTATAAACTTTCGTTATTTTTAACCAACTGTAAAAAAGGAGGAGGTACACAACTCGAATGTATTTTTTTATGTTTGTTACCTCATAACTTTCGACTGGCTGAACCGATTTTGATAATTCTTTTTTTATTCGAAAGCTGGTGCTTTTTGGGATCTATAAGAAATAAATATGTGACTTATTATGAAGTCGTTTTTTATGTAAGAATTATAATTTTCGTTGAAATAAAACTACCTACTTTTACGGATTTTATCGCGGTTTGTATTGATTTTCGACACCTTTGCAGGTATCATGGTCACAGGCAGACTGAGGTGGTGTTCGTCTTGACGGTTGATGTTGCTCGTCTACTTTCGTAAACAACAGAAATCAATATTATAACTTATATATCGGTCATATGGTCCTTCGATATTTAAGTTTTCGATCTTTTGAACATTGACATTTTACCCTGTAGGTATTTTAATTTTCGATATTAAAATATGTACCGGGTACCCTTATTTTTAATTTGCAGGGTTTGTTTTTAAAACAAACTTTCCGGTTCAGAATCGATAATAGTTTCGAAATATAAAAAAGAACATATTTTTACATTAATTTTTTTTCTATCCACCACGAAAGTACGGACGTGTGGATATTACAACACTGCAACTCAGTTTAGAAACCTAGATAGGTAACAAATAGTAACAATAAATAAACACACATAAATGTGGCGGTGCGCGCACGCACACAAGCACAAAATAGGTACTAGCCGGCAGCTCGAGCGAGGTCGTTGAACTTATCGAGTATAACGATTTATATTTTTTATGACAACTTTGAAAAAAATTTTGGTTTGGGAGAATTGGAATTGCAAAGTTGATTCAATATTGCATTTGCTTGACTTTCGAGGCGTGCTAAAATATCTTTACGAAATTGTCGCAGTTCTTGGAGTAATACAGTAGAGAACCTCGCCTGGCTCCCGCGCTTGGTATTTACATTATTTATTGTGCTGATGTTGTGGTTAGTAGTGTCGGCTCTCACCGGTAATTCAGTGTTCCCGCATTTTGGATTTAGGCATACACACTCTGGACATACCCATTTCTTCTTATATGCTGGATTAAATCCCTTAAAAACATCAAGTGTTATTTTAAGACAATTTAAGTCATATTTCTTTTTGCATTTATCATTTGAGCATTCTAGAAAAGCCCTGTTTGTTATTGCCGAATAACAAGCATTACAATTCGCCATTGTTGCCATTACAATTGGTTTAACTGTCCAATAGTCAAATTCTGTGCGAAAAGTTAATCAAACTGTGCAAAGAAAAATAAAAAATAAACACAAAAAGTCAGATTGCTAAGTCGAGATTTGAATTCAAAACCCTATTCAATGTTAGTCACCCAACGTCTGTTACCGCTATGCTATCTGTACACTTAGCAGTTACGTCAAATAGCACATTCACTCATAGCAGCTATTTATAAAAACGTTATGCCGGTGGATTTAAATTTTTGAAAAAAATCACAATGACCTGCAAGCTTGTATAAAAAATCACTTATAACTAAAATTGTTATTTGTTTATATTGAATTAGTTTAAAAAAATATAATATACCTATTATATTTTTTTTATGTCCCTTGACACCTCTCAACTTTTTATTATTAGTTAAATAAAATTAATAAATATATTTTTTTTATTATTAATTTAATTTAATTAACTTAATAATAATAGAATTTAATTAAGTTAAATTTAATATAATTAATTTATATTTAATTTAAGAATTAAATTAATTTAAATTTAATTTAATTGAATTTATAATTAATTAATTTTAATTTAATTTAATTAATTTAAACAAAATTTAATTAATTTAATTTAAGAATTAATTTGAATTTAATTTAATAAATTTTTAAAAAGTTTCTGTTTTTGCAAAAAGTGTCGTGCCAACTTTTCGTGAGATTTTTTTCCGTCTAGCCCCCTTTCTCAACGCACGATAAGTAACTTCGTTCCAACAATAAAAAATAAAAACACTACAAAAATAATGTACTCTTTATGGTAGGTACCATAAAAAGCAGCTTACACCAATAGTTTTGGCACGGTAATACTATAATACAGTACTCCGCTTTTAAATACATCAATGACAGTACTCCAACTTTATACAAACGGACGAAACGCGAGCTATACCTACGCGCTCGATCTCGGGGTGCGCTCGGGTCGCAGACAGTCACGGCTGTACCGCAGTGTCGAACGGACGGTGTGTTTTTTTTTTAACAATAACCGCGCGATTTTTTCTCAAAAAATCAGTTAATATGACGAGTAGGAAATATTGTGCTGTTTTTGGTTGTATGAATTCGTTAATAACGCATTTTTAATTAAGCTTTATATAAGAATGCGGATTTATTATACTTTAAAATTTAACAATAAAGCATTTCGTACGACTCAGTCGAGGCGCAAATATTTTTCGGTCGCAAATTTATAAGCCCGATTTGTTTTTCAAACAAAAACATGTTTTTTTAATTAAATCTACCAATAAAAAAACAACACGCATTTTTATTGAACACTTCCTATACAATATACAAAGTATTGAATTTATTTATATAAAAAGGATATTTACAATCACAAAACTAAATAGAAACAGAAAGTAGGCAAATGTAATTAAAATGTTGGAGACCTAACGCATGTTTACGTACCGCGCGGCTGTTGGCATTTATTTCTATCATGCGGCCGAGTTACACTACTGTATTATATATAATATTACCGTGGTTTTGGAGAGCTCGGCCACGCTTCACTTTACATTTATTCTTATATTAAGGCATAGTTAGCCTTACTCTATGACAGGTTCAAAAAACTAAACGAAATTACAAACTACTTTTCATATATTTACAAACTTAATTTCTGTTGTTTTTTACGAAATATTTATATTTATACTATTTACAATATGATTTCATTCAAAAATCATTCAAAACGAGTAGTTTTAGTTTTTATTCGGAAAAAATAACGCGCGTACAGTCCACCCGTCACAAGAGTCATCGAGACACTGATGTATCGCGTCCAGAGTACGCGTCACAGGCCGTAGCGGGGGTGCTTCAGCGGGGTATTGGTTAGGATTCGGGTTTTTATTCATTTTTAAGAAATATGAGAAGAAATTAGAAAAAAAAAAACAATACAAATTGTGAAATACGTCATTACACATTTTATGGTACAAAATTCACGCCAAACTATTCAGCCGTTACTGAGATAATTTACAATTTACGTTGAAAAAGGCCCCATTTAATTTTTTTTTTTCCAAATTTGGGAAAGTTTATTAAAATTTTAAACAATACAATTTATTTGTCATAATCTTAAGTATATCATATATTTTTTATATGGAAAACGCACGAGAGGATACATCTACAATTTTCTTTAAAGTTACAGTGTTTTTGGGATTTGAGCGGGGTAATCCCCTTAAGTTTAAGTAGTCAATTTTAATTTTGTGTTTTGTGTCAGGCAACGTGCTTAGTGTTTCCTTGGCCATACCCACAATAACAGTGTCATGATCTGTAATTCCTGACTTGCATATTACAACCTTAGCAGTTTTTTTACTTTTTATCATAGCATGGTCTAAACACGTGCAGTCGCGAGTGGGGTATAGATGGCCTGGGTAGTAACCATAATAGCCAGTTATATCTAGATAATCATTTGCACGTTTATCTTATATTATATAATAAATCTTTATTGCACTAATTGTGGTTACAGTGTATGGTCTTAATATAGGTTTTGAAGCTCTGCACAATTTACCTACATAGGCATGCAATAGAACCAGGGCTCGGAACCGTTATTTAAAATAACGTTTTTAAAACGGTTTCAACGGTTCTTTGAACAACATTTTGTTCGGAACGAAAACGAAATGAGAACAAAAAGAGAGTTATAAAAAACCGGTTTATTCCGCAGGACACAGCCGCATGTAGTGTGCAGCGAAAAGCATGAACTTGTTGGGTTCTGTAGGGTATGTTTAAATTTCGATAAATTATTCATTCCGATGCGGTCGCGCATTGATTAAGGTTGTGTGTGTTGCGACTTGCGAGTAATTAGGTAGTTTGCAATATGGTGTTCTAGCATATGCACCACGACAAAATTTTGTCGACACTTTTCTCTCGTCAGCGTGATGTCTTTCCCACTCACACGGCACTGACATCGCGAGACGAGCGTCGACGAATAGCCGTGGTGCGCATGCTAGGCTGGCTGGTGCTCTGCCGTGGTAATTGAGACTATTTGAGACAACCGACAGAAATTCCCGCCTAAAGTTTTACACAATTAACAATTTTTGGCGTCACCGTCACAAAATCTATAGGAGATTTCATTATACTAGCTATTTACGGTCTTCTTCTTCTTCGGATCTTTTCATACACTGTGCAGTCGCGATAGAAACGAGGAGTAACTACACATCTGGGACAGCCCAAGAGGCTGGACGATCACACAAACGATGTTCTTAAGTAAATGCAGCAGTAACAAACTAAAACACGTGCACGTACCTTGGTCTGCTATTTCTGCTGCCGATGATCCGCCTGCGCTATGATTGATTTCTGATGATGACCACAGTTGATTGCTGAAGGTCACTAGCTGCTCGGAATAGGGATTTCCAGCAGAATATCGGTCGAGTTGACGCGTTTAAAGGGTTTTTTCTTGAGAGAGATCGCGAAGTGCGCGCGCGTGCAAGATGGTAAGAAAAGATTGTCGATAGGGGGGGGGGCGGTTTGTCCGTTAACGGTAGTGACGTCATGACAGATGCAGCAGTAGCACCAATCGGATAACGAGTACGGCACGTATTACAACTGTCAAAACAGTTGTGATTGCCACTGCTGAAAATCGATAAGAACATCGTGTGTTGCCCGTGGTGAAATTTAAACGTTCTTATTTTAGTAATTTGTATGATGACGAAACATTCCGCCCACCAAAATACCAATGGTATTTTCGACAATACGAAATATAAATAGAAAAGTTAGGAATAAAACGTTAAATCTTAATAGTTACTGAACTACGAATCCAGTCAACCTAACCTACGATGCTTAATAATATTAAGTTAAATAATAAGTACGTTAATCCTCTATAGGTAGAGGACAGAGTTTCGAGTCGCTTAACAGAATTGCTAGTAGCGGTCTTAAGAATTGCAACCCTAACTTCTCCGTCAGCGCCAGGAAGAAGATCAGTAACCCTACCAAGTGACCATGCAAGAGGAGGTCGATTGTCATCCTTGATGATCACAAGCGAGCCCACCCCTAATGGTCTTGAGTTCTTGGTCCATTTGGCGCGTTGAGTGAGTGAATTTAAGTACTCGTGTTTCCATCTTGACCATAAACTTTGTTGGAAAGCTTGCAACAACTGCCACCGATGAAGACGATGAATATTGACGTTGGAATAATCATCATCGGGGACAGCGGTCAAAGGCTCCAATGTAAGGAAATGACCCGGTGTTAACGCTGACAAGTCATTAGGGTCCGAACTAACAGGGCACATGGGCCGTAAATTTAAAACCGCCTCGATTTGTACGAATAATGTAGTAAGTTCTTCAACTGTTAGAACCCGATCACCGACTATGCGATACAAATGTTGCTTTGCGGCTTTGATTTTTTCTAACGATGAAAAACGATTTAATAAGTTATTGATAATTGAAAAATCCTTTTCCCGAGGATGCACAGTTGATACTAACACAGGAGATTTACGAGTCTCGGCCTCAACAACTTTCTGCTCGTCATTATCAACGCTGTCAATACAAGATGGCCATGACTCATGCGGCTTGGGTAACCATCGTGGCCCCGCCCACCATAACGAGTTGTGAAGAAGTTCACTTGGAAATTGGCCTCGCGAACAAACATCTGCAGGATTGTCTGCAGAGGACACGTGATGCCAATATTCAATAGCTGTTATTTCTTGAATGTGACTCACGCGATTGGCAACGAAAGTAGACCAACGACATGAGGGTGAACGCAACCCAGAGAGTGTAACACTGGAATCGGACCACAAAAAGACAGCTGAAATAGGATTACGAGACCGATAAGTTTCTGTAAAGAATTTGTACAGATCTGAAAGCAAAACTGCGGCGCAGAGTTCTAGACGTGGCAATGAGGTACGTTTTAATGGTACCACGCGAGCTTTCGAACAAACGAAATGAACGTAAGAATTGTTATCTACGTCTGTTACTCGTAAATAAATGACCGTTTCCGAACTGTCGCAGAATCCGTGTAGCTCGTAGGATTGTGAATCAGTACGAGTGACTCTACGCGAAATTTTTAGATGTTGCAACTGAGAAAGTTGATCCTGATATTGTTTCATAACTTCAAAACCAAACGTCCAATTTTAATCATTCAAAGACCAAATATTATTTACTTAAACTGTACCTACTTAGTGATTAAATAATTTATTTTGATAAGGATTATAATAATTATAATAATAATAATTAAGCCATTTATTCCATATTTCTGAGTTACATTTAAAATGTTAGTTAGTTTGTTAAAATTATGTTAGTAAAATTTTTATCTTTAATTATAATTATTTTTGATTTAAATATGGATCCCTGTTAGGGTAAAGGCCTCCTCCATCTTTTTCCATAATTCCCTATCCTTGCCAGAATTCATCCATTCCTTTCCTGCTACTTGAATGATATCATCAGCCCACCGTGTCATTGGCCTGCCAACATTTCTTTTTCCTATTGGGCCTTTCCATCGTGTTGTTTCAATAGTCCATCTTTTGTCTGTATATCGGGAGATGTGCCCGGCCCACTTCCATTTAAGAGTGAGTGCATGGATTAGAGCGTCGGTAATTTTAGTTTTTTGCCTGATGGTTACATTCTTGATCTTTTGAATTTTTCTTATCTTTAGCATGCTCCTTTCCATTGCTGTTTGAGTCCATTTAATGTGTTGTTTTACTTTGTTTGTGAATATCCAGGTTTGGCAGCCGTAGAGTAAGCATGGTAAAAGACATGTATCGAAAACAACTTTTTTTAAATGCTGACTGTAGTTTCCTTTTAGGACTTCTTTCAGTGACTAAAATTTTTTCCATGTTAGGTTGATTCTTCTTGTTATTTCCTCTTTATTGTTGTACTTGTTAAATGATACTTGTTTTCCCAAATATATATAATTGTTGACGTATTCTATGTTGTTTCCTTTTATTTCAATGTACCTTTTATGACTGTTAGTCTTTATCTTTGTTTTGTTTACATTCATTTCTAAGCCAATGCTAGAGCTTTCATCATCAAGGGATCTCATCATTTCTTCTAGATCTTTAAAGGTTTCAGAAATTATGACTATGTCGTCCGCAAACCTTAGATGGTTTATATAACATCCGTTAATTAGCACTCCTTTGTTTGACCAGTCTAATTTCCGAAATATATTTTCGAGCACAGCGATGAAAAGTTTCGGTGACAGAGGGTCTCCCTGTCTGACTCCTCTTTCTATGCTTATAACTTCTCCTCTGTTTTCTAGTTTTACTTTACTCGTACTGTTTGCATATATAAATTTTAAGATGTTAATATATAATAATAATAATATTCCGGGACAGCTCACACACGGTTATCTGATCCCAAGCTGAGCAGAGCTTGTGTTATGGTAACCAGATAACTGATAAACATACTTATATATTTCTAAATACATACATATTATAGATAAATTACACCCAGACACAGAACAAATGATCGTGCTTATCACACAAACATTTGTCCTGGGTGGGAATCGAACCCACGACCTCCGGTATAGCAGTCAGGGTCACTAACCACTAGACCAACAGGGCCGTCAAATATTTTTGTTTAATGTTTGAACATCGTAGTGCATTCCATATTGAGCAGTGGCTGATGCTGTCAAAGGCTTTGCTATAATCAATGAAGGCCAGATACAGAGGTCTGTTAAACTCTCGGTATTTTTCAATAATTTGTTCTAGTGTATGTATATGGTCCATTGTACTAAATCCCGACCGGAAGCCTGCTTGCTCTCTTGGCTGCTACTGATCAATATCCTGTGATAATCTTTCTAGAAGTAGAGATGAAAACAATTTGTATATGCTTGCTAGTAGGCTAATGGGTCTATAGTTCCCTATGTCCAAGGGGTTACCTTTTTTGTAAAGCAAAATTATATCTGATGTGCACCATTGTTCAGGTACAGTTTCTGTTTCCAACACCATATTATATAAATGTAACAGATAGTGAATCAGAATAGGTGCTCCTATTTTGAGAACTTCATTACATAGCCCATCTGAGCCAGGGCTCTTCTCAGATTTTAACCGCTTTATGTGTTTGTAGATTTCTACGTCTTCAAATGGCTTAACATGGTCCTGATCAGTTTCATCTCCGATTCTTGATTGTATTTCAATGTCACGGTTATTTCTCTTCTGGTATAAATTCTTGTAGAAATTAGTTGCAAGGTGTATTATGTCTTTTCTTGATTTTGTTTAGGTTGACTTTTGTTCCAGTTTTTGTATCCAAGTTTTATGTGTTATTAATTCTTTGTATGCTCTTTTGGCACTTCTAAAGTTTTTTATGTTTCTTGTAATGATTTCTTGTCTGTGGTTTCTGTAATCCCTCTTGATTGATTTATTGGTTTCTTTATATATTCTGCTAAGTTCATTTTTCATGTCTTTTGTTTTATTATTTGTGCGTATTAGTTCAGTGCGTCTTTTTATTAGTTGGTCTGTGTCTTTACTAAATATTTTTTGCCGTTCTTTTTGGGTTCTATTTTTTGACATCAGACTGTCCGTTAAGACCTTTTCCAAGAAGTTATAATAGCTTTGGATGTCGCTTGAGACTGCTTCTTTGCCCTTCATATGTATGTTTAGATTTTCGATGTATGTTTTGATTTCGACTTCTGTTTTCGGAATATTAAGTGGTGTTACGAAGTTTTTTCTACACTTTATTGGGCGACTTAGTAGTAGTGTTGCTCGCAGTGGTCTATGATCAGAAGGAAATTGTATGTTGTTAAGTATTTCAACATTAAGGATTATAGCATGAGTAAAATAAATGCGTTTAAATGTAGTCCAAAAAAAATTCAACCTAAAAAAAATGGTTGTTGTGCCTCACTCGACATAGATAGGTATAGTGTGTCGCGGACTTTTTTGTAGATATTTATAAGATCTACAATTAATTAGAACATTTTAATGTTTCTATCTTTTATAGTTTAGGCAGCGTACGCAAAATAAGTAACTTTTCTGGTTGATTTTTTACACCTTGTGTCCGAAAAACCCAAATATCTTGCGGAACCCTATTTTTTTCCAAAATAAAATTTAGCCTATGTTACTCGTGGATAATGTAGCTTTCGAATGGTGAAAGAATTTTTAAAATCGGTCCAGTAGTTTTTGAGCCTATTCATTACAAACAAACAAAGTTTTCCTCTTTATAATATCAGTGTGGAAGTGTGGATTAGTGTGGATATAGGGTCTACTTGCGTTAACGAAACGACGAAACTTAGCCGAGCGGCCGTCAAATACCAACTGAATTAAAATCGTGATATTCTTATTTTCGTATCGAAGTTTCGTTGTTTCGAACGAAGGACCCAATAAAATAGAAAAACCGGTTAAAAACGTTTTATTAACCGAGAACAATTCCAATGTTATTGTTCGAACGGAACGCTTATTATAACGTTCCGTTCGAACGTAACCGAAACAAACTGGTTTTTAGGTATTTAAGACGAAACCGTTTCTAAAAATATACCGGTATCCGAGCCCTGAATAGAACACTTAGTGTATACATACAATTTTAGCTTTCTTAAATTATTACATACTTTAGTAAAACTACATTAAAACAGTAAACAGTACAAAAAAAAATGCACTGTCTTCTTACAATAATCTTTCATTATCTCAGTTTTCATAATTTAGCTTCAAAGTATTCTTTTAAATCATAGAAACAGTGTTCAATTAGAAGTCTTTTAACTACATTTTTAAAACTTTTTAGCTTGAGTGATCTTATTTTACAGGGCAAGTGATTATAAATTTTTATACTGGTAAAATACATGTTCCTTTTGTACATTTCATTATGAGGTTGTGGTATTATTAATTTATCTCTGTTTCGCAATCTTCTATTATATTCTAGAGAGTTTTTGTCAGGAAAATAATTACTGTTACACTTAATGAAAATAGCTGCTTGGAGAATATATATTCCTGTTAAAGTTAAATATCCATATTTTTTAAATGTCGGTCTGCAAGAGGTTTCATTATCAAGGTTATGGATTATTCGTATACACCTTTTTTGAAGTAGAAAAGTAGTTTTAGAATCTACGGAATTTCCCCAATATATTACTCCATAATTTAAGATGGAATAAACTTTTGCGTAGTATGCTGATTGTGCGGTTTTAATATTAGTTGTATTTTTAATTATCTGTAGTGTATAGCAATATGTTCTAATTTTTTTATTCAAATATTCTATATGCAATTTCCAATTTAAGTGTTTATCTATGTTTAGACCCAAAAACTTTGATGCATTCACTTCTTCTACTTTATTATTGTTGTAACTTATCTTTAGATTATTGTGGGCGGCTTTGTATGAATGGAATTGTATATATTTAGTTTTATTTATATTGATTTTAAGATTTAATGTTTTTAACCATTCAATTATTTTAGCAAGAGAATTATTTATTTTTTGTTCATATTCCATTTTATTCATACTTTTACTAGTAAAAAATATTGATGCGTCATCGGCAAATAAGACAGTTTGATCCTGTATTATTTGTGGGAATTTATTTATATAGACCAAGAACAGTAAGGGTCCCAGGATACTTCCCTGTGGAACTCCGACTTTTATATGTGTGTAAGGTGAGCGAGTGCAAGACAAAGTTTTTGTTTTAAGGTCTGAAAATGTTATTTCTGTGGCTTGTTTGCGCTTGGTTAAGTAGCTTTCCATTAGTTTTAAAGGAATACCCCTCACTCCGATATGTGCCAGCTGTTTAAGTAGTATGGTATGAATAACACAATCGAAGGCTTTAGACATATCTAAAAGTATAGCTGTAGCAGGCATTTTTGTATTTATTGCATCTAATATTTCTTTAAGAATTTTAAAAACTGCTAAAGTTGTCGATCTTTCTTTACGAAAGCCACACTGAGCGTCGTTTAATAGATTATTTTTTTCTAGGTAATTTACTAACCGTGTATAAATTACTTTTTCAAACAATTTAGAAAAGATTGGGAGTAATGCGACAGGTCTATAATTCTGTATTTGATTTTTCTTTCCGTTTTTAAAAAGTGGTTTAATAATAGCTTGTTTTAGTTTCTCAGGGAAAATACCTACTTCTATCATAATATTTGCGATGTGAGCTAAAGGTTTGAGTATTACTAATGCACAATTATTTCGACGGTTATATCGTCATATCCGGTACTTTTTTTATTTTTTAATAATAATATGTACCTTAATACTTCCATTTCGTCTACTGGTTCCATAAATAACGATTTCGAATGACTATGGCCCAATGGTTTATATTTTTGTTCAATAAAATTTTTATCGTAATTTTGACTTACATACTTCATATTAAAAATACTAGCTATTTGTTGTGGTTCCGTTACTTGTTTGTTTTCCTCTTCTATACAGCTAATAAATTTTTCCGTTTGTCCGATGTCTGTTATTTTCTTAATGTAGTTCCAGATTCCTTTCGTTTTATTCTCAAATTTTTGTATCATGTTTATATTAGCTTGCCTCTGTCTATAATTTATTATTTTTTTCAGAAGCTTTTTGTATTGTTTATATTTATTTAAAAGTGTTTTATTATCAGACTGTTTCTGTGTTTTTATAAATAACTTTCGTTTTATTTTGCATGAAGTAACTATTCCTTTTGTCGTCCAAAGTATATTGGCTTTATTTTTTACTTTGATTTTATTAACAGGGAAGCATAAATCATAAAATAGCTTAAAGTCTTGGATAAATGTGTTATATGCAGTATTCGGATCATCTGATGTGTATACATTACAGAAACTTAAACAAGAGATACAGGACCTAAATTTGACAATATTTTCTGGATGATAATCTCTTCTTAGAATAAATTTTACTTTTTCCGCTGATTTAACGTTTTTACAAGTATGTAATAATTGGGCAGTGTGATCCGACAGCCCAGTTTGAATGACTTCGGATTTGGTTTGTTTTATGTTGCTAATTATATTATCTATGCAAGTTTTCGATGTTGGAGTTATGCGAGTTGGTTCATTGATTTTAAACTTCAAGTTATAGATATCTAAAAGGTCTTTAAATTTTTTAGTATTAACTGTGTCCTGCAATATATCAACGTTGAAGTCACCTGCTATTATTATATTTTTACATAGTTTCTTGTCTGTTTTTATAAGTTTATATAACATAGTGTCTAATTTCTCGAGAAATATATTTATTTGACTATTTGGCGTTCTATACATATATACAGATGATGATACATTTTACCGATTGTACATATATCCCACAACATTCAAAATTTATTTCAACAGCATGTTCATCAAGCCAGTTATTTTTTTGGAATTCAGTGTTTTTTTGTATAAAGATTGCTGAGCCACCTCTTTTTTTATTTTTTCTAGAATAATTTGCTGCATTTACATAATTAGATAACTTTATAAGTGATTCACAGCCATCTGCTATAAATGTTTCGGTAAAACATAATACTTGAGGTTTTGTATCTAGTTCGTCTAACAATAAATGAAGTTCTTACAATTTTGACAGTAAGCTATGAATATTTTGATGAAAGACTATCAGTTTATTTTCGAAAAAATGAAATTTCGTTATTTGCAATACTATTAGTTTCATTCCCTACTTCAGTGTGCACAGCGTTCTCAGTTTGGGTTGAAACGTTTAGAAACATTTTATTTATTACATTTTTAAATTGTAGGTTTTTAATATAATGTTCATAATTGTTTTTATAGCCTAATCGTAAAATTTATCTTACTATTGTTCGCGTCATACTTATGAAACGCTGTTTACGGATAGATATACCCGTGTAGTGCCCCATAATAATATCTAAGTATGTCGAGTGTTGGAATTGTTTACATATGCAGCTAATTTCGTTATTAAATGTGTATTCATTTATATATTTATTATATGGTACCTCACTTATTATCACATTTGTGTGTTTAGTTTTACTTATCATATAATATAACATTGATATGGCTTCTTTAGGGTTTTTATCATTACATCCAGCTAATACAATAATAAAATCATTGTTTGAAAAACCTGTGGATAGTTTCTGCGTTGGTTCTAGAACATCTTGTAATTTTGCTCCTGGTTTGAAGAAAGTAAAGACCTCATACTGTGCTCCTAGAAGTTTTGATATAGCCTGTTGTAGTCCTCTTCCTTGATCATCCGCAAGAATCAAGACTTTGTATTTTGGTTTAATAAGTTTATCTTCACATTTTTTCGGTGTATTTCGTTCCGTGAAAATTGGTTGCGTATTTAATGTTTCTTCATTCATTGCGGTAATATTATTTTCTTTATTCATTTTTGGTATTTATTTTGTTTGTTCTTCGTGTGTTTTTGTTTCTGTGATAGCACTTGGCTCAATTAATGTTTCTTGAAAGATTACTGCAATGTTTTTTTCTTTGTTTGTATTGTTTATGATTTCTTTTTGTTTAATCAAGTTATCTCTTTTGTTTTTCTGTGTAGTCGGTAAAGAAGTATTAATTTCAGTTTTTCTTTCATTTTTAAATATTTCTATAGTGTTTCTACACTTTTCTAATTCTTTCTTTAGTCTTTCATTTTCAATGCATAAATGGTCTATTTTTGCATGTGCACCTTCAAGTTGCAATTCCATTTGGTCTAACTTAAGTTTTAATTCCTCTTTTTCTGTTGAATTTACATCAATATTTGGTAAACTCCTTTGGGTATCTTCTAATAGTATATTACTAGGATCAGAGTACTCATCTTCTGATAATATAGAGACGTCAATATTTGATTGCGACCTTAGCTTACTCCTCTGTGTTACAAACGACATGTTTAGTCGATTTTGTTTGTTATCCTTTTGCTCAAATTATTTACTGAGTGAAATGAAACGTCGCCCAAAAGACCAGTGTTCAAACAACAAAAAGTTTTTATTGACAGTTTCCGAACGAATATTTTAGCGTCAAAATTTTAATGTTGTGTTGTGATTGGGTGATTGGTGATTGCTTGATTGATGAGTCAGCTGGTTAGTGTTTACATTAAAAATTTTGCAATGTTCGAATTTATAACTGACTTTATTAAGTTATTTTCACTTTTAACACTTTTGATTATTAGAATGTCACTGCAAACACTATTTATGTTATAATATTTTCATTTAATATATAGTATTTACCGTAATTTATCCTTAGTTCTCAGTATACACAAAGTTCCATTGTACTTCACAAACACTGTTACTATGTACTTAAGACGTAATCGTTCACTGTCATAACATTACCAACGTGTATGCACTACTGGTTAAGTGGATTTACTTTAATATTTCGCGTCAAAACATAAAAAATGAATTTAATTTAAAATAAAACTTTGCAGAGTATTGTTGACACATTGGCTGGTGTTGCCAGTCTCACAGATTCACAGAAGTTATGAATGTTGTAGTAGGATGGTGATCTGTAAATGGTGCATATTGAATAATCCTTACCAACGTGAATCACTAGACAGTTAGAGTCTTTAAAATCAGGTTCTTCGATTACTAGCTGAATGTTATTTTTGTAGAAAACGGCGATTCCATCATTTTGGTTGAGATATTTTTTTGAGTAGTGACATATATAATTATTTAGATGAAATAGAGGAGTTATCTCAGTTAAACGACATTCCGTTAAGATAATTATGTCTGGCAAAAAATTTAATCTATGCAAGAAAACAGTAAAGTTGTCAAAGTTTTTTTGGATGCTGCGTATATTTTGACTAACTATAGTTAACTGCATTTCGACTTCACCAATATCATGTAAGCATTCTTGTGGATAATTTCGCTTAGTACTTACATGTATTTCAGTACTGTCGAGGTCTTTTATTAAGTTGTATTGATTAGCCATAATTTAAGTAATTGATATAGGGATGGAATGTAAGCCTCAAAAAGATAGTTAATATTGAAAACATATTAATTTTGTTCTGTGATGTAAGAGAAGTATGTGTGTGGTATAAGTTATTAACTGTTGGGAGTGAGTATTGTGTGAAGCGCCTTTGTGTATTATATGTAAATGATAATATGTGTATGATGTACATAGGTGCGTGTGTCATAATTTTAGTCTGTGGTGTAGGAGAAGTATGTGTGTAATATGAGTTATTAACTGTTGTAGGTAAGTGTTGTATGAAGCGCCTTTGTGTATTATATGTAAATGATATGTGTATGTTGTACATAGATGAGTGTGTAAGCGTAGGTGTCTGTGTGTTACAGAGCATTATGATAATTTCAAAAACAGATATACTATACTTGTTATTAAATGCTAGATTTATAAGTTTCACGTAGTTGTTGAAAAGTGTTCTCATTTTTGACAACTGCATACTTATCGCCTTCTTTTTTGCGTAGAAAAACGCGTCCGTTGGCAATCCAGCAACACTGAAAATTTTCAGATTTAGCAAAATCGCGAGCAAGAAAGTGAAGTCTTTTAGCCTTTGGCGTTAGGTGATCCGAAATAAACAAGGTCATTTCAGGACCTTCCAGACCAAGGAGTCTTGTATTGATTTGTCTACCAGGTTGAACAGTGTTATATAGCTTGGCACCTTTTAAAAACTTTTCTTTGACAAATGTATTGGTGAACTCAGTGACAATAGTTGATGTCGACGAATTCTCCTTTGATGGCAGTCTGTAAATGTCCTTGATCTCACCAGGAGAGTAATCAATTCCAGTGCTTTTGATCAACATAGTAACCATGGTGAGCAAGTCTTCCTTTTTTTCTTTCTTCTTCTTGGGTACACCCCTGATCTCTATGCAGGTCTTTCTTATGATTCGCTCCACACTTTCATTCTTTTCTTCGAGCTCTGCGATTCTGGTACATGTATTCATACGTTCAGTCTCCAGAGTATCGATTTTTTTGTCCAAATCTTTTATTTGGGCTGAGAGTTCTCCTAAAGATCTTTCAATGTCATCAGTAGTGTATAATTGGGGTTTCTGGATCAGAGGAGATCCAGAAACACCCAATTATACACTATCATTTAGTATATTCAAAATGTAATGTACTGCCCTCAACATTAATTAATTCAGATTCTAACGTGATAAAGTATTCTAACTTAAAGTTTTTGAGTGAACAGCATAAACGGATGTGGAGCGTGGGCCAGTCTAAGCATTCGATTACTCAATTAAAAATCTGTCATTCTATCACTCCATTATTCAATACAAACGGTTTAGTATTGAAAAGAATGGATTACTTTCATTCAACAATTCAATGACATACGCATGTAATTCGAGCAATAAGCCTATTCGACACGACAGCCTAACGAAAATGGAATGCGCTCGCTATCGCCCATCGCACTGCCTTATATATGTAGTGCAGTGACTATTTACTTTAAATTATATGACGTAGAAATAAAAAAGCAAAATAATATTTAAAATTATTATATTTTTAAAATATCAATTATTATTCATGTACTTAATTTACATATTTCAATTAAGTATTCATGTACATAATTTATATTTACTTAGAACTTAACTTTTTAACAATTTTATTAACTAAATAATCAGTTTCATCCTTTATTTCATCAAAATCACTTCGCACTAAATATTGTACATTCACGCTAGCACTTTCAGGGTCACTATCTATTTCTTCCATATTATTATGACGACCATCCACATCAAAAACTATTATTTTTATTATTCGGCGAACTTGTCCAGGCTCTTTACGCTTTATAAAAGAAGAGTTTTTAAGAGATTTCCTTTTATTTTTTTTCTTCATTATTTTTTTCTTTTCTATTTCTTGCCGTTGACTTTCTTCACATGCACTTGCCGCCACTTCGGCGTACCAGCTATCTCGGTCTTGAGCATAATAAAATGGATTAAGAACTGGATCTGAGCTCTCTGTCAAATTCTGAAATAAAAATATGAAGTATTTGTGTTATTAAACAACATTAAATATGAATTCAATTGTTAACATCGATGGTTACTTGAATACTTACAATACATGATTGATCGATGTTATCCAAAACAGGACTAGAAAAAAAAATGTTAAGTAAATATTTAATTTTCTATTTTTCTCTAACAAACAACAATTAATAATAGTTGAAACAATTTTTTTATGTAGAAATAAATAAACGACTTATTGGAACATAAGACATGTGGTAATATTAAATAAAGATTATACTTGTTGACCGATAATAATTTTAGTATTATTTTTTAATTGTTGAATAAAAATACTGAGTCATAAAAACTTACCGATATTACACTGTAAAGACGGTTGCGATAGTCAGGTGTGAAATTAAACTAGATTTTAAAACATTTTCCATCTATATAATTAAAATCTTTATCTATAGAGTTCAAAATCGTACGATTTTTATTAGATATTATATCCCGTACAAAAATGGTAGTATGAAATTGAAACCCTAATATCATGACACGTGCTCAACAACTTAATGTTTGCTAAAAAAATTTGCAACGTAAGTACTCATTTATAAGGAGAAGATCAAAACAATACTGCAATATCGACATACTATTTTTACGTATGGTTTCGTCTGTTATTATTGTAATATTGTTCAAGCTTATTTTAATTGTTAGGTCACCAACAGAAAGATACTTATGTTAATATTTTATCGGTACTTTAAAACGTGTAAATGTAATTCTACACCCTAGACAACACGGCACTACACCGCTTCGGATTGCAATAAAACGCAGTTTTACCGGCACCTCCTCAACCTCGCTGGCCCAGGTGTGCCAGAGGAGTTCCTGCGGACGATCTGGACGAGCCGCCTACCTGAAAATACCCAGACAGTGGTGGCATCCCAGTCCAAGCTTAACTTGACCGAGCTGGCCGAACTGGCGGACCGGATCCACGTCATCACCGCCCGCGCCCCCTCGCAGGTGGCATCAACATCTGCCGCCGCACCAGCATCGTCGAGTCTACACGCGTCGAGATCGCCGCGCTAAACCGGCAGATGGAGGCCATGGCGCTCAAGATTGAGCGATTGTCCCGCGACAGAGGACGTTCCCGCGGTCGCACGCGTCGCCGATCCAGCTCGAGCAGGTCGCACTCCAGCTATAAGAATTCCCCGCAGTGCTGGTACCACCGAAGATTCGGGGATGGTGCCAAGAAGTGCATAAAGCCGTGTGACTACTCTACCTCGGGAAATGTGCGGGGCAATCAGTGATGGCGGCCGATGATTGTCCGAGTGCTTGTAGGCAACTATATACTATATTTAAATTATTTACATACATTTATACATATTTATTATATTTACACACAAATACACAAACACAATTACAAATCACCATCATATATAATTTCCTTACCAGTCGGTCGATAAAATTTCTATCGATAGTCCACTATCGACCGAACCCTCATCACTAATGACCAACATCAGTACAACTGTCAATAGCCATATACGGCTAGCTACTGATGCGCGGGCGCATGCTTTTTGACCGCGCAAGGTCAAACCAGTCAGGATCACACCTCGACGCGGAGCGCACGCTTGTCGCCTCAATTTTATAAACACGCGGTATCGCGATTTAGCTTGCTGTTTTCTTATGTGAACTCTAATTTACTTAATCTGTTCATAATTTCTTTACTTTCATCCTTCTGCTATCCGCTATCTATACTGTGCTTATGCTTGTGCCTGTGAACGCTTCCCTATTGTGCCTTCCGAACTTTGTGTTATGTGTGACAATAAATCTTAGAACAATACGAGTGAGTTTTTTCTACTTAATTACTCCGCACTAACCATACACACGTAACCACACTGGTGACCCCGAGAAGAACATGGAAGGGGATATGTTTAAAGACGCACGAGGCGCGACAACGTCATCGCCACCTAGCACTAGTGATGGGAGGATGTCGATAGACTCCAGCAATGTTTTTAAAGTCGGCGTACGAGTGCCCCCGTTTTGGGCTGAAGAGCCGGAAATTTGGTTTGCCCAGGTCGAAGGTCAATTTAGTATAGCGGGAATAACTAGCGATGTTACTAAATTTAATTATGTCATCGGACACCTCGATAACCAATACTCTAGAGAGGTAAAGGATATAATTATTAGCCCGCCTACCAGTAACAAGTATGAGAAACTGAAGACCGAGCTAATCAAGCGACTCACCGCTTCTAATGAGAAGAAGATCAAGCAATTATTAATGCATGAGGAGCTTGGCGACCGCAAGCCATCACAATTTCTTCGCCACTTGAAAAGCCTGGCAGGCTCAAACGTTCCTGACGACTTCCTTAGGACGATATGGGTTAGTCGCCTACCATATGGCATCCAGACTGTGCTTGCAGGTCAACCAGGGGCAGCTCCTCTCGAGGATCTGGCTGACCTAGCTGATAGAGTGAATGACCTGGCTACGACAACTCCGAAGATCGCCGTCGTGAACGACACTGTCCCTAGTTCAGGCCTGACCGAACTAACAAGGGAGATAGCTGAGCTTCGTCGGCAGTTCCAGCAGATGTCAACTCGGAACAGCCGTTCACGCTCCCGTTCCACCAGAAACACTCGCAGCAGTTCGAGGCAGCGCTCTCAATCGAGCTACAAGAAGTTTCCCAATTGTTGGTACCACAACAAGTTCGGAGAAAAAGCCAACAAGTGTATCCGGCCCTGCGACTACAAGGCGGAAAACTTCAAGGGCGGTCGGTAATGGCGACCGACGATTGCCCTTTGCCCGCTTCTGGTCGCCTGTTTGTTACTGACCGATCTTCGAAGACGCAATTCCTGGTCGACACAGGGAGCGACCTCTGCGTGTTCCCACGGTCAGCGCTTCATGATCGTCGCGCTCGTACGGACTATAGTTTGTGTGCAGCTAATGGTTCTAGCATAGCTACATATGGTTGTATAAATTTAGATTTAGATTTTGGTTTACGCAGAACCTTTCAATGGCGTTTCATTGTAGCCGATGTTACGAAGCCTATAATAGGTGTAGATTTTTTAAACTTTTATAATCTTGTTGTTGATTGTCGTAACAAACGCCTAATTAATAATATTCCGGGACAGCTCACACACGGTTATCTGATCCCAAGCTAAGCAGAGCTTGTGTTATGGTAACCAGACAACTGATAAACATACTTATATATTTCTAAATACATACATATTATAGATAAATTACACCCAGACAACCAGAACAAATGATCGTGCTCATCACACAAACATTTGTCCTGGGTGGGAATCGAACCCACGACCTCCGGTATAGCAGTCAGGGTCACTAACCACTAGACCAACAGGCCCGTCAAAAATTGATAATTTAACATCTGTTTCCACTATTGCCGCTATAGCTAATTGTAACAACATTTATTCTGTTAAAGTCGTGACTGGTGAGACTCGGTATCATAAAATTCTCAGCGAGTTTCCAGAAATTACTCGACCAGCTGGTAAGCCACACTGCACACCACACAAAACAGTACACCACATACGCACGACACCAGGCCCTCCAGTTTGCTCTCCACCCCGTCGTCTAGCACCGGATAAGCTCAAAGTTGCCCAAAAAGAGTTCCAGTCTATGCTGACCCTTGGTACAGCTAGACCTTCGGAAAGCCCGTGGGCGTCACCGTTACATCTAGCGCCAAAGAAAAACAACGGCTGGCGTCCCTGCGGCGATTATCGTAAGTTGAATGCCCGTACCGTGCCTGACAGGTATCCGATTAAGCATATCCATGACTTCACCCATAGTATAGCTGGATGTAAAGTCTTCAGCACGCTTGATCTAGAGAAAGCATATAATCAGATACCTGTCAGCCCCGACGACATCCCTAAGACCGCCATCACGACACCATTTGGGTTATTCGAATTTCCATTTATGACGTTTAGTCTTAGGAATGCGGGTTAAACTTTTCAGCGGTTCGTAGACGAAATGACGAGGGGATTAGACTTCGTATATTGTTACCTAGACGATTTTCTCGTGTTTTCTAGAAGTCCTGAGGAGCACGAGGATCACCTACGTCAGGTCTTCAACAGGCTGAAGGAATATGGCATGTTGGTGAACACCTTGAAATGCGTTTTCGGTATGGAAGAGGTAACGTTTCTAGGCTACCGGATTACCGAGAGCGGTACTAAGCCACTTGATGCCAAAGTTCAGGCTATCAAGGATTTTCCCCCACCAACTAACGTTCGCCAGCTGAGAGGCTTCCTAGGTATGGTTAATTTTTACAGGAGATTTCTTCCTCACGCAGCCGTTACCCAAGCCCCACTTCACGCCTTACTAATAGGATCCGTCAAAGGTTCACAGCCAATTTCCTTGACAGGTGAGACATTAGCTGCTTTCGAGGCTTGCAAAGAAAGCCTGACCAACGCTGCTCTCCTAGCTCATCCGGACTGCACCGCTAAGCTTGCTGTTGTTACGGACGCTTCCGACAAGGCTCTCGGAGCAGTCCTGCAGCAATTTAAAGATGATGCGTGGCAGCCCCTAGCTTTTTTTTCAAGGAAATTGAGTCCTTCACAGGTGAAATACTCACCCTATGATAGGGAGCTCCTAGCAATTTATGAGGCCATTAAATATTTTAGGCATATGCTAGAAGCTCGCCATTTTATAGTATATACAGACCATAAACCCTTAAGTTTTGCCTTCAATGAAAGGAAGAACAACTGTTCGCCTAGGCAGTATAGGCACTTAGATTTCATTTCCCAATTCACGACAGATATCCGCCACATTTCTGGTAAGGATAATGTGGTTGCAGATACCTTGTCGCGAATTGAAGAGCTAGCAGACCCCGTAGACCTCGAGAAATTAGCTCAAGCTCAGGCTTCTGACCCAGAACTCTGTAAGCTTTTGAGCGAAGGTTCTTCTCTGCAGCTTAAAAAATTTAATGTCCCTGGATGTCGAATTCCCCTGTACTGCGACGTCAGTACTTCAGCTTCCAGGCCATATGTACCCATACCACTTCGCAAGCAAATCTTTAATAGCTTGCATTCTTTAAGTCACCCTGGTGCCAATGCTTCGGCCAAGCTGATAGCCGAGCGGTTTGTATGGCCGGGCGTGCGAAAAGACTGCAGGGATTGGGCGCGTGCTTGTATACCGTGTCAGAGGACGAAAGTCAACCGTCACGTGACTTCCCCTCTCGGCACTTACAACTTACCGCGCGCTCGGTTTAAGCAGATCCATATTGACCTGGTGGGTCCACTCCCGCTTTCCCAAGGTTATCGGTATTGCTTAACCGCCGTAGATAGATTTACACGGTGGCCAGAGGCAGTACCGATACACGATATTACAGCGGAAACTGTGGCCAAGGCTTTGCTGTCCATTTGGATATCTAGGTTCGGTTGCCCGACAGACATTGTAACCGATCGTGGCCGCCAGTTCGAATCGGCTTTGTTTCAATGTCTGTCGAGAATAGCCGGTTTCGAACATAAGCGGACGACAGCCTACCATCCAGCATGCAATGGCCTGGTTGAACGATTTCATCGGCAGCTGAAGGCCGCGATCGTCTGCCATGCAAACGATAAGTGGACGGAATCTTTGCCATGGGTCTTATTAGGCGTAAGATCTGCCTTTAAGGAAGACCTCCAAGCCTCTTCTGCGGAACTACTATATGGTGAACCGCTAAGGTTACCCGGTGAATTTTTTGAGCCAACGGTCAACGGAACAGTAGACCTATCTGAATTTACTGCAAGGCTCAGAAATTTCGCCGAGAAACTGCGGCCGGTAGCCGCTTCCCGCCACTGCAATCGTAAGGTGTTCGTATATAAAGAGCTGGAAACCTGCGGTCACGTTTTCCTCCGTGAAGACGCATTGCGGGGTGCTCTCCAGCCTGCTTATTCCGGGCCATATAAGGTCATCACACGAGGGGACAAAATATTTAAGATACTTGTTAAAAATAAAGAACGAACAGTATCCATTGACCGACTGAAGCCTGCCTTTATCCTTTCTGAGCAGGTGGAGGAACCCTCAACAGTAGTGCCGCCAAATTACTCAACACGTTCTGGGAGGCAAGTAAAATTCACTGACTTCTATCGCCCTTGACGGTCTCTGGACCCTGTGTCCGGTCCCTGGTGGTGTAGGCAACTATATACTATATTTAAATTATTTACATACATTTATACATATTTATTATATTTACACACAAATACACAAACACAATTACAAATCACCATCATATATAATTTCCTTACCAGTCGGTCGATAAAATTTCTATCGATAGTCCACTATCGACCGAACCCTCATCACTAATGACCAACATCAGTACAACTGTCAATAGCCATATACGGCTAGCTACTGATGCGCGGGCGCATGCTTTTTGACCGCGCAAGGTCAAACCAGTCAGGATCACACCTCGACGCGGAGCGCACGCTTGTCGCCTCAATTTTATAAACACGCGGTATCGCGATTTAGCTTGCTGTTTTCTTATGTGAACTCTAATTTACTTAATCTGTTCATAATTTCTTTACTTTCATCCTTCTGCTATCCGCTATCTATACTGTGCTTATGCTTGTGCCTGTGAACGCTTCCCTATTGTGCCTTCCGAACTTTGTGTTATGTGTGACAATAAATCTTAGAACAATACGAGTGAGTTTTTTCTACTTAATTACTCCGCACTAACCATACACACGTAACCACATGCTGGTCGCCTATTTGTCACCGATCAAAGGTCAAAGGTGCAGTTTTTGGTCGACACTGGCAGCGACCTCTGTGTATACCCCCGATCGGCTATTGCGCGACGCCTCGAAACAACAAATTATGAACTAAGTGCAGCAAACTTCGCCTGGCGATTTATTATTGCAGACGTTACAAGGGCGATAATAGGTGTGGATTTTTTATCTTATTATAATTTGGTTGCGGATTGCAGGAACCAACGCCTAGTCGACAACCATACAACGCTCTCCACCCCGGCGTCGCCTGTTCGTCGTTCTGATGACGTGTCTTCGGTGAGGGTGAGTCTCGGTGATTCCGCATATACACACATACTACGCGAATATCCCGACATCACTCGACCTCACGGTATACACCACACGTCAAAACACAATACTGTACATCATATCCGGACTACACCAGGGCCACCAGTATCGTGTTCTCCGCGCAGATTGGCCCCGGATATATAAAAATTGCGAAGGCCGAGTTTGACGACATGTTGCGGTCCGGAATCTGCCGTTTATCCGAGTCGCCGTGGTCATCACCTCCTCACCTCGTGCCTAAGAAAGGTGATGGATGGCGCCCCTGTGGCGATTACAGGATGCTGAACGCTCGCACTGTCCCGGATCAATACCCTAACCGGCACATCCAGGACTTCGCGCACAGCCTGTCTGACTTTTTTTTTTTTTCGGGGGGAAATCCTCATGGACTTCCTCCGCCTGGGGAGAGGCGGAGGGGCGTGCCGGACTCTTACCGGCTAAAACCCCCCGGTGTCTCCTCCTCGCACGTGCGCGTGGGGCCGCGGGAATCCGGATTCTTCCGCAGCCCCACACTGGTGCCGGCCCGGTCTGTCCGGGCCTCAGCTCCTGCACGGGGTAGTGAGGTGTACAACTACCCCGTGCACCGCCTCAGGGGCGCGCGCCGACACCCGCGCGCGCCTCCGCCTCGGGTCCATCGAATAGGGGGGGGGACTTCCCCAAGTCCCTCGCCCCTGGACCCATTCATGGGGGGCGGAGAAGGGCGTTGTCCGCCCTTCCCCTGCGCCCGGTGCGTCTTCTGCGGCCGGGGAAGGGAGTCGAGATCTCCCTCTCCCGTTCCGCAGTCTCCTTCTGCGACATCACGTCCTCGCAGAAGGACACCACCGCGTCAAAAAATCAAAGACTCATAAAATGGGTGGTAATACCGTGGAATCGCACCACTATTGCACAAAGAATTTAAATGAAAAATGCCTTTCTTATAGGAAGAGGTTGATGATAAGGACGTTCCAATACAGTATCTTCTATCAAAGCATCTGGCTTAGGTTTTCGCCAACGTCGTTTGGTTTGGAATTAATTTGAAATATTTAATTCAGAATATGCCTTCATATTCTGAATTAAATATTTCATAAATAATTCATTTATAAATCAAAATCATATTTAAAGACGTGAGTCTTTACAGACTTGGACAGGGAAATGGTTAAGTCTTGGTAGTCTCACCAAGAATCTGATGGTTTTTTTTTTTTTTTTTGCTTGCACTAAGCACAGCACAGCGGGCACAAACTTCTTTCATTAAAATATATAGTGTACTTATGTTTATTAAAATAAATAGATCACTGTATATGGGTTAAGTGAAGTTGAGTGAAGATTCAGGGAACTACTCGAGGAAGCTGCCTTAGTCCAGTCCTGGACCTGGGAGTCGGCGACGGACGGCCCCGTCGACGTCGAAACGGAGGCGCTGTGGTTTCGCGGGGCGATGACGCGGATCTGCGACGCGTCCATGCCCCGTGTCCGCCAACAGTCCGCAAGGCGCCAGGTGTACTGGTGGACCGCCGAGATCGCGCAATTGCGCGTAGCGTGCGTTGCGGCCCGCCGCCGGTACACCCGATACCGGAGACGACGTCGACGGGATTCCGCCGAGGAGGACGCGCTGTATGAGGTGTACCGCGCGTCCAAGGAGACTCTGTGGCTGGCCATCGGCGACTCTAAGTCGCGTGCCAGGGAGGAGCTGCTGGGGTCCTTGGATCGGGATCCGTGGGGGCGCCCCTACCGCTGGGTAAGGGGCAAGTTGCGTCCCTGGGCGCCCCCGCTGGTGCAGACCATGCAGCCCCGGCTGCTAGAGGTGGTGGTGTTGACCCTCTTCCCTGTGCGAGGGGGACATGTTCCCCCGGCGATGGCTTCGCCCTCAGCCACAGACTCTCCAGAAGAGGAGAGCACCGATGTCCCCGAGGTGACGCAGTTAGAGACGAGAGCGGCCGTGTCGCGACTCCGGGCTAAGAGCACAGCGCCCGGACCCGACGGAGTTTCTGGCCGAGCTCTCGTCTTGGCTCTGAAGGAGCTAGAGCCCCAGCTGAGGGGGCTCTTCACGGCATGTCTCGAGCGGGGTCAGTTTCCCAGTGTATGGAAGGAGGGGAGGCTGGTCCTGCTCAGGAAGGAGGGGCGCCCCGCGGACTCGCCGTCCGCGTATCGGCCCATAGTGCTGCTCGACGAGGCGGGCAAACTGTTTGAGCGAATTATCGCAGATCGCCTCGTCAGCCACTTGTGCAGGGAGGGGCCGGACCTGGACGACAACCAGTTTGGTTTTCGTCGGGGGCGCTCCACCATAGACGCCATCATGCGCGTGAGGGCCCTGGCGGAGGAGACGGTGTCCCGGGGTGGGGTGGTGTTGGCGGTGTCTTTAGACATCTCCAACGCTTTCAACACCCTACCCTGGAGCTGTATTCGGGAGGCGCTGGTATACCATCGCGTGCCTCCCTACCTCCGCCGTACAGTAGGGGCTTATCTGGAGGACAGATGCGTCACCTACAGGGGACGTGACGGTGCTGGTCAGCACTTGTCGTGCGGTGTCCCACAGGGATCGGTCTTAGGACCGCTCCTGTGGAACATCGGCTACGACTGGGTGCTGAGAGGCGGGCTCCCGTCGGGCGCAGACTTGACGTGTTATGCGGACGACACGCTTGTCACTGCCCGGGGGAGCTCGCACAGGGAAGCGACGTTGATAGCCACGGCTGCGGTGTCACAGGTGGTGAGCCGCATCCGGCGCCTGGGCCTGGAGGTGGCCCTGAACAAGTCGGAGGCCATGGTGTTTCATGGTCCCCGGCGGGCGCCGGCGCCGGGATCACACATCGTGGTCGATGGGGCTCGGATAGCTGTCGGGTTCACCATGAAGTACCTAGGATTGGTGCTCGACAGCCGTTGGGAATTCGGGCCTCACTTCCGGCGGCTAGCGCCCAAGCTCATGGGCGCGGCGGGCGCGCTTTCAACGTTGCTTCCCAACATGGGGGGCCCGAGCGCCGCCTGTAGGCGGTTGTACGTGGGAATCGTGCGGTCCATGGCCCTGTATGGGGCTCCCGTATGGGCGCTCGACCTGACGGCCAGCACTCTCGCCATTCTGCGCAAGCCGCAGAGGGCGATGGCCGTCAGAGTCGTCCGCGGGTACCGCACGATTTCCCACGAGGCGGCTTGTGTCCTGGCCGGATCTCCGCCCTGGGACCTAGAGGCGAAAGTACTCGCGTCATTGTACCGATGGCGCGAGGAAGAGCGGGCACGGGGCTCGATGCCGGTGCAGCGGCAGATCGAGCTGCGCCGGGGAGAGCTCCGTCAGGTCTTGGTGGCGGAATGGCGGCAAAGGCTTTTGCGCCCTGCCGCCGGCCTCGCTACCGTCGAGGCGATCCGGCCAGTACTGGACGACTGGCTCGGGAGAAGGCACGGCTCCCTGTCGTTCAGGGTGACGCAGGTGCTGTCGGGGCATGGATGCTTCGGCAAGTACCTGTGTCGCATAAACAGGGAGCCGGATGCTCGGTGCCACCACTGCGTCCAGTGCGGGGAGGACACGGCGCAACACACGCTCGCTGAGTGTGTAGCTTGGGAGGAGCAGCGCCGTGTCCTCACAAATGAAGTAGGAGGCGACCTGTCGCTGCCGGCCGTAGTGCGGAGTATGGTCGGTAGCGCAGAGTCGTGGGACGTGGTGGTGTCCTTCTGCGAGGACGTGATGTCGCAGAAGGAGACTGCGGAACGGGAGAGGGAGATCTCGACTCCCTTCCCCGGCCGCAGAAGACGCGCCGGGCGCAGGGGAAGGGCGGACAACGCCCTTCTCCGCCCCCCATGAATGGGTCCAGGGGCGAGGGACTTGGGGAAGTCCCCGCCCCCTATTCGATGGACCCGAGGCGGAGGCGCGCGCGGGTGTCGGCGCGCGCCTCTGAGGCGGTGCACGGGGTAGTTGTACACCTCACTACCCCGTGCAGGAGCTGAGGCCCGGACAGACCGGGCCGGCACCAGTGTGGGGCTGCGGAAGAATCCGGATTCCCGCGGCCCCACGCGCACGTGCGAGGAGGAGACACCGGGGGGTTTTAGCCGGTAAGAGTCCGGCACGCCCCTCCGCCTCTCCCCAGGCGGAGGAAGTCCATGAGGATCCCGAAAAAAAAAAAAAAAAAAAATTGAGTGAAGATTGCGTCAATATTATCATTACTGATAACTTTAAAAACCTGGCAACGGGCGGTACGCAGCCAAATCTTTACTTAGGTAGCATTTTTGGATAAATTGAGATTTTCTCAGCCTAATTTTTACTAAAGATTTTAGAGATAGAATACTTAATTAAATAATTTATATACCTATGCAGCGCAACAACTGAAACAAGTTAAGAAAGAAAACACCATATATCACATTGTTTAATTAAGAACGATTAAATTCACACATAGTTAAATTGATTTTTTTGTCTTCAGTCACTAGTAGAAGATGGATTAGAAAGTAGCTACTGTTTTAGTAGGCGGTATTGATACTTATGTTTTTTTTCAGGGCATATAGTACCCGCCATGCTTCTGCACCTATGGTTAAGACAAAAAGATTTTGTACTACTAGATGTAATTACACAGACTGCTGGATAAATATATTAAATAACATTAGCAAGATTTGTAATTTTCTATTAGAGTTTGGCCAGGTTTTGTTGCGCTTAATGCAGAATAATTTAAACTTAATACTATTGTTCTCAGGATTGCTATGAGGTGTCTTAAGACATTGATTGTTATTCTATAAATAATACTGGTTATTTTGTAACATAGTGTGACTACGATTGTTGATTGAACTTGTTCAGGATAAGTCAAAACAGAACAACTCAAGTTTAGTTTATTTAAATGATTGCATCTAACTAGAAAGAGTTGACTGCACAAGTGCATAGTATGTATTTATGTATAGGACATGCCTATTTATTTATCTTAAGTTTTATCTCAACTTTACCATCTCTTGAACATCTGCATGGTAAATAACATATATCGAGAAGGAACGAGGCATGGAGTTTATAATAGATGATCAAACGAACTTACCTGATGTTCGATCATTATTATACGAAGTGCCTCGTTCTCGATATATGTTCCCTACCCATCCCACCCTTGGTAAAATTGAGATAACCTACGAGACTCTAAGGCTGGCCTCACACAGCCGGAAAACCTATCTGAATTAAGAATCTTAATTCAGACTCTTAATTCCGGCTCCTTCAACTCACATTATCTTAAAAATTGAGATAGATCAGTAGTCTCTTGTTTCACGACACACGCAAACGTCTCAAAATGGAGGAGGAATTCATAATCTGAATTCAATATGTGTGTGTTGCTCTATGCAAATGTATGGGATTACGCGCGTTCTGAATTCAAAATCTTAATATTCCGATCAGGAATTCAGAACGCTCGTCAGTATCATTCTTACAGATCGATCTGATAAATTCAGAATCTGAAAAAATCAGAATGTGTGTGGAGAATGTATAAATTGTATGGATTCCGGGCTTTCTGAATTAAGAATCTGAATTCCGTTTCTGAATTCAGAAAGACATTCCGGATGTCTGAGGCCAGCCTAAAGGAATGAAGTTTGACAGGAGAACAAAGACAGTGTGACACTAATATATTATATATTAGTCACATCTCCAACGCACTATACTGATAGCAGTGAGACGTTGTTAGATTTAGTATGCACGGATCTCAGAGAACGATCTACAGTTGTGGCACCTTTTGGATCGATGCGGGGCCATTGCATTATCATCTGCGAATTTAGCATTAAGCGAGATTATTTTAAACCATTTACGGTGAACTTTAGACCCATTAGAGATATATGTTTGAGTACTTTCCAGGATGATATTGCGAAAATAAATTGGGATTATATATCTTCTTTACAAAACATAAATGACATGGTTGACTCATTTAATCAATGCATGTTATTGATATTCGATATTCATGCACCTCTCAAAACATGTATAATAAAAGAACGATTGTACCCTTGGATTACGGATACCATAAAAACCATGATGAGGTTACGTGACAGAGCGTTATCAATGTATAGGATTGATAAGTCAGAAACTAAGAGACTATACTATAAAGAATTAAAATCTCTCGTGATCACCTCGCTTTACAAGGAGAAACGTGCATACTTCCAACATAACATCAATAACAAAATTAAAAACCCGAAATTATTATGGAAAAATATTAAAACTGATCTTATTCCATCACAAAAAGTAGACCTCCCATCACACTTTACGGATGCTAATCATATAAATAACGAATTTCTTAAAGTTCCAGGTAAAGCAAAGCCAACTATCTCTCTACTTACATACTATGAGTTTCATTCTTATACTGACGCCGTATTTAGAATAACACCTGTGTCACAGCAAGATATTGCGCGTCTTATTCTTAGTCTGAAGTCCGATGCTGTAGGCTATGATCATATTTCACTTCAGATGTTGACTGTGTCCATGGACTGCATACTTCCGTCCGTCACTCATATAGTTAATTACTCCTTTAACACATCAACATTTCCTGACGCATGGAAAACAGCAACAATCAGACCTTTACCTAAAAAGCCTAATCCAGCAAACGTTACAGACCTTCGACCGATTAGTATCCTGCCATGTCTCTCAAAAGTAATTGAAAAAGTAGTATGTAAACAATTAACCGATTATCTAGAAAAAAACTCAATCCTTCCTGCGTTACAATCAGGATTCAGAAAGCGGCATGGTACATCTACGGCACTCCTTGATGTAACGGATAATATCTTGGCTGCCCAAGATGGGGGGATGTGTACACTCCTTGTACTGCTGGATTTTTCCCGAGCGTTCGATTGTATAGATGTGTCTCTACTTCTATCCAAACTTTGTTACTATGGTTTCGACCAAAATACTTTGAAATGGTTTCATAGCTATCTAACTCACCGAAAACAGTTTGTAGAATTAAAGCTAAGTGATGGAAGCAATAGAAAATCTGACACAGCGTATGTCAGGAGGGGAGTTCCGCAAGGATCCATACTAGCTCCAATTTTGTTCATTTTGTATTGCGCGGATATAATAAGTTGTATAAAATCGTGTAATTACCACATATATGCGGATGATGTACAAGTTTACATCTCCTTCAAACCAAATGAATACGAAATGGCTCTAGTTGACCTTAATAACGACTTAAAAAGAATATCTGAATGGTCTGAAAATAACTGTCTTGTTCTTAACCCAAACAAGACAAAGTACATGCTATTCGGTACAAAACACCAGCGGGAAACATTGCCTCTGAGTCTCAATGTACAAATATTAGAACAGCAAATAGACAGGGTAAATGAGGCCCGCAACCTTGGCCTATGCATGGACAGTGAGCTCAGGTATGAGAAACATATAGCAGATTCTGTTCGCAACTGTTTCTATCGTTTGAAAATATTGTATAGAATGAGACCCTACTTATCTGAGGAACTCCGCGTGCAGCTGATTGAATCATTGGTTCTGTCAAAACTCAACTATGCTGACACTGTATATGGACCGCGACTACTAGCCAGAACGAATCGTCTCATTCAACGTGTACAGAACGCCTGTGCCCGTTTTTGTTTTTCTGTTCCGCCCAGAGCCCATGTTACACCTTTCTTAAACCTACACTCAATGCTTAAAATGAAATCGCGTCGAAAGCTACACGTGGCATGCCTGCTTTTTGGAGTCATCAAATTTAGGGAACCATCGTATTTATATAGTAAGCTCGGCTGGATTACAAGTCAGAGGG
This sequence comes from Autographa pulchrina, assembly GCA_905475315.1. Lineage (NCBI taxonomy): Eukaryota > Metazoa > Arthropoda > Insecta > Lepidoptera > Noctuidae > Autographa > Autographa pulchrina. The sequence continues at coordinate 12,611,496 of FR997761.1, read as the reverse complement.
AATGTTCGGGTAGGCAGTGTGCTCAGCAACTTTGTATTCCGCCACATAAATCTGCATCATTTAGGGGTACTTTCCGTTATGCAGCTTCAAAAATTTGGAATAACCTGCCACCGCCTTTGAGGCAAATTAATAATATAAGTACATTCAGAAAGCGACTTAGACAATACCTTTTAGATGCGCAATGTAAATTGGGTAACGTGAACGCAGACATATCAATTGTTTAGGACTTATGTGTTGGGCTTACCTGGTTTACATCACACTAAAAATCTAGGGGCCGTGACGGTGGGAATCTCGATTGATGTGTGTGTGTGGCGGGAGCGTGTTGCTGGGCTGTGCGTGCTGGGTGGAAGGAACAGATGAATCAGCATTGGAGACCTAAAAGTGTACATTAAACTTCATCAAATCCTTATTGTATACGCGCTTATTATACCCATTTAAAATCGGTTTTGTTTTCTTTCACTTCTTACCTCAAGGTTTCGGTCTACTTGCGCGATGACCGTCTGTCCTTGTTCGCCCCCATTTCTTTGCAATACCTGTCGTTTTAGCAAAACCGCCATTTTCATGTCGCATATTTGTCTTAAATGCTTTCTAAGGTATTCCTGGTCGACATAGAACACATGCACGGGTCTCTAAAAAAATAAGAAAAAAAATAGAAAAGATAAAAATGAAAAATGAGTGGGTATGTACATAATAATATCACAACTGAAAGTTAGATAAAATTATTATAACAGAGCAGATACAAAAAAAAAATCAAAAAAAAAAAAAAAACTTACTGTGGGGGTATGTTGGTCACAATCACAATTCCTTGATTCCAAGAATTTTTTCCATAGTAAAAGAAAAAGTGACTGAGTCCAAAAACGACACGCATCTGCAATACGACCGCCTATCGCCGTTCGTGGCGTCGGAATGCGCCACGTCACGGGTGCTTAGTGCAAGGCGCGGTGCTACTTACCTTTTGTTTTGTTTCGACTCGTGGCCGATATAATTATGTATTATCATATCTGTAACTTTATATTATTTATTTATTATTAATTTTTAATTCGATTATTATTTACAAATCCTTACCGTTTTATTTACTTGTCGTTGTTATCTACTTATTTTATATTACACTACACCGGTACTCACCTCCCATAATTTACACACACATACATAGCACACTACAAATAAATTTGGAAGTAAACGGACACTGATTAGACATCCGTGAAGCACAGTGGTCCCAGATGAAAATCAGCGCCAAGCACAATTATTGTGCTTGGCATTTAGGCTGATCTGGGTACCTGTTTGGTCCAGCACTGGGATGCATACTCAAATATACGTAAATCTTAGTTATATGTTATATTTTTTGTTATTTTTACTACCTTCTAATGTTTAGAATAAGTCGTGCTGAGTCCAAATAAAATGTTCTCTTTCTTTCTTTCTTTCTTTCTTTCTTAATACTTCGTTTAGTTTTGGATCTGAAAGAGTTTAGTTGCCAAGCGACGCGAGAAAGCTGCCATGGTAAATAATGCGTTTGATCATCTATTAGTGTGCGTAATGTGCGTAATGTGCGTTACATGTGCATTACAATGACGAACTCCGTGGTCGAGTGGCGTACGCACTTGTTTCAAGGTGGCGCTAGTTCTGAGGTCCCGGGTTCGATCCCCGGACGGGTCAATATAGAAACCAAGTTTTCTACATTGTCCCGGGTCTGGGTGTTTGTGGTACCTTCGTTGTTTCTGAATTCCATAACACAAGTGCTTCAGCTACTTATTTTGGGTTCAGAGCAATGTATGTGATGTTGTCCGCATTTATTTTTATTTATTTAAATGTAGAAACGCGTCCTTGACTCGCCGAGCGCGAGCAAGTTCCCGCCAATACGTATAGTAAGGTATGAATTTTTACCGGGATGATAACTGTAACAGTGCATTACCGAAAATGACTACCACAATATTTACGATAATAAACCTGTAATCGCACTAACCAGTTTTTTTTCTGATATATTTAACAGTATTATTACTTTACCGAAATGTAGCCACAGAACTTAATTTGTAATAATGTATTACGTTATTTTTCTAGTAAATAAAAAATGAAGAATTTCCAAAGAATAAAAGTGTTATAAGGAAAATCATTAGAAATTACCGCAGAAAAAAAATAAAAAAAATTGTATAGATGAATCCCGACCTATAGATGCCGAAAATGATATAACAGTAAAAAGTCAGTAACAGTATAATACAGGTTTATTCCTTGGGAGCGTCGACTTGTTTTATTTGTTTACCAGATAAAAACCCTTTATTAAATTTAAAAATGCGAAAGCAACTTTGTTTGCTACCTATTATTAATATTTGGTATTAGAATAAAAAAAAATCGAAAAAAAGAAGCTTGTAGGGAGTCGAACCCGAGACTTTCTGCATTGAAGTCCGTTAGTTTCACGACTGAGCTATCTAAGGTAAATAATCAAGTTTCATGTTAATACGTGTTGCTCAAATGTAATACGAAACTGAAAATAATCACGTTCATTGACCACAGCATCGAGCAAAAATGTATGGTTTACATTTTTAGGTGTCGCAATTAATGCAAGCTACATTCTATTGTTCGATGATTATTAAATTATTTATGTAGTCATTTCTTCACGTGTGTCTGTTTGTTAACGATATTTATATTAATTTTGTTATTTGATAAATATTATTCAGTTTAGATACTACATACGCGCTACATCACATAAACATGACTTGGGTAAGTAAATAATACTAATTAAATTTAATTATTATGAAACATTAATAAAAAATATGTATGATACATTATTTATTGAATCTTGTGATTAGAGATATATATCGCAGTGATTTAAATGATTACTGCGTTGCTTGTACTCTGCTGAATGTTGTGGATTCGATCCCACCCGGAACAAGAATTTCAATGGTTTAAAAAATAAATATTTATCTGAGTCAGAGTGTTATTTTAATTGTTGTTTAAAATTTGTAAACCTTTTTATTATATTAAATAACCCTATTTATTGTTCTGTTTAATTTTATTTCAGATAGCAGGATCTGACATTGCGTTTAGTCAATACGCTCAGGATCCTTATCGATGCGAACGCGAGGCTAGCAGTCAGGTTCCGAAAGAAAAGAAGTCTACGCCTCGACGCAGGGAAAAATCTAAGAAACATAATTCGACTCAATCTTTCGTCATGAGTAGACATCATCGGCGAGGCAGTAAACTAATAAAAATTCCAGTGATCGATTTGTGTAACAATTCTCCAGACAGCGATTGTGCAGTCGCGATAAAAACGATGAGTTAACCGCACATCTGGGACAGCCTAAGAGGCTGGACGATCACACAAACGATGTTCTTATGAAAATACAGCAGTAACAAACTATAATACGTGCACGTACCTTGGTCTGCTATTTCTGCTGCCGATGATCCGCCGGCGATATGATTCCACCACAGTTGATTGTTGAAGGTCACGAGCTGCTTGGAATATTGATTCCCAGCAGAATATCGGTCGAGTTGACGCGTTTAAGGGTTTTTCTTGAGAGAGATCGCGAAGTGCGCGCGCGTGCAAGATGGTGAGAGAAGATTGTCGATAGGGGGGCGGTCCGTCCGTTAACGGTAGTGACGTCATGACAGATGCAGCAGTAGCACCAATCGGATAACGAGTACGGCACGTATTACAACTGTCAAAACAGTTGTGATTGCCACTGCTGAAAATCGATAAGAACATCGTGTGTTGCCCGTGGTGAAATTAAACGATCTTATTTTAGTCATTTGTATGATGACGAAACATTCCGCCCACCAAAATACCTATGGTATTTTCGAAAATACGAAATATAAATAGAAAAGTTAGGAAGAAAACGTTAAACCTTAATAGTTACTGAACTACGAATCTAATCAACCTAACCTACGATGCTTAATAATATTAAGTTAAAAAATACGTTAATCCTCTATAGGTAGAGGACAGAGTTTGACCAGCGGTCGCTTAACAGAATTGCTAGTAGCGGTCTTAAGAATTGCAACCCTAACTACTCCGTCAGCGCCAGGAAGAAGATCAGTAACCCTACCGAGTGACCATGCAAGAGGAGGTCGATTGTCATCCTTGATGATTACAAGCGAGCCCACCCCTAATGGTCTTGAGTTCTTGGTCCATTTGGCGCGTTGAGTGAGTGAATTTAAGTACTCGTGTTTCCATCTTGACCAAAAACTTTGTTGGAAAGCTTGCAACAACTGCCACCGATGAAGACGATGAATATTGACGTTAGAATAATCATCATCGGGGACAGCGGTCAGAGGCTCCAATGTAAGGAAATGACCCGGTTTTAACGCTGACAAGTCATTAGGGTCCGAACTAACAGGGCACATGGGCCGTGAAGTTAAAACCGCCTCGATTTGTACGAATAATGTAGTAAGTTCTTCAACTGTTAGAACCCGATCACCGACGATGCGATACAAATGTTGCTTTGCGGCTTTGATTTTTTCTAACGATGAAAAACGATTTAATAAGTTATCGATAATTGAAACATCCTTTTCCCGAGGATGCACAGTTGAGACTACCACAGGAGATTTACGAGTCTCGGCCTCAAAAACTTTCTGCTCGTCATTAGTAACGCTGTTAATACAAGATGGACATGACTCATGCGGCTTGGATAACCATCGTGGCCCCGCCCACCATAACAAGTTGTGAAGAAGTTCACTTGGAAATTGGCCTCGCGAACAAACATCTGCAGGATTGTCTGCAGAAGACACGTGATGCCAATATTCAATAGCTGTTATTTCTTGAATATGACTCACGCGATTGGCAACGAAAGTAGACCAACGACATGAGGGTGAACGCAACCAAGAGAGTGTAACAGTGGAATCGGACCACAAAAAGACAGCTGAAACAGGAATACGAGACAGATAAGTTTCTGTAACGAATTTGTACAGATCTGAAAGCAAAACTGCGGCGCAGAGTTCTAGACGTCGCAATGAGGTACGTTTTAATGGTACCACGCGAGCTTTCGAACAAACGAAATGAACGTAAGAATTGTTATCTACGTCTGTTACTCGTAAATAAATGACCGCGCCATATGCAGTTTCCGAACTGTCGCAGAATCCGTGTAGCTCGTAGGATTGTGAATCAGTACGAGTGACTCTACGCGAAATTTTTAGATGTTGCAACTGAGAAAGTTGATCCTGATATTGTTTCCATGTACTGACGACCTCGTCAGGGGGAACGTCATCCCACCCGGCACCGATAATCCAAAGCTTTTGGATTAAGCTTTTAACATGAATTGTCAGGGGGGATAAGAATCCTAACGGGTCGAAGATTCTAGCGAGTTCACTAAGAATAGACCGTTTGGTACATGGCCGATGTGAAGATACAACTTCAAAAAGAAACGAATCAGTTGAGGGATCCCATTTGAGTCCCATGACTTTAAATGAAGCCGGTTCAGCTTTATCTAACGATACAGAATCAGTTAGGCAATCTTCAGGTTGAAGATCCGATAAAAGACGATTGTCATTTGACACCCACTTCCGAAGATGAAAACCTCCTTTTTTAAAAAGAGCGATAAGTTGTGTTTTTGTTCTTTGTGCAGTGGCGAAGTCCTGACTACCGCTGACGACATCATCTATGTAGGTGTCCGACAAGATTACACTCCTGGCGAGCGGGTAAGAATCCCCCTCGTCATCAGCAAGCTGTCGCAAAGTACGGCAAGCGAGATAGGGGGACGAAGAGATGCCATACGTGACCGTGTCCAGACGAAACTCTAAAAGAGGTTCGCTAGGCGAAGCTCTCCAGAGAATTCGCTGATAGTCACGATGGTCGCCGAAGAGCATAATCTGTCGGTACATCTGAAGTACATCTGCTATGAAAACGACGTCGTGTTCACGAAAGCGTAATAGAATTTCCAAAATGTTTGATTGTAATTTTGGACCGATGTGTTGACTTTCGTTTAACGATCGAGAACGTGCATCTTTAGCAGAGGCGTCAAATACGACACGAAGGCGAGTCGTGGTACTATCAGGACGTATGACGCAGTGATGGGGAATATAGTATTTCCCATTCCCTACGTCATCTGGAGAGACAAATGACATATGGCCCGCAGTTAGATAGTCAGACATAAAATCGCAATATTGACGATGACACTCGGGGTCACGTGACAGTCGACGTTCAATCGCATAGAAACGACGCAAAGCAATATCACGTGAACCAGTGAACATAGGCTCGGACTCGTCCCTGAATGGCAACTGCACGATGTACCGCCCAGATGAGTCACGAGAATGAGTTGTGATAAAATGTTGTTCACATGCTATCTCATCTGGGGTTAATGATGCTGCGGGTGGTAATACATCTAATTCCCAAAAACGTTGAACTAATGAGTTTAATTCCTTATCACTTTGTATAGAAGTGTTCAGTAGGGAGCCGAGTGAATGAGTAGCTAAACGAGTTTTACCGAACAATAGCCATCCAAAGACTGAGTCGAAGGCGGTAGGTTGATGTGATTTTCCTTTAATATTACGGTTACGAAGCGATTCCGCAAATACATCCGCACCGAACAGTAGGTCGATCCGGCCAGGAATGTCAAAACCGGGATCGGCTAACGATAGTGAATTGATGTGAGACCAACCCGATGTATTTAATTTAGCTATTGGCTGGTCCCCGCAAATTTTTGACATTACGTGCATATCTATACTAATATTATAAAGCTGAAGAGTTTGTTTGTTTGTTTGTTTGGTTGAACGCGCTAATCTCAGGAAGTACTGGTTAGAATTGAAAAAATCTTTTTGTGTTAGATAGTCCATTTATCGAGGAAGGCTTTAGGATATATAACATCACGCTGCGACCAATAGGAGCGAAGCAGCAGTGAAAAATGTCACAAAAACGGGGGAAAATATTCATACTTGAAAGCTTCCGTTGCGTGCGCTGCGTAAACGGTTTGAGTTACCCAAAATATATGTATGAAAGAATTGTTCCGCTTTGAATGATCTAAAAAAATGTCTGCGACAGTATATGTCTATCTTTTAAAATTGACTCACTATAACCTTTTTTAAGGTAATCATTTGGTCGAAATTAATGCATTATCTATACTATATCTATACTAATATTATAAAGCTGAAGAGTTTGTTTGTTTGTTTGTTTGTTTGGTTGAACGCGCTAATCTCAGGAAGTACTGGTTAGAATTGAAAAAATCTTTTTGTGTTAGATAGTCCATTTATCGAGGAAGGCTTTAGGATATATAACATCACGCTGCGACCAATAGGAGCGAAGCAGCAGTGAAAAATGTCACAAAAACGGGGGAAAATATTCATACTTGAAAGCTTCCGTTGCGTGCGCTGCGTAAACGGTTCGAGTTACCCAAAATATATGTATGAAAGAATTGTTCCTCTTTGAATGATCTAAAAAAATGTCTGCGACAGTATATGTCTATCTTTTAAAATTGACTCACTATAACCTTTTTTAAGGTAATCATTTGGTCGAAATTAATGCATTATCTATACTAATATTATAAAGCTGAAGAGTTTGTTTGTTTGTTTGTTTGGTTGAACGCGCTAATCTCAGGAAGTACTGGTTAGAATTGAAAAAATCTTATTGTGTTAGATAGTCCATTTATCGAGGAAGGCTTTAGGATATATAACATCACGCTGCGACCAATAGGAGCGAAGCAGCAGTGAAAAATGTCACAAAAACGGGGGAAAATATTCATACTTGAAAGCTTCCGTTGCGTGCGCTGCGTAAACGGTTCGAGTTACCCAAAATATATGTATGAAAGAATTGTTCCGCTTTGAATGATCTAAAAAAATGTCTGCGACAGTATATGTCTATCTTTTAAAATTGACTCACTATAACCTTTTTTAAGGTAATCATTTGGTCGAAATTAATGCATTATCTATACTATATATACTATATCATCACTACATAGTATAAAGCAAAGTCGCTTCCCGCTGTCTGTCCCTATGTATGCTTAGATCTTTAAAACTACGCAACGGATTTTGATGCGGTTTTTTTTAATAGATAGAGTGATTCAAGAGGAAGGTTTAAATGTATAATACATGCATAGTATAGTAGAGAAACACAGATAATCTTAAAGGTTTTTACGTAAGGTCGTAAATAAACACACTTTTTTGCGCTTACATTGCAAACTGGCTGAACCCTACGAGATAGATCAAAATAATGTACTACAGTATTGTACACCTTAAAAAGGTCTACAAAAAAGTCCGCGATGGTATATGTCTATCTCTTGAGGATAACCCACAATTACCATTTTTTATCCTTAATTTATTACTTATCCAATTAAGTACCTTAAATACATTGTGCATGTAATATAGACCAATATGGCCCTTTGCAGCATGTAATTTAATATCAGAGATTTAAAACGCCAGGGACATAGCGGATGCGGCGGTACTGGCCGGGGGGCCGGGGAGCGCGTGCCTATACCTAAATAGTGCGTCGAAGGCCGCGCTTCGCCCTACAACACTTTATGATTATGTAGTATATTTAGTATCAGCATTGCACCCGTGCAAAGCCGGGGCGGGTCGCTATTAATCATAAATTTCAATTACCAGATAATATTCAACTTGCTGATCCCGACTTTTATTTATCTAACAATATACATTTACTCATAGGTGCAGATAAATTTTGGGAATTGCTTAATGAAGGCCTTATCCGTTTACCTTATGGTCCATATTTGCAAAACACGAAACTTGGCTGGATCATATCGGGAGCAGTTAATAAAAAGGCTTCACACATTAACCGAACTTAATGTTATCTCACACAAACATTGGATTCAGAACTTAAACTATTTTGGGAACTTGAAAACATATATTATAAACGTAAATTAATAATTGAATATTTTTTAAGTAAATTGTAATATTATTAAACTGAATCTTATGAACGACCCACATTTTGTTTTTATTTACGATTTCCTTTTAATGTGCTTATTATCCACTTACCTACTCATAACATGCCATTTAACAATTTAAAACTCCTGCCTCCTAAAGTAGCAATACCGTTGAGTGAAGACACACTGCAACTATTTGCCTTTATTATTTAATCAGGCACTTTTCCTTGGGATAATTTAAATAATTGCTACATCCTTTATTTAACATATGTTTGAAGTTACAACTAAATTAGATAAATGAAGTAAATATGTAGCAATTATTGACGCAATACATTTCGGTAAACTCTGCATGCTTGACTTTAAACTAGGAGGTGACCAGCCAACCAAACGTCAGGATTGCTGGTCAAAAAAAATATTTTAGTTCTAAATATATATCGTATGTAGCAATTATTTATTATATTTAGCAAATATAAGCAATTATGTAGCAATTTTCGAATCAACTCTCATAGACCAACGCCACAGACAACCAGCCATTCCGACGCACACGCATGAACGTAATTTTTATCGTTTGAGATTGCTGAAAAAATAAAATACACGTGTGCTTAAGTATCAATAGGAAATTGCCATGAAACAATTACATAGTTAAATAGTTAAGGACTTACCTTACAATGTTGAGAATAGAGTTTCTTCGATTTACAATTATAATATTTGCCAAGCGGTAATATTGGGCAGCCATCGCGGTATCAACAAGTTGAATGGTGTCATCATTCCGCCAGTAATTTTCAACGGCGCAGTCATTTCATTAATTATTTATATATTTTATTTTAGGTGATCAAGTACTTCCTAGAACGAACTGCATCCGAGATTTGGGTGTATATCACGATTCTAAGCTTACGTTTGAATTACATGTCGATGCCATAGTCGCTAAAGCATCTAAAGCACTAGGTTTCATAATGCGGCTCTCCAAGTGCTTCAGTCAAGCTAAAACATTAAAAATCCTATATTGTACTTTTGTTAGAAGCCACTTGGAGTACGCGTCTGAGATCTGGAATCCATGTTACCACAAATACATTGATCGTATAGAGAGCATCCAGAAAAGATTTATAAAGTATATTTTGTGTTATCATCAGAAGGTACCGTACCGATCTAAAGATTACCTCAATCTCTGTAAGAGGTATCATATATTACCCCTTATTAATCGGCGATCAATCTCTGGTCCTGCATTACATTATTTAAAATTTTCAATAATTCTATTAATAATTCCGATATTCTATCCAGGTTTTATTTTAATGTTCCTGTAAGGTCGAAGCGATGGACCTCAACGCTGTGCGTTCCATTTGCCTCTACGAATTATAGGCGAAACTCATTTATAGTGCGTGCAAGTAATCATTTTTAATAACATGTGCAGACAATATGACTTTGATCCTTTCGTGACAAGTGTATCCTCGGCCAGAAAGTGCATGAGCCTTAGCTTTTTTAATTAAGTTTTGTATAATCGAGTTTTAATTCTGGGATTTTGCTTGAAATGTATTAAGTCAAGTTTGATTGTCATCCTGTTTCTTCTTGGTGGCTGTATTGCATTGTGTTGTTCACACACACTTTATCAATCTGTTCTTTAGAAGTGAAGACTTTTAATTGGCTGTCAGTCTCACACACTGTTTTTATTATGTTTACTTTAGCTGTAAGTTTTCCATCACTATCACTATCATCACTATCACTACATCACTACATAGTATAAAACAAAGTCGCTTCCCGCTGTCTGTCCCTATGTATGCTTAGATCTTTAAAACTAGGCAACGGATTTTGATGCGGTTTTTTTTAATAGATAGAGTGATTCAAGAGGAAGGTTTATATGTATAATACATGCATAATATATAGTAGAGAAACACTGATAATCTTAGAGTTTTTTATGTAAGGTTGTAAATAAACACACTTTTTTGCGCTTACATTGCAAACGCTGGCTGAATCCTACGAGATAGATCAAAGTAATGTACTACAGTATTGTACACCTTAAAAAGGTCTACAAAGGTCTACATCTTAAAGAGCGCGTGCCTATACCAAATAGTGCGTCGAAGGCCGCGCTTCGCCCTACAACACTTTATGATTATGTAGTATATTTAGTATCAGCAATGCACCCGTGCAAAGCCGGGGCGGGTCGCTAGTAATATTATAAAGCTGAAGAGTTTGTTTGTTTGTTTGTTTGGTTGAACGCGCTAATCTCAGGAAGTACTGGTTAGAATTGAAAAAATCTTTTTGTGTTAGATAGTCCATTTATCGAGGATGGCTTTAGGATATATAACATCACGCTGCGACCAATAGGAGCGAAGCAGCAGTGAAAAATGTCACAAAAACGGGGGAAAATATTCATACTTGAAAGCTTCCGTTGCGTGCGCTGCGTAAACGGTTCGAGTTACCCAAAATATATGTATGAAAGAATTGTTCCTCTTTGAATGATCTAAAAAAATGTCTGCGACAGTATATGTCTATCTTTTAAAATTGACTCACTATAACCTTTTTTAAGGTAATCATTTGGTCGAAATTAATGCATTATCTTCTATACTTATCTATACTAATATTATAAAGCTGAAGAGTTTGTTTGTTTGTTTGTTTGGTTGAACGCGCTAATCTCAGGAAGTACTGGTTAGAATTGAAAAAATCTTTTTGTGTTAGATAGTCCATTTATCGAGGAAGGCTTTAGGATATATAACATCACGCTGCGACCAATAGGAGCGAAGCAGCAGTGAAAAATGTCACAAAAACGGGGGAAAATATTCATACTTGAAAGCTTCCGTTGCGTGCGCTGCGTAAACGGTTCGAGTTACCCAAAATATATGTATGAAAGAATTGTTCCGCTTTGAATGATCTAAAAAAATGTCTGCGACAGTATATGTCTATCTTTTAAAATTGACTCACTATAACCTTTTTTAAGGTAATCATTTGGTCGAAATTAATGCATTATCTATACTATATCTATACTAATATTATAAAGCTGAAGAGTTTGTTTGTTTGTTTGTTTGTTTGTTTGTTTGGTTGAACGCGCTAATCTCAGGAAGTACTGGTTAGAATTGAAAAAATCTTTTTGTGTTAGATAGTCCATTTATCGAGGAAGGCTTTAGGATATATAACATCACGCTGCGACCAATAGGAGCGAAGCAGCAGTGAAAAATGTCACAAAAACGGGGGAAAATATTCATACTTGAAAGCTTCCGTTGCGTGCGCTGCGTAAACGGTTCGAGTTACCCAAAATATATGTATGAAAGAATTGTTCCTCTTTGAATGATCTAAAAAAATGTCTGCGACAGTATATGTCTATCTTTTAAAATTGACTCACTATAACCTTTTTTAAGGTAATCATTTGGTCGAAATTAATGCATTATCTATACTAATATTATAAAGCTGAAGAGTTTGTTTGTTTGTTTGTTTGGTTGAACGCGCTAATCTCAGGAAGTACTGGTTAGAATTGAAAAAATCTTTTTGTGTTAGATAGTCCATTTATCGAGGAAGGCTTTAGGATATATAACATCACGCTGCGACCAATAGGAGCGAAGCAGCAGTGAAAAATGTCACAAAAACGGGGGAAAATATTCATACTTGAAAGCTTCCGTTGCGTGCGCTGCGTAAACGGTTCGAGTTACCCAAAATATATGTATGAAAGAATTGTTCCGCTTTGAATGATCTAAAAAAATGTCTGCGACAGTATATGTCTATCTTTTAAAATTGACTCACTATAACCTTTTTTAAGGTAATCATTTGGTCGAAATTAATGCATTATCTATACTATATATACTATATAATATTATAAAGCTGAAGAGTTTGTTTGTTTGTTTGTTTGTTTGTTTGGTTGAACGCGCTAATCTCAGGAAGTACTGGTTAGAATTGAAAAAATCTTTTTGTGTTAGATAGTCCATTTATCGAGGAAGGCTTTAGGATATATAACATCACGCTGCGACCAATAGGAGCGAAGCAGCAGTGAAAAATGTCACAAAAACGGGGGAAAATATTCATACTTGAAAGCTTCCGTTGCGTGCGCTGCGTAAACGGTTCGAGGTACCCAAAATATATGTATGAAAGAATTGATCCTCTTTGAATGATCTAAAAAAATGTCTGCAACAGTATATGTCTATCTTTTAAAATTGACTCACTATAACCTTTTTTAAGGTAATCATTTGGTCGAAATTAATGCATTATTGCCAATTATTTGCTACAGAGTTTTATCAACATAATCTATACTAATTATATATAATTATCATTTACGCAGAAATACTTTTTTTTTTAACTTCTTAATCGTGGTCATAATAACAGAAATTGACGCGGACGAAGTCGCGGGGATCAGCTAGTTTAAATTAAATAAAACTTGATCACCAGTACCAATGGAACAATTAATGTCTCCTAAGATTGAAGCCGGGGCTTCACCGATTCCACTTATAGTTGTGGTAGGACTGGATAGTTTTAAATTTAATAGTTTGACAGCTGAGTCAGTAATAAGATTAATCTGACTCCCCGAATCGAAAAGAGCTCGAAAAGACACGAACTTGCCATCCGAATCCCGTACTTGCACAATGGCAGTTGCTAATAAAACAGTTGTGTTATTGTTATTAGAAAATAATGAAGAGGTTGGGTTCGACTCGACCGGTTTATCTTTATGAAGTAAAGTGTGATGTTTATGGTTACACTTACGACATTTAAAAATAGATGTACAACCTTTTAATTGATGTGAAGCTCGAAGACAATTGAAACACCAATTATTCTTGCTTGCGATAGATATCCGCTCATCTACTGGTTTATTAAGAAATTGTTGACATGATGATATTGAGTGAGTGTCACCACAAAACGCGCACTTAACTGGTTGTGAAGTAGGAGTTTCTCTGCTTGTAGTACTAGCTGTGGCAACTTGAGGTTTGTCTGTACTGCTCACAAGCGCATGAGAAACGTTTGCCCGTTTATTTATTTGAAATGATTTTACAGATCGTTGTTGTGGCTTACTCGAGGTTTTATTATTAATTTCACAAAAATGAGAATCACGTAAAAGCGCTTCACACTTCAAGTTTAAGAAAGATTTCAACTGTGCATATGGAGGAAACTCAATATCAGGATATTTTTCCTCGAAATCGCGACGCACGTTTGAGTCTATCTTAGAGAGAAGGTGGTAGACTAATACAAAATCCCATCGGTCCTCAGGTAAAATAATTTTCTTTAAAATAATTAAATTTTCCTCAACCAGGTCCAATGATTTTCTAAACTCATTACCGTCAGTAGTATTAAAATTAATGTTTAAAAGGTCCTTCCATGACGTAAAAGCTAAAGGTCGTTTCCTTTGATAGCGAGTAACAAGGGCCTGGTAGGCATCATTGTAATGCTCATAAGTTAATGGGAATGCCTTGATAACAGATAATGCATCGCCGGTCAACGATGAGAATAAATAATGAAATTTTTCCGTATCAGTAAGACTACTAGAATTATGAATCAATGCATTAAAAGTGTCGTGATATTCAGGCCATTTCTTGATGTCACCACTGAAAGTTGGAAGAACAATTTTCGGTAAACGGATATTCGACGATGAAGCACTTTGTTTATTGTTTACTTGAGGTTCACTTTTAGTTAAACTACGATGAATAGATAAGATTTGAAAATATTGATCGTCAAATGTATCCTGGAGCGTATTATCTGCATGATCAGGATCATCTAAAAGCTCCAGAACGATCTGATGAGCACTTTCAAAGCTATCTAGAATATGTTTGAGTTCCTGATAATAAGAAAGAAATAAATTCCGTTGTGAGTCATCACTCATTGCCAATGTACCTATTTCCAATGCCTTATCCAACCGCTTAATAGCTAAAGTACGCTTTCCACCTACGCCATATTACCTGGTCATATACTACCTACCAGAGAACAGAATTGTTTAGATCATTTTATGTTACGAATCAACATGAAAAAAACTTGTGCATCAATAGCAATTCTACAGACTTCTATCACTGATCACTTTACCACATTTTTGTCAATATCGAAAATAAAAACCAATGAGATTAAACGTAAAAGCGTTACCTTGTTGAATTTTGAACAAGCTTTTAATTATCTCAAAGAAAAAAATATTAACGAATTATTATTCTGTAATGATCCTAATGTACTAACCGAGATACTTATAGAAAAACTTACGGAAACTATCCAAAATAATACTACAATAAGAAATATTCCCAACAGCAAACGCATCATTAAACCGTGGATAACACTGGGAATACTCCGCTGTATAAAGAATCGTAACAAACTACAAATAAACTCACGCGCTGACCCACATAACGAAATTTTAAAAATCACATACACCCGATACAGGAATTATTGTAATAGCCTAATTAAAAAAATTAAAAGAAAATATGAAAGAGATTTGCTAGCTGAATCAGTCACAAACACAAAATTACTATGGAAAAATATAAAATCACTTACTTATACCAATAAGTCAAAAAATCAAAGTGCAGAATTACTAAATATCAAATCTACTCCGTCTGAGTCAGTAAATTACGTAAATAACTACTTCGCCAATATCGGAAAACACTTAGCTCAACAAATACGACCTAGAATCAATACCAGTCCTGGTCCCCAACAAATCGATTTAAACACACAAATAAATTCATTCGTGCTTTTGGATACTGACTCAGAGGAAGTGGAAGAAATTATAAGGAACTTGAAGTCTGACAGTGCCCCTGGCTGGGATGGCATCTCATCGAAATTCCTGAAATATTTTACTAAAGAACTCGCCCCTGTCATTGCCCATCTGATTAACATCTGTTTCAGACACGGAGTTTTCCCGGTCCCCCTGAAACAATCTGTTATTACTCCTGTTCACAAGGGAGGGGACGGAAACGATGTCAACAATTATAGACCCATCTCGGTTTTGCCAGCCCTGTCTAAAATAGTAGAAAAATTAACCAACACCAGATTAGTGAATTATTTAAATAAGTTTAATATTTTATCTTCAGCACAATTCGGCTTTAGACGGGGAATTTCGACCGAGGATGCAGTTGAGGCCCTCACCTCATTAGTTACTGACCATTTAGATAGAGGGAGGAAATGCCTGACCGTATTTTTAGACCTAAAAAAAGCTTTTGACACCGTTTCCGTTCCCACCTTGGTGAACAAACTAGAAAAACTCGGGATAAGGGGAACACCTCTCAATTTTCTTACAGACTACCTAACAAATAGGAAACAGAGGGTAAGGATTGGAGGATACATTAGTGATTATGCTGAGGTGTTATTTGGTGTGCCGCAGGGTAGTGTTCTGGGCCCCACACTATTTTTAGCCTATATTAACGATCTCTGTAACCTAAAAGTTGAAAATGCAAAGATATTTTCCTACGCTGATGACACTGCCATTGTTTTCCACGGGCACAGTTGGTTGGATGTGAAAAGTAAGACAGAAAAAGGCATGTCCCAAATTGCGGGTTGGCTCGCTAACAACCTCCTCACGTTAAACACCGCTAAAACCAACTACATATGCTTCTCTATCTATAAAAAATCACAACCGGATGAATTGTTCAGCATTAAAGTACACTCATGTGATAAAGCTACACCTAATAATTGCGCTTGCCCCTCTTTAAGCAAAGTTTTAGATACAAAATACCTTGGCGTAATTATTGACCACAGATTATCGTGGTACTCTCATGTTGAACATGTCACCGGAAGGATTAGGAAATTGGGATGGATTTTTAAAACATTGAGACATATAGTGCCTGGAAATATTAAAAGGAAATCGGGCACTCACAGAAACATATTAAATGATATATATATCTCTCTAGCACAATCTGTAATATCTTATTGCATCACAATATGGGGCGGTGCGGCCAAATCTACTTTTATACATGTTGAACGAGGACAACGCGCCGTAATAAAAATAATGTATTTCAAAAGGATGAGATACCCTACTGAAATGCTGTATCAGGATAGTGGACTTCTTTCTGTTAGAAAGCTATACATTTTACAAACCGTTCTAAAAAAACACAAAAATCTACCATATGATCCAAGCACTGCAACAAGAAGACGGAAAGACCTCATAGCACAGGTTCCACAAACTAAAACTAAATTTGCCGCCATTCAGTACAGTACACGCTCATGTCAACTTTATAATAGAATAAATAAAAAGATATATGTTTACAATAAACAATTAAACGAGTGTAAAAAAATTATAACTAATTGGATAAAAACACTAAATTACGCAGACACTGAGGCACTATTACAACACACGAAATGAAACACTCATACGCAAACCTACACATACCTATATTCATATACACACACCCTCACACACACACTCACACACACACACACACACACACACACACACACACACACACCCTCTCACACACACACACACACACACACACACACACAAGCATGTAGTTTAATCTAAGTTTTTAATTTACTGTATATTGATGTAGAAGAGCGGAGTGTCCTAATACAGGCATTATTTGCTTAAAAGGAGGCTCCAATCACCAACTCATGTTAAACTTATGGTACAGAAATAAAGATTTTGTATTTTGTATTTGTATTTTGTACGTAACTGTGATAAATCTTGAACTGTATATTCATTCTCCGTAGAGTGGGATTTCGATTTCTTAAAGCAACTTTGTTTACGAGACGAATGTTTACTTAACAATGACATGATGAAAACGATTAGCAAGATCGGTTACCGATAACGAATAGTCGGCGATACAAGGTTCCAACAGATGGGCGCTGTCTGCTTACAAAGATGTAAACAAGATAAGAACACGAGCACTTACGCTAATCGGTAGTAATATTTATTTAATTTTGGTCGTGTGTATGTATATCTACAGATTATAGACTGTGTAAAACGCGCAACATAAATCCTTTGTTCAGTTTAAGTTAGTTTAATTAAGTTTTGACGTTAAACGGATGTAAGCTTCGTAATACCTATTGACACATTTTTTCTTTTATGTGATAGGAAGGAATGTAGCTAAGGTAGTCTTGCCTTGGTTTTACGGTAATCTCACGAAGAGTATTATCGCGTTTCCCGAAGGCGGAACGTGTTGGCTGCGTATCCGAACGCAAGCCGCTGACAACTCAGACTACTAGCGCGGTACGTTGAGATAATTTACTTACACCTACCTACGGATGAAAAATGTCATACGAACAAAGGACTTTTTTGCGAATGTTAATGACCGATATTTTTCCGATACGATATACCTAAAACAGTTAATATAGGCCGAAAAGAATAATATTAAGCACCGAAGGAAGATAGATTGCCTAATATTGAGATCCTACAGTAACTATTAAGGCTTAACTGGGTTGAAAAATAAGTCGTAATGGCGGGTCCCGGGTTTCGGCACCATAAAAATGTGCAGTCGCGATAAAAACGATGAGTTAACCGCACATCTGGGACAGCCTAAGAGGCTGGACGATCACACAAACGATGTTCTTATGAAAATACAGCAGTAACAAACTATAATACGTGCACGTACCTTGGTCTGCTATTTCTGCTGCCGATGATCCGCCGGCGATATGATTCCACCACAGTTGTGTAAACTATACACGTAGCAGGCGATGTGATCTTGAGTAGAAAATAACACAACCGAAGATGTCGAATACAACGTTATTTATTTGTCGAAAGAACAAAGAACAGAATAATTAGGTACAATAGCACTTAGGTATACTCTTACACTGTAAACCTTGACTTCCTAACCGTTACGATTTTCGACACACAAGAGAGCGAGTCACCGGTCAACACTTGCTTTTAAATCCTACCCGGCACAATATTTTGATCGAGTTGCCATCGTTGAAAAACAAAATAATGTCAGGTAATAAAAATATTCGACTAAATTAATAAAACTATTCACTTAGTTATTGTACAAAATATGGGAACACGAATGAAATAAACTATTGCAAGTGATAATATTAGACTAATTATAAAAATACTAGCTGATCCCCGCGACTTCGTCCGCGTCAATTTCTGTTATTATGACCACGATTAAGAAGTTAAAAAAAAAAAGTATTTCTGCGTAAATGATAATTATATATAATTAGTATAGATTATGTTGATAAAACTCTGTAGCAAATAATTGGCAATAATGCATTAATTTCGACCAAATGATTACCTTAAAAAAGGTTATAGTGAGTCAATTTTAAAAGATAGACATATACTGTCGCAGACATTTTTTTAGATCATTCAAAGAGGAACAATTCTTTCATACATATATTTTGGGTAACTCGAACTGTTTACGCAGCGCACGCAACGGAAGCTTTCAAGTATGAATATTTTCCCCCGTTTTTGTGACATTTTTCACTGCTGCTTCGCTCCTATTGGTCGCAGCGTGATGTTATATATCCTAAAGCCTTCCTCGATAAATGGACTATCTAACACAAAAAGATTTTTTCAATTCTAACCAGTACTTCCTGAGATTAGCGCGTTCAACCAAACAAACAAACTCTTCAGCTTTATAATATTATAGTATAGAAGATAATGCATTAATTTCGACCAAATGATTACCTTAAAAAAGGTTATAGTGAGTCAATTTTAAAAGATAGACATATACTGTCGCAGACATTTTTTTAGATCATTCAAAGAGGAACAATTCTTTCATACATATATTTTGGGTAACTCGAACCGTTTACGCAGCACACGCAACGGAAGCTTTCAAGTATGAATATTTTCCCCCGTTTTTGTGACATTTTTCACTGCTGCTTCGCTCCTATTGGTCGCAGCGTGATGTTATATATCCTAAAGCCTTCCTCGATAAATGGACTATCTAACACAAAAAGATTTTTTCAATTCTAACCAGTACTTCCTGAGATTAGCGCGTTCAACCAAACAAACAAACAAACAAACTCTTCAGCTTTATAATATTAGTATAGATAATGCATTAATTTCGACCAAATGATTACCTTAAAAAAGGTTATAGTGAGTCAATTTTAAAAGATAGACATATACTGTCGCAGACATTTTTTTAGATCATTCAAAGAGGAACAATTCTTTCATACATATATTTTGGGTAACTCGAACCGTTTACGCAGCACACGCAACGGAAGCTTTCAAGTATGAATATTTTCCCCCGTTTTTGTGACATTTTTCACTGCTGCTTCGCTCCTATTGGTCGCAGCGTGATGTTATATATCCTAAAGCCTTTCTCGATAAATGGACTATCTAACACAAAAAGATTTTTTCAATTCTAACCAGTACTTCCTGAGATTAGCGCGTTCAACCAAACAAACAAACAAACAAACTCTTCAGCTTTATAATATTAGTATAGATAATGCATTAATTTCGACCAACTGATTACCTTAAAAAAGGTTATAGTGAGTCAATTTTAAAAGATAGACATATACTGTCGCAGACATTTTTTTAGATCATTCAAAGAGGAACAATTCTTTCATACATATATTTTGGGTAACTCGAACCGTTTACGCAGCACACGCAACGGAAGCTTTCAAGTATGAATATTTTCCCCCGTTTTTGTGACATTTTTTACTGCTGCTTCGCTCCTATTGGTCGCAGCGTGATGTTATATATCCTAAAGCCTTCCTCGATAAATGGACTATCTAACACAAAAACATTTTTTCAATTCTAACCAGTACTTCCTGAGATTAGCGCGTTCAACCAAACAAACAAACAAACAAACAAACAAACTCTTCAGCTTTATAATATTAATAGTATAGATTTGAATGAATTATTGTAAAAATTTATGAACCCTAACAATCGACCGTCCTGACAACGTGCGCGTCCCCGCGTACGCCGCTAGGGCACCCTAACAATCGGAGTAAGTGTTGGCCAGTTACATGCACTCTGAATAACATTATCAATACAATTGTAATGTATGTATTTGTAGAATCTGATCATTAATCATGAATCACAAAATTGAAATGGTACAGAAAGGTAATAAAAAAAAAAAGTCTCAATAGGTATACACATACTACAAAAAATGAACTAACTAATTAAAAATAAAGAAAGAAAAATGTATACAACAGTGACATTAATTTGTCGACTCATCTATTGAGTCATGATCTCATCTAAAGTAAGTGTAAAACATAATTAAACATTTATAACTTTACGAAATTAGATCAGTATTTACAATCGAGATTAGCTTCAATAAAAATAATAATCAGACTTTTCTCATGAATGAAACTCATTGAATCAGTGCTTTTCTCTCAACGTATCATGTGTCAGAACGCAACGATCGATTTATGCGTTCTCTCTACACATTAACGTTACTCATCTATTTGGGGTCCGAACGATCGATTAATTGGATTGCCCAAAACTTAACCCTGAACGATCGATTAATCAGGGATTCTACTGTCAACCTACAAGACGATCGATTTACTTGTGGCTGCCAGCAGAATTTTAACTCAACTTATTTTTGGTTACAAGACACGAACCGATCGATTCTCGTGTCGTACCTGTAACAAAACAAATATATCTGTAGCCACACACCTCCACAAAACAAGACATAAGAAAGGATTATTTAGTAAAATTTTCAAAGAATACATTGCTTATTAGTCGTCATCCTCAGTATTACTGAGATCGGATTCGTTAACCTGTAATGCAGCTATATGTATCCACGGCTTCATTCGGTCTGCTGCGACCGTAGTGGGCCGTTTGTTTTGTGTACTAGCCAAACCTGGGATTGGTGCTACCCTATATCTATCTTTGCCTAAGACTCTTGTCACGCGATAAGGTTCTATGTAAGAAGGCATAAGCTTTTTGCTTTGTCCATCGTTATTGAAACAAGTTTTGGTGATTTTAACTAGGTCACCTTCAGAATAGGTTCGAGCTGGCCGTCTACCTCTATCATAAGCTTGTTTCTGTTTCACTTGCTCACGGTCGATTCTTTCTTTTACCTCTTGGCGCATATATGTTCTAAATGTAATTGCATATATTTGTTTCTATTTTTTCTCTATCTTCTGAATATGTGTCTCAACCTCTACCATAATGTGCTAAACCATGAACTAGACACGCACAGGGCATCCTTATCAGCAACACTTAGTTATATTTTTCCTCTACAATATTTACCTATACTACATATACAATTATTGATATTCACTTTCTATTATAAACTTAATATTACATTCACAATCAACTGTAATTACTTACAAATAATACTCACACCCTCACTTAACCCTAATTACTTCATTATAATATTTACATATAATCACTCTTATTTACAAATTATATATAGTATCCACACAGAAAAACAAACTGAACCTCCTTCTAACGCTGATGGCTCCCAATAAATATATCAAGTTTGGCCTATTTAATGCGGGCTCACTTGGAACTAATCAGGACGAGTTCTTGATCGCCATGGGTAACCATCCTGTGGATATCATGGCTATTAATGAGACATGGCTTCGTTGTGGAGAAGAGGACCGAGCTCCTAGTGTTTCAGGATATAAATTCAGACACATACCACGACCTGTGTCTACACGAGGCGGTCGTGGCGGTGGAGTTGCCTTTTATATAAAGAATGGCATTAACGCACGAGTTAAAGCTCATCCTGAGCACCCTACGGTCGAGCAGCTCTGGCTGGGCCTCACTATTAATAAAACTAAACTACTCATAGGGACCGCGTACCGCCCGCCTTGGCAGGACTTGGAGCTTTTCCTGGATGCCATAACTGCCAGTATTAGTGCCCTAGCCCCGTATGACAATGTTATATTATTAGGTGACTTAAACGTCAACTTGCTAAATACAAATAGCACAAAGTCTAGGCAGCTAATGGGATTTTTCAGCCATTTTAATCTGGCACAAATAGTCACAACAGCCACACATTTCGTGAATGACAGTTGCTCACTGATCGATATTATTTGCACTGATGCTTTCACGCGAAGTGTCGAAGTGAACCATATTGGTGAGCTCGGTCATCACGCTTTCATCACGTGTGAAACAGTATTTAGGAAACCGAAGTGTAAACCTAGGATTGTCAGGTTTCGTCCTCTCGCAGACATCTTGCCGGATTATTTCTTGAATGACCTAAACATGATACCATGGTCTGATATTGGAGATATGGGTGATGTTAACACCATGGTACATAATTTCAATTCCTACATTATCCAGCTATTTGATCTCCATGCTCCCTTAAAGACAAAGACCTATTATAAGCGGCCTACACCCTGGATCACCGAAAATATTCGCCTAATATTCAAGCTTCGAGATGAAGCTAGACAGAGATGTCGCGAAACTAAGCTGCCACATCATAAGCGGTACTATCTGGATCTTAAGCATGAGGCGGCAGCCGCATTACTGAGGGAAAAGAACGCATATTTTACAAAAAACATAAATGAGCAAAGTAAAGATCCCAAACTACTTTGGCAAAATTTAAAATTAGATGTTCTTCCTGACCATAAAGATAAGCGGCTGCCTAGCCATTTTAACGATCCAGATAGTATCAATGCGGCCTTCTTGAGTGTTCCGGGTAACTGTAGCGACAATATCAGGCTGAATAACTATTTCAATTCTTGCAGGTTTGGTTCATCCGGGTTCTCCCTCACTAGCACAAATCAGGAAACAGTTCTCGGGATAATCAGAGGTCTGGGATCAAAGGCTCGGGGTGTTGATGGTATCAGTCTGGACATGTTAACACTCACTTTGCCAAACACCTTACAAGCCATCACTGATATCATCAACAAGTCCATAGAAACTTGCACATTTCCTAGCCTTTGGCGACGCGCGATTGTCTGCCCTATTCCCAAAACTGGTGATCCAGTAAATTTTAAAGATCTAAGGCCTATAAGCATCCTGCCCTGCCTGTCTAAAATTTTAGAGCGTGTGGTGTACCTCCAGGTAATGGAATACCTGGAGGTAAACAATATTCTACCCGAGTTGCAGTCAGGATTTCGCAAGGGAAGAGGGACTGCAACAGCTTTGATGGATGTAGTGGGTAACATTCTGGAGGCTCGTGACCGGGGGGAAGGGTCAATCCTGGTCTTGCTGGATTTTTCACGAGCTTTTGATGCTATTAATACCAATCTACTGCTGTCCAAGCTAACTTACTTTGGTTTTGATGGAGCTGCGGTGGATTGGTTTAATAGTTATCTGACGGATAGGTCCCAGTTCGTGCTAATCCACAAAGAGGACGGTTCTACCATCTCGTCCCCTCCACTCCCAGTGTCTAGGGGAGTTCCACAGGGATCGATATTGGGCCCTTTGCTGTACATCCTCTATAGCGCTGATGTAGCTAAATCCTTTATGCACTGCAGATATCACATGTATGCGGATGATATCCAGATGTACACATCCTTTAAGGGGGATGATGTGGTAGCTGCAGTTCAAAGGATCAACGAGGATTTGCAGCGGATAGTGACATGGTCGGAGGAGAACTGTCTGCTGCTTAACCCCCTCAAGTCTAAGTTCATGGTGCTGGGTACAAAAAAACAAGTTGCCGACATATTATCTGCAAAGCCAGAGATAGTGATTAAGGGGGAAAAAATTGAATGCGTGGAACAGGCATGTAGTCTGGGCCTGACCTTGGATCCAGATCTGCACTTTGAGGCTCACATAAACAAAACGGCAAGCAACTGTTTTTACAGACTGAGGGTACTGTATGGTATCCGTAATTTTCTTAGCCTACCTCTTAGGAAACAACTTGTAGACACTCTAGTCTTATCTAAGCTAAATTACTGTGATACTGTATATGGGCCTTGCCTGCTTGCTAGGACAGATAGGCTGATTCAGCGTATTCAGAATGCCTGTGTCAGATTCTGTACAAAAGTCCCTCGCAGGCACCATGTTACTCCATTCACTAATCAAATTAAGTTCTTAAAAATGGCTGCCAGGCGGAAATTACATTTGGCTAGTCTGATGTTTGGAATAGTTACAACCCATAAGCCGCACTATCTGTATGAAAAACTCACTTGGAAACAAACATCCTACAAACATAGTCTTCGCTCTACAGTTGCTCCTTTGAAGGTTCCACCTCACAAAACTGCAGCTTTCAGGGGCAGTTTCAGATTTGCGGCAACTCACTGCTGGAATGATCTTCCACCACCTTTAAGGGGCCTGAAAACATCCCAAACCTTTAGATATCACTACAAAAACCTATTATTAGATACACAACTATCACAATAACGCATGTAAATTGTTGCTCACCTCATGAGTTATGGCCCACAGTCCTTGGTTGGATCCCCAGCAGTGTTGTGGGGCCACTTGGCTGCTTCCTGTCTGCTTTAGTGAATATTTTTATGCTAAGTAGCATTATTTTCGATCCTGTTCAAAGGCAATAATTAGTTTTATCATTAAATAATCAAATTAAACAATTAAATTAAATTTTTAGCATTTCAATTACATTTTAACTATTTTATTACTCGATATACTTAATATTATTACTTTTCTTGACATTGTTTCCCACTTTTTTGGATTATCAAATACCCAATCTTGTTTCTCACCTTGAATAATGTCCTTGGAAAGCTATGCACACATTGCTCTGGTTGGTCATCCTCCGTGCTCCCGGATTGCCATAATAACATGTTTGTTTTTAATACATATCACATACACAATAAACATATCCATCCACAATAACACAACTCAATACACCTATCATTACATAATTCCTTCAAAACACTTTCCGCCATTACAATTGCATAATTATATTAATTATTATATCATTTGCCGTGCTGTCTATGGTTCGGGACGCTCTTTTTATAAGCTTTTTATTTATTCTGGTCTGTTTGTCTGGTATTCTCGTCTATCTTGTGTAAAATGTTCATTGTCTTTTCTTTTTTGTTTAGTTCACTTTTGTTTTCATTTTATTTTTGTTTTTATTTTATTTTTTTAATATTTTGTGTATATATATATATTATAATTATTATTAACTGCTAGTTATGCCCTTTGCCGGGACGGCGTCATAATGTGTCCAGGGCTGCCTCGGAGCTTATTATATTTCCGAGGCAAGGACACGTGGGTCAGCGCTGAAAACCAGCGCTGTTGTCTCGTGCCTGCGAGCACAAGACGCAGCTTCTATGCTGAGCGTTGACCCTTTCTCGCATAAGCGACGCAAATGCAGCGTTTTTTCTTTATGTTCTTGCTTGTTCTGTATCTAGTCTTACCTGTTTGTTGTTTTTTTGCGTCCTTTTACTTATGTGTGAATAAATGGTTTTTCTTTCTTCTTCTTTTCTTTCATAGTGGAAACATCACATTGCTCCCGTGAATTTATTGAGAGTTCGTTAAGGATAGGGTTCGATTCGCTATTAATTGCTGTACCAAATAATATCTCTGAAGGAGTTTTACCGGTGGTTTTATGGACGGTATTATTAAGCCCCCATTGAATTTTGCCTAAAAAACTATCCCATTCCTTTTCGCCATATTTTACGGTCATAGCCTTTAAAGAATCTAGTATGGTCCGGTTGTACCGCTCCACTTGGCCGTTTGACCTAGGACTGGATACGGAGTTTAGAATATGCTTTGTACCTTTATCTAGACAAAATTTGCGAAACGAGTTAGAGGTAAAACAACTACCGCGATCAGTAATAAGACGATCAGGGGTTCTAAAAGTGAAGAACACATCATCTAGAGCCTTTATTGTATTCGTACTGCTAGTATTTCTAACCGGCTTAAGGAAACAAAATTTTGTGAACGATTCCACCATGACGAGCAAGTGGGTATAACCCCTTTTAGATTTTACAAAAGGCCCGAGGTGGTCAACGTGCACCGTATGAAACGGCACATCTATTTTAGTAATAGGGTGTAGAAAACCTTCACGCGTATTTGACTGGTTTTTTGCATATGCGCATTCTATGCACGAGTTTACGTATTTCTTTACGAACTTGGACATTTTACCGAACCAGTAGTTTTTCTTGATTCTTTCAAGAGTCTTTTCTACACCGAAATGACCGATATCGTCGTGATTCATACGACACACCTGCCACCTCGCACCTTTAGGCACCACCCAGCGCATATCGTCTTTGTTAGCACCTACACAACGAAACAGTTTGTTATCCCTCAAAACAAAATTATCTCGAATATATTTTAGACCCTTCTCATCTAAGTTACTACTCAATATGTTGCGTATTCGACAAAGTTCAGAGTCACCTAGTTGGAGTGTATGTAGCCAGTCCTCGCTAGTTATAGACATAACGGTAGCGGAGCCCTGCATAAGACTACTTTCAGGGTTTCGGGATAGTGCATCTACGTGTCCCATTCTCGAACCGGCCCTATACTCAATCTCACACTGGAATTCTTGCAGCAAGAGCCACCAGCGCGCTATTCTCGGGATCAGGTCACGCTTCGAAAACGTAGAACGTAGGGCACTACAATCTGTAACGATTTTAAACATTTTCCCTAACAAATAGATACGGAACTTACGTAGAGAACATACTACCGCAAGGGTTTCTAATTCGTAAGAATGAAAATTTTTCTCCTCAGGAGAAGTCTGCCTACTGTAATAGGCCACTGGACGAAATGGCTCGCCCTCCTTCAACCGCTGTAACAATATACCTCCAATGCCTAACCAACTCGCATCTGTATGCAGCTCTGTTTCTGCCGCAGGATCGTATATTGTTAGAATAGGTCTATCAACTAACTTTGACTTCAAGGTTAGGAAAGCCTCGTCCTGGGAGTCACCCCAAGACCAGACAGCGTCCTTTTTTAACAGTTTACTAAGAGGAAAAGCGATTCGAGCGAAATCTCTTATGAATTTGCGAAAATAACTTGACAGCCCAAGAAATTGCCGGACATTGTGCACGTTTTCAGGTCTAGGGAAATTTTTCACACTACTAATCTTTTCTTCGCCTGGCCTAACTCCAGCTGCACTGATTTCATAGCCTAGGTAGTCTATGCGGTCTAGCAAGAAGTGACATTTTGAAAGGTTCAAAGTGAGATTAGCGTTCTTAATAATTTCCAATACTTCAGCAAGCCGTTCTAGGCACTCACTCGCGTCCTTTCCAAATATCAAGATATCGTCAATGTATGCCGCTGCCTTAGTGAAACGCGCGGGCCCTAATATCGAATTAATCATTCGTTGAAAGACGGCGGGTGCATTAGCCAAACCGAACGGCATTCGATTAAACTCGAACTGGCCGTCCGGGGTAACGAATGAAGTAAGATGTTTGCTCTGTTCCGAGATAGGCACCTGATAGTATCCTGACTGTAAATCTAAAGTTATAAAGCAAGCTTGCCCAGTAAGACGTGCTATCTCATCTTCAATTACAGGCATTGGGTATCTCTCCTTTACTGTAATGGAATTGAGCATCCGATAGTCTACACACATTCTGAGTGAACCGTCTTTCTTCCGAACTAGCAGAATCGGACTAGCATACGCAGAAACTGACTCCCTAACAATACCTGCATCCATCATTTCATTGACCATTGACCTGACCTTTTCGCGCTCATGGTGTGACAACCTATAGGGGCGATAAACTACCGGGCGTTGACTGTTCAGCTCAATTTTCATTTCAGTCGCATTGGTACAACCTAAATCCCTAAGCGATGATGCAAAACAGCTTCTGTAATTCCTCAATAAATCGAGCAAATTCTGTTTTACATCATGTGATACCCTATCACCGACATGAATCAGATTTTCATCGAAATCACCTTCCACTGTCACGGGCATTTCGGGAGGATTGACTACTACCCTGTTAACAACTTCAACCTGCTTTGCCCGACATAGGATTTTATTGGCTGGAAGCCAGCATTAGTTTGAGCACGGTGACATAATTATGTCAATAAAATCACCTTGACACTTATGGATTCCTCCACTAATAAAGTACTGTTTGGTTGGTTTACCAGCAACACTATTCCTAAAAACAACACTACCACTAAAAGGAGGTTCTATGCGTGCCCTCACTGAAGCTGGGCCATAAAGCTCGATAATACCCCTAGTTCTGATCACGTACGTGAGCTCAACAAAGTCAAAATCTGCAAACAGCATTTCCCTACCGGAATCTATAAACTGAAGATTACTCGAATTCTTAAGAACTAAGATGTGGGGTTGTTCTGTATACGTCTGGCCTATGAGCATGTCAATACTGGAATCTAACAAATCGTCATATATAACCTTACATTGTACTTGAGCAATAACTCCGTCTACACTAACATTAAGCATCAATGAGCCCAATGATTCTATGATACCATTCCCGAATCCTTTCAGTAACGATGGACGAAAATCATGTGTAACACCTAGTTTCCTAACCATGGAATCTTTCACAAGCGAAACCTCACTTCCAAAATCAACAAAAGCTCTGTACGACCTACTATTTATTATGACTTCTTTTATAAACTTAGAATTTGAACTCGATAAGTTTTCTGAATTTATAACATCAATGCACATAGTATTTGATACAGTACCACTTGGTTTCACAGCTTTGTTTTCAGATTTACTAAAACAGTTTTCCGCAGTATGACCTACTTTATAACAAAAGCTACACTTAAGAAGAGGTTTGGGACAGAATAAGAAACCATGGCCCCTACTCTTTGCAGTTATAGCAGCCTGAGGCGGTGCTTGGTTTAGTGTTTGTTCTATGATTAAGCTGGCCACTAGAAGTATTTACATTGTCGGTTTTGTTCCTATTCTGATATCGATCTAAAGGTTGACACGAGTCTTTACTACTTATTAAAAATTGTAAAAGTTGATCGGGGTGAGAGCACCGCAATGCTAAGGCACCGGATTTAAGAGTTTTATCACTGATTCCATGAATTATACAGTCTACTGCACGTTTATCGACAATATCGCATTGGTTAATTAAAGCTAACTTTTCATAAAAGTAAACCTCTATCGGCTCATTATATCTAGTCTTTCTTTTAAGCATCTCCTCCAAGGCCTGACCGTAATTTAGCTCGCAGGGAAAAGCATTCATTAATTTTTCCTGCCACTCGCGCCAGGAAAACAACACTGAATTTAGTCCTTCATACCATGTTTTAGCAAGGCCTTGGAGTTTTTGCATAGCAAAATGTGGTCAGTGGGTCATCTTAGGGGCGGAGTAGTTTTGTCATCCCAACCGTACACGCTCGCACATTCATTTACTTTTCTAAGCCAGACATCAATGCGTTGATTCTTCGTTGATGGATTAAAGTTAGGCAATATGTTCATATGGTCGACTTTTTGAGTCGATAACAATTTATGTTGAGTTGACGGTTGAGAAGTCAAACTGTCTTTTAAACATTTGAAAATATTAACTAAATGCTGTTTAGATAAGGAAGGACTACGTGACCTTGTATAATTTCCGGCGACGCTTCGACGCTCAGCACGATGCTCGACATGCTGCTCCGGTGTCGCTCGACGCGGGCTCGGCGAACGACGGCTGCGGCTGCGTCTCTCGATGACCCGTCGCGACGAGGTGGCTCGCTCGTCACAGCGACCGCTGCTCCCCTTTCGTCTCTCGAGACGAAGAAGTCGTTGCCGTTCCTCCAATAACTGTCGCTCCAGAATCTTCACCCGCTCACTGCTTGATTCTTGTTCTCGATCCCTGTAGCGAGGCGGACTGCGGCTTCTTATTCGATTCCGACTTCTATTTTCCATAGATTCGGGCGTATGGAGTCTTCTTCGGCCCGAATCCTGACTTCCACGCGGTAATGTCTCGTCCATGATCAACTGGCTCGTAGAAAAATGAAAGAAAAGAAAAAAAAATCTAAGTAATATGTATAGTAGGCACCTAATAAGTCAGCTGGTTATCGAATATTACTATCTAGTTTTGATGGAGTTTAATGTACCCACAACACAAAATTTTATTACCAAGATATACGAGATGCAATGTAAAATCTAAAAATTTTATTAAATAAATAACTAAGTGGGTAGTTACTTTTGCAATGACTACTTAAATACTGTATTACGATCAAATAAAAACCCTGTACAATGAATTGATTCGTTAAATTATTACCGACCCACTTACAACACAATAAAATAACTTTAAACTACAAGAACCAAGTAGATATTTAAATATTAACGGGCGTGTACTTACGCGTTAATCGCGCTGTTACTCCACTTCTAAATTGTAAACTATACACGTAGCAGGCGATGTGATCTTGAGTAGAAAATAACACAACCGAAGATGTCGAATACAACGTTATTTATTTGTCGAAAGAACAGAATAATTAGGTACAATAGCACTTAGGTATACTCTTACACTGTAAACCTTGACTTCCTAACCGTTACGATTTTCGACACACAAGAGAGCGAGTCACCGGTCAACACTTGCTTTTAAACCCTACCCGGCACAATATTTTGATCGAGTTGCCATCGTTGAAAAACAAAATAATGTCAGGTAATAAAAATATTCGACTAAATTAATAAAACTATTCACTTAGTTATTGTACAAAATATGGGAACACGAATGAAATAAACTATTGCAAGTGATAATATTAGACTAATTATAAAAATATTTGAATGAATTATTGTAAAAATTTATGAACCCTAACAGTTGATTGTTGAAGGTCACGAGCTGCTTGGAATATTGATTCCCAGCAGAATATCGGTCGAGTTGACGCGTTTAAGGGTTTTTCTTGAGAGAGATCGCGAAGTGCGCGCGCGTGCAAGATGGTGAGAGAAGATTGTCGATAGGGGGGCGGTCCGTCCGTTAACGGTAGTGACGTCATGACAGATGCAGCAGTAGCACCAATCGGATAACGAGTACGGCACGTATTACAACTGTCAAAACAGTTGTGATTGCCACTGCTGAAAATCGATAAGAACATCGTGTGTTGCCCGTGGTGAAATTAAACGATCTTATTTTTGTCATTTGTATGATGACGAAACAGCGATAGTGAGAGTAATAGCGATAATGTTATTATCCAAGCGCAGTACGTGGTTAAAGATGCGGTTGACTTTATTATGGATGAAACGGAGTCGTTAGTTAAGAAAATATCGAAATCGTTAATCGATAGTGATTTTTAGTGCTTATTGTAGTTGTTAAATTAGAATAAATATTAGGTTAAGTTAGTTTTTAATCTTTAGAGATTATACACAAATGAATATACACAAACGTTTTTAATTAAACCACCGTACCAGTTCACAAACTTAACAAGAGATGAAAAGAGACAAGTGGAATGGTTGGAAAAAAATATGGGTCTACGTTGGAGCGAAGGCTATATTGATTATAGAGAATTCGAACGCATGATCGTACCATACCTAGAAAATAAGAATATCTATGTAAAAGGTTCAGAAAAAGTGAAGTGGATAAAAGAGATGTGTGTGAACTGTAATGTATTAGAACTTCATGAAGAAAATTGCCCTAAACTATCTGTGTTAGCTAAAAAGTACTGCGATAGAAAAACTATTTTTAATTGTAATCATCATCTAAAACATTGTTACATGTTACAAAAATACAAAGTTACATTAGTGTAACTTTGTATTTTTGTATCGTAATGTTATTTGTAATTAATTCTGTATTAAAATTGTTTTATTTTTTTAAAACCTTATTACATACTTATAGCTAACTTACAAACTTATAAAATTACCACTTTAAAAACTTTTTTATACATAACACATTTCTAAGTGCACAATGTTTTAGATGATGTTTACAATTAAAAATAGTTTTTCTATCGCAGTACTTTTTAGCTAACACAGATAGTTTAGGGCAATTTTCTTCATGAAGTTCTAATACATTACAGTTCACACACATCTCTTTTATCCACTTCACTTTTTCTGAACCTTTTACATAGATATTCTTATTTTCTAGGTATGGTACGATCATGCGTTCGAATTCTCTATAATCAATATAGCCTTCGCTCCAACGTAGACCCATATTTTTTTCCAACCATTCCACTTGTCTCTTTTCATCTCTTGTTAAGTATGTGAACTGGTACGGTGGTTTAATTAAAAACGTTTGTGTATATTCACGTGTGGCAAAAGCTAACTCCTTTACTATAAAATTATTGTAGAGATCTTTAAATCCTTGTACATCTAATATGATTGTATCAGGATTCATGATATTTTCCTTACAATATTACTCAAAGGTTTATACTCAATTATACAATCGTTTAATATAAGACAGTATGCAGAGGTTTGGTCTGGTATGTCCAATTCACTCTCGATTTCCACTCTCACATCCACCACAGGACCAGTTTTGAGGTTATCTGCTTGTCTAGAACAATCAACTACGAATAGCGGTGCTAGGTCTTTAAATTGTTTCTCACTTAGTAGGGGTTCCAAGCGCCTGCCATAATACGACTGTTGAAATCGAGTGTATTGCTCGTATATTAGTGCAATTTTGTTATTTGCAAAACTAGCGTTTAGATTTTCATACGGAAAGTAAGTTGAATTGAGATACACTCTTACTTCACGAATATAACAGTGGTCGAACTGGGACATATCAGAACTTGGGTTGTTTTTTCTATTTGTTTGTAAACCAATAATTATGTATCTTGGTTTCTCTATTTGCGATGAAGTTTTAATAGACCATGTATGTTTTGTAGTTTTAGGTAAAGCAGGATATTCGTACAGATCCCAATTTCTGAATATCATTTGGAGCGGACGATCTTTTTCTAACAGTTTTAATAAATTTAACTTTTCTTTGTCAGATACTTTGACGTGTGGTACGCGCCATATAATTTTATTGATTTGAACGTCATCTACAATCTCTCCGGTGTTGAGTTTTACAGCATTTAGGTTTGTGTTACTTCGCAACAATATTAGTTCGTGCTTACTGTTTATCACCACTTTCTTAAAATCTTCAGCAAACCCCATGATATTACAAAGAGGTATAGATGCGGAAAAGTTACCTCCATTAATATTCTTTATACCTTCAATGTACGAGCCCCAAGCATTAGATATCTTTGATTCACTCTCATTCATCGAAATTAATGACTTCATGGTGGTAGTAACGCCGGCATTTTTTATTTTATCAATCTCTACTCCATTCAACTCGTACCTTATATCTTGGAACAAGTAAAGGAGAGCATTATTCGTAAAATGAACGCTAGAAGCCTTGTCTTTTGAGTCCTTTTTGCTAACAATTACAGTTCCTTCCAAATACAGAGTGCTAGCTGATGGTAGTACATATAGGTCTTGTTGGTTGATGGGTATGCGAATTTCATCGTTTCTATTAAAACTGGTCACGTAGGGCTTGTAGGAGTGAAATTCTATTCCTTCAACTGTATTGTCGTAAGTCGGAGCGGATAAAACGTCTAAAATATTCATTTTAACAAACCGATAGCTTTCAGGAATGCCTTATTATTATCGGTTAATTTTATTTTTTTATTAGAGCGAGCTCTTATTTTCTTGGTTGCTAAATTGGCACTGATATTTTTGACCTGAGGGTGCTCATATTTATTGTAGTCAATCATTTTTTCGTCTAAGATGTAAATATAGTTGTACTTCTTCACAACGTAAATTTATTAGACGATTGTTAATATCTAACAGTCTGATATGTATACAGCTTATGTTGTTTTGATTGACTGGAAAGTATATTGCGTTCTTCGGGATTTCTATGATTCTATATCCAGGTGGTACATTGAGTGCAAATTCGTGGATAATGTGACTCGGTTCTCCGTTTATGTACGATCCGCTTATAATATCACATTCAATCCTGACCACGGTGGTAGGTAAAATGTTGACGGGAAACTGAGACACATGCCATTTATTACTTTTTAATATTTGATTATCAAACCCTAGCAAACGTCTAAAAGTGTTTTCTTTCTCAAAATTGATGTCTTTCGTACATTGTATAGTAGTTTTTAAAGTGTTGTTATTGCAATCTAGTTTAATTGATGCACCTTTTATCTCGGATTTTAAATAATCACTGATATCTTGCAATTCATAGGTTCCCTCCGGTATTTCAATGATTTCGGAACCATAGTAAAACTTGTTATTCGTTTCATCAATGTTTGGAATAGAATTAAATGTTGAGAAATGCAATAATGCACACTCATACTGTTCATTTAGTTGTAAAGTATTAGGATAGTACGTCGATAAGGTAGACGAGGTTCCGGTTATCGATAAAGTGAGTGACATCTTGCAAATGATTGAAATGAAAGAAACACGTTAATTTTATACATATTTATTCCAAAATTTCCACAGATATTCTAAACATAGATGACCACAATTTACTGTGTTAAACTTTTGATATCTTGTGTCATTGTAATAAACACTACAATTCTTAAAATATCGCATTAATTCCAGTGGAGGTTTTAAGTCTCCATAACTATCAAAGTATTCACATAGTTGGATACTTTAACATAAGCTACCCAATGCGTTCCTTCATTTTTAGAATCGTCCAAGTTAACAATACCACATTCAATCTGCTTTGGCTTTCTTGGCAATTGATCCTTCATGTATACTCCTCGAAAGTGTGGGATGTCTCGTGCATGTTCTTGGATGTCGATATTAGTCAGAGGGCGATTAGGTAGCTTCTTTATCAGTTTTTTTGATGTTCTATGAATAATCCTTTACCATTTTTATGCGGTTTAATGTATAAACCCTTACCCAACGCTAAAGCCTCCATAGTCTTATTATGACATTCTGTTTCTCGCAAATTTTGTTGAGCTGCTTTGTAATCATTAACGGTTTTTGCAATACCCGCTGCACCACCAGCCAAAGTGCCTATAGCTGATAAGCCAGCAAAAATTGGAATTAAAGGCAAAATACCTCCAGTCTTTGGTATGGGTATGATTCGCGGTGCCCGAATTTTCTGAATTTTTGGAAATATCTTTTTTGCTGCTAAGTAAGCAGCATTAATTAACGCTTTACTGTCTTTTTGTTTAATTTTCTTAATTTTTGATTTTATTTTTGATACAAAGTTTTGAAACGTTTTAATTCCGGCACCAGACTTTAGTTTGGCTTTCATAACTTTGCTCACTAGCCATGAGCTAAGTTTTTCACCTTTCCGAGCATCCTTTGATTTAAGTCTTTGTGTTGCCATATTCATTAGTTGTAAATCAGCTTTGTGACGATGTGATAAGTCCGTGTGGTTAGCGTATGCAATGTCGTGGTGCATACAAGCTTCATCCAACTTATTAATACCTCGGTCACCGCGTAATAAACGTTTTTGGAGTTTTGTCCCGGGTCCGCAATAATTATATCCAGGCAAATGAAGCTCGAACGGTAAATTTTCTATTATACTATTAACTAGTCCATATCCTTGCATTGTACAAAGCGCAATGAAAAAATATTAAAAAAAAATGATTATATACTTATATAACTCACTCCACTAATGCAGCTTTGTCAATCCAACTATTTTCAGTATTGCTAAGACCCAACCATTTCACATAAAGTTTTGTTCCTTTCTTTTTTAAAACTTTCTCTATCAAATAAACAACAGGATAGTTCGATTTTTGAAGTTCTTGTTCATAAAAGGTTCCTAATATAGCTTGCTTGCGTTGATCTTGTATATGATATATCACTGGTGTTGTATTATTTATCTTCTTTACAGTAAAAAGTTCTGTTGACCAATTAGGAGTATAACCTTTCTCAAAATTGTGTTTGTATCTGCTGATACGGACATAATCACCAATTTTAAAATTAAGGGGCAATTACACGACACAATTTCCAGTCAAGACTAGCTAGCCTGGCTGATAGACTAACTAGCACGCTCGTTATTACACCGGACTTAATATCGCATGCTACTCAATCGCCAGTGTGAAGTTTTTGGTGTTGGTCGTCAGGGAAACAAGATGGACGATGTCGATATCGATATTTTTAGTAATGCGCTAATAAGTTATTATTTTTTAATAAATTTAGGTTTACCAACATTTTTACACATACTTAACGTATAGAAAAAGATTTAGTTTTAAGTAATGTTATGTTGTATTCGCATTATGAAAAATATAATTATTTGTTTTACTTTTGGACTGTTGGTCTAGTGGTTAGTGACCCTGACTGCTATACCGGAGGTCGTGGGTTCGATTCCCACCCAGGATAAATGTTTGTGTGATGAGCACGATCATTTGTTCTGTTGTAATTTATCTATAATATGTAACTTTATCAGTTGTCTGGTTACCATAACACAAGCTCTGCTTACCTTGGGATCAGATAACCGTGTGTGAGTTGTCCCGGAATATTATTATTATTATTATAAACAAATATAAAATTAAGTACAGAAAATAAAATCAAATAAAAGGTACGCGAATAATATAGATGTCTAGTCTAAAATCTACTGAATAGTTACAAATGTTTTTCAAAAGTGGAGATGAATTGACAAGTTAAAAAAAATAACCATTAGAATTATAAAAATAATGAGTTTCGATGGTGCAATCAACGCAAAATCCTAAATAGTGTATATTATATTTCATCCTATTTTTCCACATGTGAATTATTTTAGCGGTTTTGAAACTGCACATGTCTTACGTAAAGATTGCAACCCTAGGTGTATCCGTCGGGCGGTCGGTAGAGTTCAAATCGCATGATTACAAAATCAAAAAGTGCGGCAGCGTGCTTGCTCGTCGCGAGGAAGTCTAGTCGAGACTTTCTGCGTGCTAGCTGCGTGGTGTAGGGTTGCCACCTGCAATTTATTATATAGTATCGTACTACGTTCATCATAATACAGTAAATTGTAATATATATAATAAGAAAATTATATGGTACGAAAAATTGGTACTACATTTTCAACGGTAAATCAACTGTAGCACTTATTGGTTTCTTAGGTTTACGCGAATGTTAGACATTGAAATAAAACTACTTTTACGGATTTTATCGCGGTTTGTATTTAGATTTTAAGTCCCGACGTTATCATGGTCACGGGCAGACTCTCTGTCTGCCCGTGACCATGATACCTGCAAAGGTGTCGAAACGTCGGGACTTAAAATCTAAATACAAACCGCGATAAAATCCGTAAAAGTAGTTTTATTTCAACTGTAGCACTTTTTTATTTTCAAATATTTAAAAATATACTAGAATCTTTGCACTAAGGTAATATTATAACACATTCATGGCAATATTTAGTTTCAATAAATTTCATTAATTACTTTTAGTTAACAAAATCATATGAAAGGTAAGCAAATTAAATAATAGGTACATTAGTCTCAAAAAAAAAAAAACAACTGAATAGTGCTAAATGCTTTTCAATAGCAGATATCAATCGAAAAGTTAAAACGAATAACTATTAGTACTATAAAAATAATAAATTTCAAAAGTCTCATCGAAAATCCAAAATATGAAATAGAAAAGTAATCAAGATGTAGGTATTCTATTTTTATTCTATTTTTAACAATTGCTTGAAACAGTTTACTGCACATGTCTTATGTAAAGATTGCAACCCTAGGTGTATTCGTCGGGCGGTCGGTAGAGGTCAAATCGCGTGCTTACAAGGTTAAACAGTCCGGCAGCGTGCTTGCTGGTTTTCGAGAAAGTCTACAGAGACTTTCTGCGTGCTAGCTGCGTGGTGTAGGGTTGAAATTTATAAACTACTCCACACCTTTTTTTACTCACTACTGTCGATACTAATATGATAAACAGGAAAGGGTTTTTTTATACCAAGTTTATATGTTTCGATAGTACTGGAAATTCATTATTTGGCGTGCGCTGAGAAAACTATTAATCACTACATCACTATCATCACTATCACTACATAGTATAAAGCAAAGTCGCTTCCCGCTGTCTGTCCCTATGTATGCTTAGATCTTTAAAACTACGTAACTGATTTTGATGCGGTTTTTTTTAATAGATAGAGTGATTCAAGAGGAAGGTTTAAATGTATAATACATGCATAATATAGTAGAGAAACACAGATAATCTTAAAGGTTTTTACGTAAGGTCGTAAATAAACACACTTTTTTGCGCTTACATTGCAAACGCTGGCTGAACCCTACGAGATAGATCAAAATAATGTACTACAGTATTGTACACCTTAAAAAGGTCTACAAAAAAGTCCCCGATGGTATATGTATATGTCTATCTCTTGAGGATAACCCACAATTACCATTTTTTATCCTTAATTTATTACTTATTTACGAAAAAGCAATTTTAAGCAATACAGCATTAATCCTTATCCAATTAAGTACCTTAAATACATTGTGCATGTAATATAGACCAATATGGCCCTTTGCAGCATGTAATTTAATATCAGAGATTTAAAACGCCAGGGACATAGCGGATGCGGCGGTACTGGCCGGGGGGCCGGGGAGCGCGTGCCTATACCTAAATAGTGCGTCGAAGGCCGCGCTTCGCCCTACAACACTTTATGATTATGTAGTATATTTAGTATCAGCATTGCACACGTGCAAAGCCGGGGCGGGTCGCTATTAATCATAAATTTCAATTACCAGATAATATTCAACTTGCTGATCCCGACTTTTATTTATCTAACAATATACATTTACTCATAGGTGCAGATAAATTTTGGGAATTGCTTAATGAAGGCCTTATCCGTTTACCTTATGGTCCATATTTGCAAAACACGAAACTTGGCTGGATCATATCGGGAGCAGTTAATAAAAAGGCTTCACACATTAACCGAACTTAATGTTATCTCACACAAACATTGGATTCAGAACTTAAACTATTTTGGGAACTTGAAAACATATATTATAAACGTAAATTAATAATTGAATATTTTTTAAGTAAATTGTAATATTATTAAACTGAATCTTATGAACGACCCACATTTTGTTTTTATTTACGATTTCCTTTTAATGTGCTTATTATCCACTTACCTACTCATAACATGCCATTTAACAATTTAAAACTCCTGCCTCCTAAAGTAGCAATACCGTTGAGTGAAGACACACTGCAACTATTTGCCTTTATTATTTAATCAGGCACTTTTCCTTGGGATAATTTAAATAATTGCTACATCCTTTATTTAACATATGTTTGAAGTTACAACTAAATTAGATAAATGAAGTAAATATGTAGCAATTATTGACGCAATACATTTCGGTAAACTCTGCATGCTTGACTTTAAACTAGGAGGTGACCAGCCAACCAAACGTCAGGATTGCTGGTCAAAAAAAATATTTTAGTTCTAAATATATATCGTATGTAGCAATTATTTATTATATTTAGCAAATATAAGCAATTATGTAGCAATTTTCGAATCAACTCTCATAGACCAACGCCACAGACAACCAGCCATTCCGACGCACACGCATGAACGTAATTTTTATCGTTTGAGATTGCTGAAAAAATAAAATACCCGTGTGCTTAAGTATCAATAGGAAATTGCCATGAAACAATTACATAGTTAAATAGTTAAGGACTTACCTTACAATGTTGAGAATAGAGTTTCTTCGATTTACAATTATAATATTTGCCAAGCGGTAATATTGGGCAGCCATCGCGGTATCAACAAGTTGAATGGTGTCATCATTCCGCCAGTAATTTTCAACGGCGCAGTCATTTCATTAATTATTTATATATTTTATTTTAGGTGATCAAGTACTTCCTAGAACGAACTGCATCCGAGATTTGGGTGTATATCACGATTCTAAGCTTACGTTTGAATTACATGTCGATGCCATAGTCGCTAAAGTATCTAAAGCACTAGGTTTCATAATGCGGCTCTCCAAGTGCTTCAGTCAAGCTAAAACATTAAAAATCCTATATTGTACTTTTGTTAGAAGCCACTTGGAGTACGCGTCTGAGATCTGGAATCCATGTTACCACAAATACATTGATCGTATAGAGAGCATCCAGAAAAGATTTATAAAGTATATTTTGTGTTATCATCAGAAGGTACCGTACCGATCTAAAGATTACCTCAATCTCTGTAAGAGGTATCATATATTACCCCTTATTAATCGGCGATCAATCTCTGGTCCTGCATTACATTATTTAAAATTTTCAATAATTCTATTAATAATTCCGATATTCTATCCAGGTTTTATTTTAATGTTCCTGTAAGGTCGAAGCGATGGACCTCAACGCTGTGCGTTCCATTTGCCTCTACGAATTATAGGCGAAACTCATTTATAGTGCGTGCAAGTAATCATTTTTAATAACATGTGCAGACAATATGACTTTGATCCTTTCGTGACAAGTGTATCCTCGGCCAGAAAGTGCATGAGCCTTAGCTTTTTTAATTAAGTTTTGTATAATCGAGTTTTAATTCTGGGATTTTGCTTGAAATGTATTAAGTCAAGTTTGATTGTCATCCTGTTTCTTCTTGGTGGCTGTATTGCATTGTGTTGTTCACACACACTTTATCAATCTGTTCTTTAGAAGTGAAGACTTTTAATTGGCTGTCAGTCTCACACACTGTTTTTATTATGTTTACTTTAGCTGTAAGTTTTCCATCACTATCACTATCATCACTATCACTATCACTACATAGTATAAAACAAAGTCGCTTCCCGCTGTCTGTCCCTATGTATGCTTAGATCTTTAAAACTAGGCAACGGATTTTGATGCGGTTTTTTTTAATAGATAGAGTGATTCAAGAGGAAGGTTTATATGTATAATACATGCATAATATATAGTAGAGAAACACTGATAATCTTAGAGTTTTTTATGTAAGGTCGTAAATAAACACACTTTTTTGCGCTTACATTGCAAACGCTGGCTGAACTGAACTGTAAAGCACTAGGTTTCATAATGCGGCTCTCCAAGTGCTTCAGTCAAGCTAAAACATTAAAAATTCTATATTGTACTTTTGTTAGAAGCCACTTGGAGTACGCGTCTGAGATCTGGAATCCATGTTACCACAAATACATTGATCGTATAGAGAGCATCCAGAAAAGATTTATAAAGTATATTTTGTGTTATCATCAGAAGGTACCGTACCGATCTGAAGATTACCTCAATCTCTGTAAGAGGTATCATATATTACCCCTTATTAATCGGCGATCAATCTCTGGTCCTGCATTACATTATTTTAATGTTCCTGTAAGGTCGAAGCGATGGAACTCAATGCTGTGCGTTCCATTTACCTCTACGAATTATAGGCGAAACTCATTTATAGTGCGTGCAAGTAATCATTTTAATAACATGTGCAGACAATATGACTTTGATCCTTTCGTGACAAGTGTATCCTCGGCCAGAAAGTGCATGAGCCTTAGCTTTTTTAATTAAGTTTTGTATAATCGAGTTTTAATTCTGGGATTTTGCTTGAAATGTATTAAGTCAAGTTTGATTGTCATCCTGTTTCTTCTTGGTGGCTGTATTGCATTGTGTTGTTCACACACACTTTATCAATCTGTTCTTTAGAAGTGAAGACTTTTAATTGGCTGTCAGTCTCACACACTGTTTTTATTATGTTTACTTTAGCTGTAAGTTTTCCATCACTATCACTATCACTATCACTATCACTATCATCACTACATAGTATAAAACAAAGTCGCTTCCCGCTGTCTGTCCCTATGTATGCTTAGATCTTTAAAACAAGGCAACGGATTATGATGCGGTTTTTTTTAATAGATAGAGTGATTCAAGAGGAAGGTTTATATGTATAATGTATAATACATGCATAATATATAGTAGAGAAACACTGATAATCTTAGAGTTTTTTATGTAAGGTCGTAAATAAACACACTTTTTTGCGCTTACATTGCAAACGCTGGCTGAACTGAACTGTAAAGCACTAGGTTTCATAATGCGGCTCTCCAAGTGCTTCAGTCAAGCTAAAACATTAAAAATTCTATATTGTACTTTTGTTAGAAGCCACTTGGAGTACGCGTCTGAGATCTGGAATCCATGTTACCACAAATACATTGATCGTATAGAGAGCATCCAGAAAAGATTTATAAAGTATTTGTGTTATCATCAGAAGGTACCGTACCGATCTGAAGATTACCTCAATCTCTGTAAGAGGTATCATATATTACCCCTTATTAATCGGCGATCAATCTCT
This sequence comes from Autographa pulchrina, assembly GCA_905475315.1. Lineage (NCBI taxonomy): Eukaryota > Metazoa > Arthropoda > Insecta > Lepidoptera > Noctuidae > Autographa > Autographa pulchrina. The sequence goes on along the minus strand of FR997761.1, from coordinate 12,569,065 downwards.
GGTCCTGCATTACATTATTTTAATGTTCCTGTAAGGTCGAAGCGATGGAACTCAACGCTGTGCGTTCCATTTACCTCTACGAATTATAGGCGAAACTCATTTATAGTGCGTGCAAGTAATCATTTTAATAACATGTGCAGACAATATGACTTTGATCCTTTCGTGACAACATATCACTACATAGTATAAAACAAAGTCGCTTCCCGCTGTCTGTCCCTATGTATGCTTAGATCTTTAAAACAAGGCAACGGATTTTGATGCGGTTTTTTTTATTAAATAGAGTGATTCAAGAGGAAGGTTTATATGTATAATACATGCATAATATAGTAGAGAAACACTGATAATCTTAGAGTTTTTTATGTAAGGTCGTAAATAAAGACACTTTTTTGCGCTTACATTGCAAACGCTGGCTGAACCCTACGAGATAGATCAAAGTAATGTACTACAGTATTGTACACCTTAAAAAGGTCTACAAAAAAGTCCGCGATGGTATATGTCTACCTCTTGAGGATAACCCACAATAACCATTTTTATCCTTTATTTATAACTTATTAACGAAAAAGCGATTTTAAGCAATACAGCATTAATCCTTATCCAATTAAGTACCTTAAATACATGTTGCGGCGGTACCGGCCGGGGGGCCGGGGAGCGCGTGCCTAAGTATACCAAATAGTGCGTCGAAGGCCGCGCTTCGCCCTACAACACTTTATGATTAAGTAGTATATTTAGTATCAGCAATGCACCCGTGCAAAGCCGGGGCGGGTCGCTAGTAGTTTAGAAAAGTCGCTTCCCGCTGTCTGTCTGTCCATATGTATGCTTAGATCTTTAAAACTACGTAAGGATTTTGATGCAGGTTTTTTTTAATAGATTGAGTGATTTAAGAGGAAGGTTTATATGTATAAAACATGCATAATATAGTAGAGGAACAGAGATAATCTTAGAGGTTTTTAATGTAAGGTCGTAAATAAACACATTTTTTTGCGCTTACATTGCAAACGCTGGCTGAAACCCACGAGATAGATCAAAATAATGTACTACAGTATTGTGCACCTTAAAAAGGTCTACAAAAAAGTCCGCGATGGTATATATCTATCTCTTGGGGATAACCCACAATAACCATTTTTAACCTTTACTTATTTACGAAAAAGCGATTTTAAGCAATACAGAATTAATTCTTATCCAATTAAGTGCCTTAAATACATTGTACATGTAATATAGATGAATATGGCCCTTTACAGCATGTAATTTAAATGAATATTTTCGAAGATATTACAGATTTAAAATGCAGGAACATAGCGGTTGCGGCGGTACCGGCCGGAGGGGAGCCGGGGGGCGCGTGCCTATACCAAATAGTTCGTCGAAGGCCGCGCTTCGCCCTACAGCACTTTATGATTATGTAGTATATAAATAGTATCAGTATTAGATAATTAATTTCTTAGTAATCACGCGTATAAACATTCAATACGAGAACCGTTCGGCGCCGTGCGCCGCCGCAGCGCTATAAGCTTTCCTGAAACTATTTTAAGGGTATATATTATGCTTTGTGTTGTTTGTATATATACTTTCACTACAGTATAGTATCGACAAAGCAAATATCGATAGTTGACGACACTAGACTGAACAAACCGGTGAGCTACCGATCGCACTGAGGAAGCACGCTAGTTAGCGTGCTTGCTGGCTTACGCCTATTACACTTTGAGTTGTCTTATTAAGACAGACTGAAATCGTCTCGTCTAATAGCTGCTTTAGGTTTACATGGAATCGATACATGTTTATGTGTTTTCAAAATATTTTCTTTTATTACTTGTTCATTAGACTTGTTTACATCGATTGGTTTAAATTGAGTAGTTCGATGTTTTGTGTGGTTATACGATTTCAGTATAACTTCTAATGGTTTACCCAGCCACTTATAGTTTCCATTAAGGCTAAAATATTTGTACAATTTATTTTTTATGGTTTTAATTAGTCGCTCAACAATCGATGCTTTTTTGGTAGAAAACGAGGAGTAATGGTTAATTTTATTTGTTTTCATAAGCCCTTGAAATGTGTTATTATAAAACTCTGTTCCCATATCAGTTTGTAAATTATTAGGTATTCGATGAGTGTTAAGTAATATTCTTTCAAATGCATGAGCGACATCAAGTTTATTTTTTGATTTTAGCGGCTGCGTCCATGCATATTTTGAGAAACAATCGATCACTATTAAAATATAATTATAGCCCTTGTTATATTTTCTTAGGTTTTGCATATCCATCAGATCAGCTTGCCACAAGTCGTCAATACTTTTTAGAACAACGAAACGTCGAAGGAAATTTCTTCGTGCAGTTTTGTGTATTTCATTCACAATTTGCTGTTTTGACATAATTTACAGTTTTTTAAGCAATTTATCAACATCTGCTTTAGTATAAAACTTTTCTTCCAAATGATTTAAAACCTCGGGTATCTTTGCTTTTAAAGTAGCTTGAACTGTCTTTTGTGCATCTAACGTGAGCTGAGAACGTAATGCACCAATTAGTTTATTTAATTCATGTATCGTATTAGCACTTAATCGATCTACGTAATCCTTGTTCACGGCATCGTCTCCATCTACGGGAGATCGGATCCCCCTCAGTCTTGATGCTTTCAAATCAAAGTCCCCGCTTTTTGATTTTAACAATGCATTATCATTAAATTCAAATAAATCTGGTAAACGCAATCTCTTGTGAATAAAATGACCGAATTTGTCTACATTCATCTTTAAGGTGTATTGTTTTGAAAGGTTGACAGTAAAATGAAACACAAACGATTTATGTATTTATTATATTACTTTCACGCAATTCCTCTATTTTAGATATAATTTCGTTATTAACCCCTGTGTTACCAGCATCTTGAGATGCAATTAGCAATTTTAGTCGTTCTACCAATTCATTAGGATCATCCCAATATATAAAATCTACATTCTTCTTCCACATTTTTGTTAAAGGTAGTCCTTTCCCTTTGGATTGAATAAAAAGTGGTTTAATAATTTGTAAATATTTTAGACCCTTATTACTTTTTATCGGTTTACTTGGATCATTATCTCGACGATGTGCATTAGTATCCAGTAGCATTGATTTATAATGTTGCATATCACTCTCTGTAACCAAACTCAATCTATATTCTTTTTCAGTAGCAACTGTTTTAATCCAGGCGTAGTTCGATACTTGCGATCTGCTACTATGATGTATTCTTCATTGACAATTACATGAGCAGATCCCAACATCAACTTTCCACGATCGTATCTGACACCAAATGGAATATCTGCTAACGCTTCTGGGGAAACTGACCAGGATGTTGTGTTGCAATCTTGTTTCTTTTCACCTAGTGATTTATAAGAAGAGTCACTGTCGACCTCAGAATCATAATCGTCTGTATCGTTGCTTTCTTTGTCACTGAAAACTTCTTTCTGCAAAGTTTTATCTATAAAGGGAAGTTCAATTTCTTTATCTTCGATATTTTGTGGAGCAGATTGTTTACTAATATTAGCAATTAAGTTTAAGGGTTCTGTTACAGGCTTGAAAACTGATTCCAGCGCCTCTTTATTATTTATTTCAATATCCTTCATTTTTCGTACTTTTTTCTTCACGGCTTCTGTCGCTTCAACGATTTGTCTTTTCAAAGATTTTTCCATATTGATGAAATAGATAGTGATTGATTAAGTATCCTAAGTAGAATAATTAGAAAAGATAGGTTAACGGATTTAAATAACAATGATTTAATGAAAAACAACAAAGGTGTCAAATTTATTTCTATAACAACCTTTATTTTTAGAGCAATCCTTATTAATCACGACAAAACTGAAGGGATCGTTCCATATTTTTGAACACATTTCACGAAATTCAATCCATGACATATCAGTGTTGACATGTTTTTCGTAAATATGCTTCAAATTAATTTCATCTTGCTTAAAAAGTATGATTAAGTTCGCGTTGCCTCTTATTAATTGTTTGGGAAATTTACTATACGTTTGATTTAAATAAAAACAATCGATGTACTTGTGTCTTCCCATTGCAAAGTAATCACGCATATTGTTTTGATTCTCACATGCGACATCATCAAATATAATCACAGAGTCGGGTTTTGCGTCCTGAACTCTTAATATTTCTTCATTTTCCTGATATTTCCGAAACGAAATACCCGGTGCTCGTTGCAAAACTTTTTCTAAAAATATGTACTTGGGTTGGTACAGGGTTTTTGAATAATAATAATAATAATAATATTCCGGGACAACTCACACACGGTTATCTGATCCCAAGCTAAGCAGAGCTTGTGTTATGGCAACCAGATAACTGATAAACATACTTATATATTTCTAAATACATACATATTATAGATAAATTACACCCAGACACAGAACAAATGATCGTGCTCATCACACAAACATTTGCCCTGGGTGGGAATCGAACCCATGACCTCCGGTATAGCAGTCAGGGTCACTAACCACTAGACCAACAGGGCTGTCGAATAAATATAAACATTTCGAAATCTTAAACCATTTTCGTGTATAAGAAGACTAATGAGTAAATTTGTTTTTCCGCAATTTGACGGTCCGCAAATTATACAGCGTACTGAATTAGGTAATAATTCACTATGACGAAAATCAGTTTTACTAAATTCATCACATATTATGTTAACATTCAACGATTGTGGTTGTTTTACAAATTTCATGATAATTGTGTGAAACAGTTCGATTAACAATGACGAATATTATTTTAGATTAATATTTATAAACCATGCCACTACCACTATGTATTTTGCGTAACTAACATTAACCGAGTCGACCGTTTATGATTGGGTATTCTGGACCACCGCGATAGCGAACTTGTTTCGCCGAGCGAAAAAGTGGTCCAGAATGCCCAATCATATACTACTAATCTTTTCATAAAAAAAAACCTTGAATGAGAAGTTATAACAATATAATTAATTATGAGTTGGTTCACTTTTGTTACTATTTGTTATCAAAATTATGACCCAATTTGACCATCGATTTTAGCGGTGCAATTAGCATTTTAGCAACTACTTAGCAAGATGCGTCGGCTACAAATTACATACTTAATATTTAACTATTGATTATCTGTTTGCGACAATCACTCACTGACTATAAATAATAAAATCATTAAAAAGTATTATCAAATGAATCTATATTTTTTTATTAGGTATTTCTTATAATGATCTGATGAAGCTTACAGTCAATTATAAGTAGGAATATTATGTTTTATGTCTATATTATGTAGGGATATTATAATTTAAGTTTATAAGAATTGAAACGAAATGTGAAATGAATTATTTTAAAAACTCTTAATAATTGTAATGAATATCCATTATGTTGTAAAATGCAAATCATTTCTAAGTTAAAACTTTTACAAGCTTATATATAAAAGTAACACCGTCGGCTTTATTCGACAGGCGAGCCATAAGCTCGCGGTAAAGACTACGGCGGTTTTACTCGGGGCTCGTCGTACCAGATTAAAATGATAAACGGGCGAGACAAAACTGTCGACGCATGGATTTTGACAACCGTCGTGTCGCGCCAAATCCAAAACATGCGAGACAAGCTCCACTAAACAAAAATATAATCTTAAGGTGATTCACCAGTCTAGACATAGTAAAAGGCAATGCAGAGAGATAGAAGTCCCTGACTAACAATCTCTCTTGCAACTGTAGTAACTCTGTTTTACCATCTGAGCCTCCGCAGATTCCTTCCTCACCTACAGTCTCTCAGCCTTTAATTGATAGTGATATTGATTTTTACTCAGACAAGTGCATTATCATTTCTGATAAAATAGGAGCAGGGTTTGGTTCATTGTTAAATAACAATAACAATCACAATGTTACAAACTACTGCTACCCAAACTGTAATTTCAACAATTTGGTAAACAAAATTAAAAACATGAAATTAAATAAAAACACTAACATTGTTTTATTAGTAGGTAACAGTTTAGGCATAAGGAGAAAGGACATTGTTTATGGCATTGACACCTTACTAGGTTTAGATATAGGTAAAATTATGTTGTGTGCTTTGCTTTATGCAAACACATTAAGCAGCGAACACAATAAGTATGTGCATTACTTAAACAATACTTTGTACATGTCAACTTGTTGTCATAGTGACAAGTTAGTGTTTTTTGACACTAATCAATTTATAACTGGGTTTCAACTAACCCATGAAACTATGTATCTTCCTAGAAGATATAAATTTTTAGTTGCTAGTTTAATATCTTTTAATATTAACACAGTTATAGGAGATATAACGCTGAATAGGTTAAGTTTAGATTTAAGTAACAATGTAGATTGTTTAAACTCTCAACACAGACAATAGGGAAGCACTCTGATAGCATTCTGCTGTATCATCAGAATATAAATCGCTTTTCTAGCAAAATTCTTGATATTGAACTTTTAGTAGATAAGTATTCAATTGATATTCTTTGTTTTTGTGAATCTTGGCTTAAACCAGATATGATGAATTTTAATGTAAATAACTTTGCGATTGCCAGTGCGTTCAGCAGACTTTCAGCTGAGGGGGGTGGGTGTCTGATTTTATGTAAAGATTACTTTAAGTTCAAGGAACGTCAAGACATCTCCTCTTTCTCTGTTGATCGCATATGTGAGGTAGCATGTGCAGAAATAGAATCTCTTATTGTTCTTTGCGTTTATAGGCCTCCCTCATCTAACTTGTTATCGTTTTTAACTATTATGGAGGAAATTTTAAGTAAATTATGCTGCAATAATAAATCAATATATATTTGTGGAGATTTTAATGTTAATATCTTGATTGATTCGCCGGATAAATGTAAGCTCTTATCTTTATTTAAGTCATTTAATTTAAATTATATTTTTAATGAACCAACGAGGATTACTGTAACTTCCCTTACTTGTATTGATAATATTTTTTCGAATAGTTCGGTGCTAAACTCTAGATTAATACCCGGTGTAAGATCTGATCATATGGGTCAATTAGTTACTATCAAAGCTAAAAGTAAATTACCTGTATCTAAAGTTATTTCAACCAGGCCCTTAACAAATCATACCCTAAATTCATTTAAAAATAATATTACAGCAGCCCTTAATTGTAAATATTCTTTTTCTGGAGTTCCAAATAAAGATTATAATTCCCTGTTTGGTATTGTACGGGAATCGTTTAACAAAACGTGTCCTCGAAAAGATGTTAAACTCAACTTTAAGCGTAAATTTAATGAGTGGGCTACTAAAGGCATTAGAATAAGTAGGGACGTTCTCTACGGTCTTTATGATGAAAAATCATTCAACACTAATCCTGATTTTCATAAGTATGTTAGAAATTATTCAAAAGTATTTAAAAAAGTGTGTTTAGCGGCAAAATCTAGACTTATCAGCAAGCGTATAGACGGATCTGATAATAAAATTAAAACGGTGTGGAAGATCATAAATTCTGAAACTGGAAATAGTACTGAAAGAGATACAGACCTGTCTTTGAAAATCAATAATAAAATAATTTCAGACAAGACAGATGTTGCTAACGCTTTTGAAGTATTTTTTTCAAATATACCAGTAGAGGTGACGAAGTCTCTTCCTTCGTCTTCGTCAAAAGCGGAATCATTACTAAAGACGTCTATGAATAAAAGTTTTCCAAATTTTAATTTTACGCATGTAGTCCTAGTATTGTTAAGAAAACATTTAGTAAGCTTAAAGTAAAGACCACTGAAGATTTATGGGGAATCTCTGTCAAAGTACTTTAATCCATAATTGACACTATTGCCCCTATTCTTGCAAAAATCTTTAATGACTGTGTTGATTGTGGCACTTTTCCTGATTTAATGAAACACAGTAAAGTAATACCTATTTTTAAATCTGGATGCAAGAATGATCCATCTAACTATAGACCAGTTTCAGTACTTCCTGCTTTTAGTAAAATATTTGAAAGAATGGTCCTTGACCAAATGATGTCACATTTTAGCAAGTATAATATTTTTCACGAGCAACAATTTGGTTTCACTAAGGGAAGGTCGACGACCGACGCCGGGGTTAAGTTAGTCTCTCACATTTTGGGAGCTTGGGAGGGTTCACAAGAGGCCATCGGCATTTTTTGTGATCTCTCCAAGGCTTTTGATTGCGTGGATCATAACACTCTAATCCTAAAACTAAAATACTACGGATTACGAGGACAATCTTTAGATCTAGTATTGTCATATTTGTCAACAAGACAGCTAAAGGTAGGCGTAAACGGTGTGACTTCACCTGGGTCCTTAGTAAGAATGGGCGTGCCTCAGAGTTCAATATTAGGCCCCTTTCTTTTCCTAGCTTATATAAATGATCTGCCTTTCATAATGTCTAAATTAACGGATATAATTTTATTTGCAGACCTCTATAATTTTTAAAATTAATAGAAAATTGCACGACTTTACTAATTTAAATAGTGCGCTTAACGTGTTGTCAGATTGGTTTTCAGCTAATGATTTGCTACTAAACGCTTCGAAAACAAAATGTTTAAAATTTTCACTTCTGAACGTTCGATCGCATTTGGATCTAAATCTAATGCTTGATGGTAAAAAACTAGAGTTAATTAACGAAACGGTATTTCTTGGTGTTACTTTAGATTCTAAGTTACAGTGGGGTGCTCACATCAAAGCACTGTCGAAACGAAAAGGCTAAGTTCAGCTGCATTTGCGGTACGGAAAATTAGACAGCTCACGGATATTCCTACGGCAAAATTAGTTTACTACGCGTATTTTCACAGCATTATGTCATACGGCATTCTGCTATGGGGCTCTGCAGCCGATGTAGATTCTATATTCATCTTGCAAAAACGAGCAATTCGCGCCATTTACTGTATGGGCCCCCGTGAATCACTTAGAGAGAAATTTAAAGAAATCGGTATTCTCACGTTGCCATCGCTTTATATTATGGAAAATATAATGTACGTTCGTAAACATTTAGATAGTTTTAGTGTCAACAGTGATTATCACAATATTAACACCAGAAGTAAAAATAAACTAGTAGTCCCAAGGTTTAGACTAACTAAAACAAATACTAAATCCTTCCTAGGGAATTCTATTCGCTTTTATAATAAATTACCAGATAGTTTAATTCATTTAACTAACAAAAAGTTTAAAACATGCGTGAAATCCAAACTAATAGGAAAGGCCTATTATAAAATTAGTGACTACGTAGAGGATAAAAGTGCGTGGATCTAGGACCTTCTGCATATGTGGCCTCCCTGGCGGTCCGTCAGTTCATTTGCCTCATCTTGTTGTTGTATCTTACTCGACTAGCTTCCCCACGGTCTCTATTCGTAGAAACCTTTTGACATGCCTTGACATTCCTGTTAGGGTTTAGGTAGGACTACATATATATTGTATGTAAAGCTATTTACCTATTTAACTAGATATTTTTTCATATTTACTTAATTTAGTCTTTTATTTTTGTTATTATTATTTTTGCATACGCGACCTTTGTAAATGTGACGGCAATGTAAATTTAGTTGCGTGTACTACTTCATTTTTCTTCCATTTTGGATGACATCGTTTACCTTAATCTAAGCATTTTGCTATTTACGTTGTTGTCGCATATTTGTATATTTATTAAAATAATTGTATTTTTAACATTGATGTTAACCTTTTTTTCAAAAGAGTAACCAATGGAGTTTCTTGCCGGTTCTTCTCCATTGGAATGACATTTTGGAACCTGCAACTAGAGTCAGTAATTTAACGTTTTAAAAGAGCTTAAAAAGGCCTACTTGAAATAAAAATATTTTGATTTTGAGTTTTACCAGGGAGAAAACAAAACCGCGGTTAAGCTCGTGCGTCGATCACAGCTTTAAAGAAAAATACAATTATATATTTGATGGACGGTCCTTTATACATATTATAATATATAATAGTAAGTAAGAAACAATGTCGACTATGTAATTATAATATTAAAACTATGTAATTATAATATAAAAATAATATTATAGTTAATAATTTTTTTTATGAGGCTTACATCAAATAAACAAATTCTTATAACAATAAAAAAAATATACACTATGCAGTAGTAGGAGTGTAGAGTAGACCGTAGCAATTTTACTGAATCCATAACATTTATAATATTTATTTACCTTATTTTTTAATCAACACAAGAGTGTTTTACAAAAAAAAAACTACATGGAAGTCGGGAATGCATTTATAAGTGCCAAGGCCAAAAGACGGTTCGTAATCGAATTAAAAAGTGATACCTTGTATCAGATCAACTAGATATTCTGCCTCAATGGTTTGACAACCAAAATTATATAATATTTATGATTTTAGCGTCGGTATAACTATCCGAGCAAGACAAACAAAAGGTATATTTCTGTCCTTTTCTAACGCATGACGTGCGCAGTGGATAGAACGAGAGCTGCATTTTGTGCATTACATTACATTACATTAAACTTGAACGATAACAATAAGCTGTCACAAGCAAAACTAAACTGTTTGTCAATGATTTTAAGGTTCATATTAGGATGTTACTGTTTTTTTAATGTTTCTCATAGATGATCCGACGTCCATTTAGTGTTTTAATGTTAAAATACGATAGTATATAGTAGTAGTATATATTAACAATTCGAATCAAATTATATCTTTAATAGAGAGGCAATAAAATCAGAGGTGAATAAGAAGATTGTTGATGGAACTTATAAAACTACTTTAAACTGTCAGAGGCCTGATAATATACCTCGAATGACGATTGAAATATAATAAGACTGCTTAGAATTAACCATTATAATAATAATAATAATAATAATAAATTCTTTATTTCAGACCAGAGATCCATACAAAGGTGTTAGTGATTTCTTATCCTAATGTTAGTAGAAAACAGTTATTAATATTTATCAATTATTGACATGGACATCAGGACGCACATGTCTACTTGCCCAGTGTCTAATAAACGGCCCATCAATTTTGTCTGCCAGTGTAGCTAGTATACTGTTAGGACTGTCCCTGAATCGCCGCATCACGGATGCACATCGCTTGCGTATGATAGCATAGAAATCATCTACTCTGGCCTCCGCAAACATGCCAGACGCGCTACACCATCGAGGCAGTCCCAACAGCATCCTCAGTGCATTATTATATTGAACGCGCAGAGCGTTGTAAGCCTTCTGCGTATACTTCACCCACAAGCTGCACGAGTAAAACGACTGGCAGTATGCTCTAAATAAGGTCAGTTTTACTTGATTAGTGCATCGAGCAAACCTGCGGGCGAGCATGTTACATCTGGCTGCCAACGCTCTGCGCTCCCTATCCATATCCTGATCATCAGTCAGAGAATCCGTGACTACATGGCCGAGGTATTTAAATTGAGTGACAACTTTTAGAGGAATATCGCGAAGCTTAACAGGTGGAATATAAGCAGGTGTATTATTTCGTACCTTAAATACAATTACTTCACTCTTAGTGACGTTATAACTCAAGCCATGAGCCTCCGCATATCTCTCACAGACCGCCAGCAGTTTCCACAGACCACAGATGGATGGGCTGAGCAGCACCATGTCATCAGCGTAACTGATATTGTTTAGCATCTTACCATCTATCGAGCACCCAACCATGGTGCCGCTCAGCCCCCCCACCAAACGATCTATGTAAAGATTAAACAGACTAGGTGAAGTTATCCCTCCCTGCCTCACTCCACATTCCAGCCTATAAGTCTCAGATTTAGTATCCGCCCACTTAACATAATTTTTCTGGTTCTTATACCAATGTTGGAATACATTAATTAACTCAGCCGGTAAGTCTGTGTCATCCGACAACTTTTGCCACAGAATGTCATAATTTACCAGGTCAAAGGCTTTCGACAGGTCAAGAAAACAACCATACACCGGTGTCCTCCTGTCCGTATAATACCGGACAGTCTGCTTGAGACACAGGATTGCACTTTCAGTGGACAGTCCGGGTCTGAAACCAAACTGCGCATCATTTAATTTGATATACCTATTTAGTTGCTTCTCAAGCAGACTATCCAGCACCTTACCAATGACCGTACCTAGCGAAATAGGCCTATAATTATTTTTGTTGGATGAGTCACCTGTCTTGTTTTTCACAACTGGAACTACGACAGTTTTTAAAAGATCCTCAGGAAGGTAACAGTGACTAATACAGAAATTAAACAGCATACAAAGTATTCTAGGCAGATGCACATCGCAAGTGTTCAACACTCAGACCATCGTGTCCCGGTGACCTACCTCGTTTCATATTACTTAAAATAGTTTTAATTTCCTTGATTGAGAATCTTACGTGAGTATCACCTTCACACGGGGTTCGAGTACCTCGCACAGAAGTACCTGTAGTAAGCGGAGCAGTCTTAAAGTTATGCATGAACATATTAGCTATATCACTATTATTTGAAAAACCCTCAACATTTACTGGCAGACTCGGCTGAGGATTCAAAGCGTTAGTATGTTTCCAAATTGTACTAAATTTTTTCTCTTCATGAAGTGTGGCAATATTATCCATTTTAATTTGACTTTCGTTATTTTGGCACCATTTTAATTTACTTTTAAATCTTTGTCTCGATTCTTTCATTTCATTATAAACCTCCCCTGATATAGGCTTACCTACTAAAACCCACCTTTGAAATCCCAGACGTGCTCTCTGATGAGCCTCTTTTACATGCTTGTTCCACCCAGTTACTACACGTTTATTTTTCCTAACAATTGTACTGTTACTTAAAAAGGCAGCTTCTTGTAGCACTGTTACAATCTGTTTATACATACTATTAATTAATAATTTATGTTGTTCATTTTTACATATTTTGTCGCTACATTCAATAAACTCACTAGGAAAATCGATATCACGAAGTGCTTCATGACAAAGTTGAGAGTAGTGCTGCATTTGCTCAGAAGTTCTAGTTCCCCATATAAATTTATTTGGCATTTTATTTGTTTTTACATATTTAGGTACTAACACATTAAAATTACATGTTATTTCTAAGGGGAAATGATCTGACCATGATACGTCATTAATAACATTAACTTTTACAATTGAGTCTTTAGTAACACTTGTTACCAAGCAGTGATCCAACCATCTAACGCACCCATGTGAGTCACTCATGTACGTAAAAGTGTTAGAATTTATGCCAAGCATATCAATGTCTGCACATGTAAAGTGATAATCATAGCAAAACTTTAATAATTCAGTACAGAATAACTCACCAGGGTGCGCGTTGAAGTCTCCCAACACAAACACATTTTCTACACAATTACATTCCACAATTGCATTAATTTCAGCTAAACACTCTGTATATTCAATTAAGTTACTAAGGTTACACACAGGCATATACACAGAGAAAATAAGAATCTCTCTATTATCAACAATTGCTTTAATCGCGGTCAGTCTCACATTAGAGCACTTTATCACCGACACAATATCGAATGCACTAGATCTCCATAGTATAGCTACCCCCCCATAAGGGCGGCCACGAACTAACTCTGTTGACTCCGTTGCGCATACCCCCGTAGAAGCAAAGCCAGGATAAATGCTGCCTAAGTATGCTAGGTCATGCGAGAGTAGCCATGTCTCCTGCAGTGCAATCACATCCGCCGTAGCACATAATTCCTTTACATAATTAATTGATCTCTTAACAGATTTGCAATTAAAGCTTACAAGCTTGCAATGACGTTTTGGGATATTGTTTTGTACAGAATTCATTTTTGTGCCTTTTTATTATCCGAGCCTCGCCTTGTACTTGTAAATACAAAGTATCGCCTGAAGAAAATACCATCTGGCCACAAGTTTTCATTTTCAAATAGGTCCAATTTATGTTTAGGAATTAAAAGCTTGTAGGAATCATAGTCTTTCAAGTCCTTCATTACTATTTTTTCTGAGATAACTGTGACCCGTGTCTTCTCCTTGACATAATCTACAATGTCAGCAGAAGTTACATCTTTCGACACATTAGACAAGAAGAACGGAACTTTTAAATCTGCCGCCCTAAATCTTGTGTTCATATTGACCGTCGCAGTCCCTTTCTTTCCAGTAAAGCGAGAATGTTTTTTACGTGATTGAACAACTGTCCATTCTGGTTCATTATCTGAGACCGGTTTATAATGTTGTTGTTGTCGTTCATGACTCATGTTTTGCATAGTAATCGATGCACAATTAGTAATCGCCGGTGTCAGTGCTTCACTACGTAAAACTGTTTGTTGTCTCGGCGATCTCATAAGCGGCACAGGCGCGGGTGACAAGGACGGCTCGCGCCGTACATTATGCATTGTACAGGTGTTATCACTAAGCGGAAGAAAGTCGTAACTATTATTTGTTGTTACTGTTGGATGCACAAGATGTTCATTTGGAGACTTAGCACAGTGATTTTCTGCCTCGTTCAATGATTCTAATGTACACATCGGTCCACTATCCACCAAATTATTACAAGGGATGTGGGTAGATGCGCCGCGTCTTTTGTAATTTACATTACGTTCAAAATCATCTGTTAACGACTTATTCTTGGATATTTTGACTTCTTTAAGTTGCTCCTTTGTTATAAACGTCTCCTTCATCTGCTTAATCTCGGATTGTAACACAATAATATCTTTAAGCAGCCTTGATACATCAATATGATCGAATGTCAAGGGGGGCAACTTTTGCAAATCTTTCGCCACAAATATAGGAATACTTTCCGGATCTGTGTTCTTGAACAAACCAATGATATCCTCTAAATCACGGCGCATTTTGTTATCCCCTTTACGGGACACTTTCTTCATTGTCGTGTTCACTGATTTAAATAATAAAGTTTTAGCAGTGTCAACATCTTCACTCTTAAACGAAGAACTACACACTTTAACAATACTGTCCTCGTCCATAATTTGAATTTTATTTTGTATGAAAGCGAGAACTTCACTAATTACTATATTGCACGAATTACATTTTAGCAACGACATTGTAATTTATCACACAGAGGTCGACGACCTCGCGCGTCCGTACGATAACTCGTTACGGCCGTGTATATGTATTATGCTACATAATGCTACAATTATATTACATATCGTCGTCAGACTCAACGACCTAATTTAATAATTGAAAGTTACAAAAATTAGTATACTGCGGTCGAAGAAAGTTTTAAAAACATTATAACGCTCCCAATAAGCCGACCGCCAAATCTCTAGCAAAAGTATCTACCTATATAGATTATAATTATTATTTTTGCAGGCTTTCTGCTTTCCTTTTTAATGTTCTCCTCACTGTTCGCATAGAAAAGACAAAGGTCTTCGTCGGTGTAAAAGGTTCGCCTTCATATTTTATGTTTTGAGCATCCGTTGTCGGTCTTCTTCGTTGATGACAAATCGTGACATCACTTCGCGCGGACATTTATTTAGTCTTCCATCCTCTTCCTACCGTCTTATCCACAGCCTTACTGTAAGAGCGCTGCAAACAAAATGTTTAAACAATGAATCCATATACATTATAAAATTCTAATAAGTTTACAGAAACATGACGTTAACAAGATGTTTTATATTTGATAATTTATTTTATACTTGGTTACTTATGTAGAATACAACAAGTAGATATGAAAGTACTGCCTATTATACAACAAACTATATCTACACTATATATTATATATCTACACTAATATTATAAAGAGGAAAACTTTGTTTGTTTGTAATGAATAGGCTCAAAAACTACTGGACCGATTTTAAAAATTCTTTCACCATTCGAAAGCTACATTATCCACGAGTAACATAGGCTAAATTTTATTTTAGAAAAATACCGTGTCTTTCCTGGGTAGGCTTTTTGCAGCGGTAACCGACATCCACGCGGGCGGAGCCGCGGGCGACCGCTAGTAATAATTAATAATAATAATATAATAATAATAATAATATTATAAAAAGGAAAACTTTGTTTGTTTGTAATGAATAGGCTCAAAAACTACTGGACCGATTTTAAAAATTCTTTCACCATTCGAAAGCTACATTATCCACGAGTAACATAGGCTAAATTTTATTTTGGAAAAAAATAGGGGACCGTGTCTTTCCTGGGTAGGCTTTTTGCAGCGGTAACCGACATCCACGCGGGCGGAGCCGCGGGCGACCGCTAGTTGTATCATATACCAAGTTACTACTTGGTATATGATACAATATCTACTGTTAACAAATTTACGGAACGAGATTAAAAGTTATGACTAAATAGGTAATCAAGTGAAATTTTAAGTTTCTTGTCTGTTATCACAAATAAATTTTGAAAAATCGGTCTAGGTGGATTCGAACTCGAGACTTAAGTTTTAACGGGTCGCCGGTAATACTAGGCTATCGTTACTCTCTGCTAATGTGGTCAACTACCTATGTATTACTTTGCTCTTCGGTGGTCATAGTCACCTGATACACAATTATAACAAGTTCTCTCTCTTTCGTTAAAATTAAACCGAGTGTTTTTTTATCTACTCCATTGAAAATGTGTTTTTTTTTTTTTTTTTTTTTTGGTAGAGATCTTTGCAGTTAGCCTGAGCGCAGGCTTTGACTGCTTCACCGGACTTATGGCGAGGACCTTAAGGCCTCCAGCCAGAGCAATAGGAAAAACTAACTACGTCAGCAACGTCCACTAAGGGCACCCCCTGCGGGGTTCGGACCTCGACTTAGTGCGTTGTTAACAATCTTAATAAAGGAAAACAACAAGGGATGGCTGGATCTAAGTTTTTATTATTTAGGGACATATTTTTATTGCTAGTTTGGCCGGCTCGGGCCAGCTTGATCTAAGGACGGGAGGATAACATTTACGTTACTATTATTTATAATACGCGACGGGCCTCGCCGGCGAGAGTAGGTTAGAATTGGGGGTTCTGTATCACTTGCTCTCGCTTCGCTCGAGCCGTGATACAGAACCCCCAATTCTATTTCGGTCCTACACAATATCTAGCGATTGTATTATAAGAGCGTCTGCATTGGATTGACTCATGCGCTCGCGCGCCGACGACGCGACGAATGTCGACCGCTCAGATTGCATTTATTTCATCGGGTATCGGCGCCTATCTGATTTCGATGGCGCGATGCAGTACCTTGCAAATAGTTATCCCGTCTGTTCATTTAAACCCACAATACAATAAGTGAGTTCTGTGTATGTTATGACACGTTGCCTATCGATGCGGTCGACTGACTGTTGACTGTTTTGAATTGTAATCATAATAACTTATTATATTTACATCGAACCAACTTCGTAAAGAAACTTATATCTTAAATGAATGCGTTTGATATAAGTGGAACTCTGTAATTTTATTGTGTTATAGAACTTTTTTTTTAGCATCTTGGACATTTATTTTATTGAATCATTACGTATTCTTAGTACTGAACTTTAATTGTTACCATGAACGTGCTGACTATCCAAGTCCCCAGAACTATCGCTATGTAACAACAAAAGCAGATTATCTATTCTTAATCAGAATCAGAATTGTTTATTTCTTAACGATGTTATTACAGATACAAGATTATTATAGAGTATATACAAAGCTAAGATCAGCGACATTCTATCTTACAGAATGTAAATAATTATATTACTAAATTATAATGTTTATAAATGAATGAAGTTCGATCATGGTCTATAGATTTAGATAATCTCAGAAGTCTTTTATTGAGTAATCACTTAATGTTTCAGTTAATTAGGCAGTGATAGCTTAGTGGTATGACCAGGTACTGCTAATTCTTAGGTTGGTGATGGAACTCAAGGCACTTCCGACTTTTCGAAATCATGTGCACATAAGTAATTTATTCATGATCACTTGCTTAAACGGTGACGGAAAAAACATCGTAAGAAAACCTGCATTCAACGCAGCTAGTGTAGAGTACTAATCTGTGCTGGGTTCGGGTGGTAGACTATGACCTAAGCACTCTCATTGTGAGAGGAATTAATGGAATGATGGTAAATGTTTCATTTTATTATATTTTATAACGATGTAAATTTTGGAATAAGAAATAACTTCGCAATCGGGCAGTATACAGCATTATGATGTAGGCGCAATAACTCATAATATATAATATATAACATTTTAATTTGTATATTTATTTTTTTAATTATTACTGAACAATTATGCGCTGCTTGAGTATTTAACAGACAACGTATGAACACATTATTATTATTAGGGAGAAGGTAAAGTATTCATTAATATTGTCACTAAAATACGAACTTAAAATATATAAGTGCTATAAATCTAAACACAAACAAAATATCTCAATATTAAACTATACAGATAATTTTAATATTATTTATGTAACATTTTCTTTTCACTTTATGTTTTTACGTACTAAATAAAGTATAACAGGCTTTAAAACGATGCAATTCTTAGGAACCACGTTCTGTTTAACAACGTTTTATTTCCATAAAATATATTTTTTACGTTTTATCAATAAAATATTTCGGAGTTCAATTTATAAAAGTCAATTTTAATGTTAATATGAAATAACCATTTGTAGTTGGTCTCTATATTTGTTTATGATAGAGAGATCATTTGTATGCAAGTACATACGATTACCTTATAAAAATTTCGTCTCAGTTTTCATCGACAGCGTGGCGCCATATAATATATCCCCCTAAAATGGCAAGTAAAGGCGAAGTTATAATTGAGTACGAATGATGTTTAAAATAATAAGTGATTATAAATCTTATGTACTACATGCATAAGGATTAAAAGTGTATGACAGCATGTATGACTTATTTTAAATAAACTATAACTTATTATCATTTCTCAAGTGTGTATACCGTTTTACAATTTGGGGGGTATAAAATCAGTGTCATTCAGGATCATCTCACAGAACATTTTTAACAGCGCATTCTGCAGTCAGTTCTATAGATTTACATCGTTTAATCAGTGTGTTTAATAAATAAAAACAGTAAGTATGTACGTGTCATTTAACTCTATCAATTTTGTGATCAGTGTGTGCGTACGGTTGTGGTCGCGTCTCATGAGCTCAGAGGTCGAGAGTGTATTTAGTGAGAGTGATTTTATGAGTTCGATTCCCAGGCAGGAAAATAGCTTGTCTGGTCAGAGGAGTTTAATATTATCATGAATGGGTGGCGGGGTGATAACAGTTGTAACCAAATGAATTAATGTAAGTAGACCTGCTTTTCAATGTTTCACAATTTTGTTTTATTTCAGGTTTTCCAATCCATTTGACTCCGACACTGAAGTGATCCCTATATCACAAAAGCGGAAGCCTTCAAATAAGCCTTCAACCCCTAAGCCGTCCAAGCCGAAGGCAAAATCTAAAAAACGGGTGCAAGAACAGCTGTTGCCGGCTGCTGCCGGAAGTGAATCTGAATCAGAGGCTGACCTTCCGACTGCGTCTGCCTCTGCGTCTACATCTTATAAAAAGAAAAGAAAACGAGTCATCTTCCCTGATTCCGAGGTAAATTTATTGTTATTTAATAATTAATGTAGAAAAACAGACCAAACTATTTTTACGTGGTGGTGTAAAGCATAGTTACTACTAATAAGTATGAAGTCTGACCAAGTGTAATTGGGTCAAATTTATAGAACAATTTTATAGCAGCTGCATGAAGTTTAACTGTACCGAAAAAAGGGCAATGTTATGAATGTTATCAAAAGTTTCAAAAGTTTGCGTCTACCTAATAACTTATAATTTGTCAAAGGAGTTTTTTACGGTTTATACTTTTTAAGATCTACATGATTTAATTTATATGTGCTAATCCGAAATAAATACATTTTAAATGAAGAATGCTTATGTCCTGAGATATTATTATGATGGCTCAAAATAATAATAATCGTCGGTTTGTGTCCCCAATACTCACTCATTGACCATTTAATTTAATAACCCATTAATTGGGCTTGATGATTATCATGAATCATCAGACTTTGATAAAATTAGGTATTTATTTTGAGAAATTGATTTGTTACATTAACTAATGTATATTATTTTGTTTGTTTCCAGGATGAAGAGCAGCGTGAACCAATTCGAGCAGCTAAGCTGAAGAGCTACCTAACTCGGCGAGTGGGTTCTGGTTACACTATGCAAAGTGACCCCACAAGACGAGGAGAATTTTATATTGAGGTCCGCATCTCGAATTGCCAGGAGTTGGAGGCTATTTCAACCAACCGCTGGAAACATTCACTGCTATGTTTCAAAACAGCAGTGAATGACGATAGCCCAACTTGGAAGGCGGTTACTCAGTTGGTTGGAACAGTTAAGGAGGATTACTCCTCCATCCAACCAATTTTGTACCCCCAAAATCCTTTTTAAATATTTTATCATTATAATTTTTAACTATTTTATATTTAGGAATATTATCGATACTGTACAAATTTTGTTGTCATATTATAACCTAACCATGTATTTTTGTATTAATTACTATAAATAAATGCATTGCTCTCTTACATAATCTATTCGTTCGATAAAAACGACCATATAACTATAAACTATAAATAAGTTAAGATTAAATAATAATTTTCATGTATTTTCTTACAGAATCTACTTAGTAGATAAAATAAAATACTAAATTAAAACCTAAAAATAAAAACAATACAATATTTTATACTATAAAAAATCTGATTAAGAAAAAATAGAAATACCTACATAAAGCTTTTCTGAAATTATTCAAAATGTTTTTCTGTCAAGCTTGTAACATTAACGTTCACAATTATTCTTCTCACAAAAAAACCAACATCCATAAATCTAATAACCTCATAAAAACGCAATTTGATAATATTCGTATAATAGCTTGTGCTTTTAAAAACAAAATAGTCAGTTATAAAATAACCCCTCAAAGTTTTACTATTACTCCTGAAAAGTTTTTATCTGAAATTACAGACACATGTTGCTATCTAATCAAAGAGTTATTAAAACAACACGTTTCTTTAAAAGTCAATTTCGAACTTTTTGTTTCGTACAATTTACCTAAAAATAACGAAATAAGTCTTAAATCATTTAACACGAGATATACAATTATACTTCAAAGCACAGATATATTATCCACTTATCAAGCATTTGCGGAAAAAATATTAAATAAATGTTCAGAGTTCGAACTAAGTGAGTCAGGGTGGACGATTGAATCCATAAGTCATTTAGAAATTAATTTTGTTAAATACAGTCCTTTGAGAGCCGGTTCTTATTTAAAATTACCTAAGCGAATTCAAAATACAAAATCATGTCTAAACATAGTCAATAAAGACAATTACTGTTTTCTTTGGAGCATTGTAGCTTATTTGTACCCAGCAATGCATAACTCAAATAGAATAACATCATATCCTCACTATTTAAAAGTGTTAAATATAGCAAACATGACATTTCCACCCAGTTTAGACGATATAAAATTATTTGAAGACTTAAATCCAAACGTAAGTGTTAACGTCTATGGTTTGGAACAGAATGACTATGTAACAGGACCATTATATAAAACTTTAAAAAGAAAACTTTTTCATGTTAATTTACTTTATATCAATAATAATGGTAAAAGTCATTTCTGTTTAATTAAACATTTTAGTAAGCTTGTACACAGACAACTTACAAAACATAAATCTAAAATATATTTATGTGATGAATGTTTTATGTATTTTGAAACATCAGAAAAACAATTGAATCATAGCTGTGCAAGAGTGCAGACTATACTTCCCGAAGAAAACTCAAAACTCTGCTTTTCAAATTTTAATAGGACTCAAAGAGTTCCAATTGTTATATATGGCGATTTCGAAAGTCTATTACGGGAATATTCTGATAAAAATAAGTCCCCATGTGTTGAAAATATACAAATCCATGAGGCAAGTTGCTATGGATATTACATTTTTTGTCAGTCTAAACCAGAATTAAATAAGTTTAGATCATATAGGGGGCCAGACTGCTCCAAAAAGTTCATTGAAGCTATAAGTCGGGATGTAATAAGACTTTATAAACTAATGTCAGAGATAAAACCCATGATAATTAACAAAGATCAACAAACTGCTTTAAAAAATGCTAAACAATGTCACATATGTAAGAAATCATTTAATGATACTGACTCAATTGTTGCAGATCATGATCATTTCACAGGAATGTATAGAGGACCAGCACATAATACATGTAATTTAAATGCAAAATCTTGCCCATTTATACCTATCATATTTCATAATCTTTCTGGCTATGACTGTCATTTGTTTATAAAGGAGCTTTCAGCTGTTTGCGGTCGTATAAATCTCATTCCAAAAAACAAAGAAAAATATATTTCATTCACAAAATTTATCCCGATTGATAAAAAAAATGTAGCCCAGTTAAAGTTTATAGATTCTTTTAATTTTTTAAGTTCAAGTCTAGATAATCTAATAAAAACTATGAAAACGAAAGATTTTCAAAATTTACGAGAGTTTTTTAAAGATGATTATTTATTTAAATTAGCATGCAAAAAAGGTGTATACTGTTATGATTACATCAATTCATGGCATCGGTATAAAGAAACTGAATTGCCAGATTCATCAAAATTTTATAATAAACTCACATCCCAATCTATTTCGGATGAAGATTATAATCATGCATTAAAAGTGTGGAATGCATTTAATATTTCTAATTTAGGGGAGTACACAGACTTATATTTGAAATGCGATGTCCTACTATTGTGTGATGTTTTTGAAAAGTTTAGAACGATGAGTTTACAATATTACAACCTTGATCCTTGTTATTATGTATCATCTCCCTCATTGAGCTGGGATGCAATGTTATTATATACTAAAATTAATTTGGACTTAATTTCAGATATTGACATGTATCAAATGCTAGAAAAAGGCATAAGGGGTGGCCTTGCCCAGTGTTCTTTAAGATATGCAAAGGCAAATAATAAATACCTTCCAAATTACAACAATAAGGAACCTGATAGCTATTTAATTTATCTTGATTGCGTAAATTTATATGGTCATGCTATGATGCAACAGCTTCCTACTCGAAACTTTAGGTTTTTAAACGAAGATGAAATTAATAATTTTAAAGTAATGCATATTTTAAATGATAGTAAAACTGGATTTATTTTAGAAGTTGACTTATGGTATCCTTATAAAATTCACGAAGCGCATTCGGATTTACCATTTGCCGCTGAAAAATTTGCTCCCCCAGGTAGTAGAAATGATAAACTAATTGCTAATCTCTATGATAAACATAAATATATCATTCACTATGTTCATTTAAAAGAATGTATAAAAAATGGACTTATTTTACTTAAGATATATAGAATACTATCATTTGAACAAAGTGCATTTTTGGCTCCCTATATCCTATTGAATACTACTCTCAGACAAAAAGCGTCTTCCGATTTCGAAAGAGACTTTTTTAAAAAACAAAACAACTCTATATTTGGAAAAACTATTGAAAACAAAAGAAAACAAGTAGATGTCAAACTAGTAAATGTATGGAAAGATATTTATAATAAAACTAACAAACTTTGTGGAGCTGAAAAATATGTAAGTGCTCCAAATTTCAAAAACTTATCTATATTTTCTGATTCTTTAGTAGCAATTCAGTTACAACAAACGAAAATCGTGCTTGATAGACCAATTTACATTGGTTTCACAATATTGGAATTGGCCAAGACTCATTTGTATTCGTTTCATTACTCTGTGATGAAACGTCTATATCAAAATCGTATTCAACTATGTTATACTGACACAGACAGCCTTTTGTACTTAATATATACAGAAAATTTTTACGAGGACATGAAAAAAAATATAAAGTACTTTGATACAAGCAACTTTGAAAATGGAAATCAATTTAATATACATAAAGCTAATTCTAAAATACCAGGATTTTTTAAAGATGAAATGGGTGGTGATATTATATCCGAGTTTGTAGGTTTAAGAGCAAAATTATATTGTATAGACTCACTGGCTTCTTCAGTTATCAAAGCAAAAGGGGTAAAAAGGTCGGCCGTGAAAAAACTAGATATTAAAAAATATAAACGAGCTCTACAATACAATGAATGCTTAAGAGATGACATGTGTATTATAAAGTCGAAAAATCATAATATTTTTACTCAAAAAATTAATAAGCTTGTTTTGAGTAGGGATGATGATAAAAGACAAATAATGGAAGATGGTTGCAAAACTTTGCCTTGGGGGCATCATAAAACAGTATTTTAATTAAGTGTCATATATAAGGACGAGTTGCACCATTTAACTATAACGATAACAAAGCCATTAACAGTTGTCAATTCGTCGAATTGTCCAATAGGCGGCCGGTTCACGGCTGGTTATGGTTTAGTTATCGTTATAGTTAAATGGTGCAACTCACCCTAAGATTGCAATGCATTAATTTAAGGTAAATAAGCATAAATGTATAAGGCTAAATGTATTTTTATATTATATGAAATAGAAGATAAATATGAAATAAATGATTTGTATTAAAAAAAAAGGTTTTTAAATTGAGTTATTTTATATATTCCTCTGACTGTTAAAACAAGTCAAAAAAAAATGAAACACAGTAATAGGTGATAGTCATAACATTTATTATTATATTTTACAGAAATACGTCCCTTTTAATTTTTTTAGATATACCTATTTATATAATATATAATTGGCTTACTTATATAAAATTAAATTAAAAACTATTAAAATAATAATAACAAAATAATAATTCTTGACAGTCTTATTAACTACAGTATAAGTTTAATGATACAGACTATGACTAATTAATAATTACTGCACAAAAATGACTTAAAACTATTCAGGGTCACACAATTTTTTCCCAATTTTTTTAATAAGGGTCTCTGTCGCTTCCATAATATCATCATAAGTTTCACGTACCACATATTGCACATTTACACACGCATTGTCACTATCACTATAATCGATTTCATTCTTAGAGTCTTTTAGTTCATGTACTTCTAATTTAATTAGATAACCTCCATCACCACCTCCCCCACCACGACGAACAATGTATGATGATGTTGATGATCCCAATGAACATTTTCTCTTTTTTTTTTTCTTTTTCAAGATTTGAGCTTGATCAGTTCCAGTGAGCAGCTTTTCATTGTCAACCCTCTCATTCAATGCACCTTCAAAATATTGTTGGTAGTTGTAGCGCTGGGAGTAAAAAAATGGGCTAATTGTAGGATTTTTATCCAGGCCCTCAGAGTTCCACTGCAGAAGAAATAAAAATTAATTACAACAAGAAAAAATATATTCATCTACTCTCATAAAATAAAATAAAACAAAAAGATTACCTACCTCGCGTAATTGGGGTTGCCCAAGTTCGACAGAAATCACATTTTCGTTGTCCAAAATGCTCGGGCTGTAAGATGGTGATCTTGGTGTGAGTGACATAATTCTGAAAAGAAATAACTGTTTATAAATAAACAAAAAATATATTTATTTATTATTTTTGGCTGACTGATTATTATTCCAATACTTACCTTAATACTGCAAGCTATTATTAAAATCGTAAACAACAGCGTATGGTCCTACTTTGACTAGCTACTGCAATGAAGTGAGATGTTTAATTACATACAATACAAATAAGTTCTCATTTCAGTTATTAGTCACAAAAATGTAAGTAAGACGAGACTATCATCTAAAATTACGATGCAGGTTCAAACCCGTTGCTTGACTACAGGGTGTACTCACTGCACGTGTTACATTTAATAAAATATATTCATATATAAAGGATAGTAGGAAATGAAAATAAGTATTAGGCAAGATGAAGTTGGTCAAACAACCCATAACCCTGAACGTGAATAATATCAATTTTAGTAACTCCGCTCGTCAGATAAAACATAGTGCTTTATTGCCTAATACGATTCGCTGCATAATATGCGGACCCTCGAACTGCGGCAAAACAAACGTCATGATCAGTTTATTGCTGCATGAAAATGGTCTTAAATTTAAAAATCTTTATCTTTATTCGAAAACTACTTTCCAGTCAAAATATCGTTTCTTAAGTGAAGTATTAAGAAGAGTGCCTCAGATTAAGTTCTATGAGTTCAATGACGATAAAAATGTCATGTCTCCGAGTGAAGCTTTACCAAATTCTATATTTATATTTGATGATGATGTTGCATGTGAAAATCAAATAAATATCCGTAATTATTTCTCTATGGGTAGACATAAACAAATTGATTGCTTTTACTTATCTCAAACGTACTCAAAAATACCGAAACAGTTGTTACGTGATAACGCCAATTTTCTTATAATATTTAAACAAGATGATGTGAACTTGAAGCACATCTATGAAGAACATGTCAATTCAGATCTATCATGGAATCAGTTCAAAGATATTTGTAAAACAGTTTGGAGTAACCCTTATAATTTCCTTCTTATTAACAAAGATTCACCTTTGAATAATGGAAGGTACAGACAAAACTTTGACACATATTTAAACTTTGAATGAAGATGTACCTACATATAAAATGAGTTCTGCACAAAAACATTTTTAGTGTTATTCTTTTCTTAGTTGAAAACAGTTGTTATTACTTAAGATGGAGAAAAATATTAAAATGGAATTGATAAAGTCTGTTGACTCTATAAAAAATAAAATAAAACAAATGAAAAATCAGGAACATACAATGAACATGTCACTTGATAAAATGCTAAAACCTGTGACAGATCCTCTTAAAACTCTAGTTGATTCAAATGTTGAAAGGAACTTGGAAAAAACAAAAAATATGGAAAATTCAACCTTGACTCATTCCGTAGAAATGGAATCGAATGAAAATAATGCTATTTCATCTACAAAGTTCAATGATTATTACGAACCAAAACTTAATTCTGCGCAGTTGTTGGAACAAAATCCTAAAAGTGATTTGCTGGATAATTTAGACATTTCATTAGAAGGTGATGATATCCACGGTATTTATGATGGTGTTAATATACCATTCGGAATAAGAAGTGAAAACAGAACTTTACTGATGGGTAATTCAGTAGTATCATTTTCTAAAATTGATAGTTTAAATAACGATACTATAATTTTAATTAAAATCGGTGATAAAACTTACAATTTCACGGCTGGCCTGAAAGAACTTTTACTACGAAGAAAACCTGATTTAAAGTTGATATCGAACAAAGATAAACTTGTCTATAAGGATATGTTACATTATACAAATGCACATAAAAGAGATTTTAACCCTAAAGGTCAAATAAGAGGTGATAAAAGTACAAAATATAGGGAGATAATCAGACCATTATTTTCTGAAACATCAAACGATAAAAATGAGCCTAAAGTAGGAGGAAACTTACCAAAGCTAAAAAAATATAAAATTAACACTGATTTAGTATATTGGGATGATCCTAATGAATTGGTTGAGAGATTAAAGTTATTAGTCGCTTCGAGAGATGCTGGCAATACAAATCATGATAATGAAATTTTATCTATAATTGAAGAATTAAAAGAAGCTGACATAATTAAGGAATAAAAAGTGACAGTGACAAGATTTTGATTCAGTATTACCGACTTATTCATCATGAGCATAAGCAAAGTTCATCACTGAATTAGCTTAAAAACATAAAATTTACACTTTTATTTTATGTGTGCGAGTTGAAGAGAGATATTAAGAGTTGCCCACAAAAAAAAAAAAAAAAAACAAACATCAACATGAGCAAAGCAGATGTGGTAAATGAAATTCATAAAAATGCAAGAATAAACTTTCCTCGAAGACGTGTTATTATGAAAGACATAGATGATTTATGGCAAGCAGATTTAATTGATATGCAATGTCATGCCCATGAAAATCAGAATTTTAGGTTTATCCTTGTGGTTATCGATACATTTTCCAAATATGGTTGGACTTTTCCTCTTAAAACCAAATCCAAGGATATCGTCTGTGACACTTTTAAGACGTTGCTGGACAAAGGGCGTGTTCCTAAAAATCTACAAACTGATAATGGAACAGAATTTTATAATAATAAATTTAATAAACTTATGAAATGTTTTCGCATTAACCATTATTCAACCTTCTCAACAAAAAAAGCCTCAATAGTTGAACGATTAATTAGAACATTAAAGTCTAACTTGTACAAAGAATTTAGTTTAAAAGGCAACTACAATTGGATAAATGGCGCTCTTGATGATGTTATTTTTAAATACAACCATACTTATCATCGAACAATTGATGAAATTCCTGCAAATGTAGATAATACTAATAAAAAACGAATATTAGAAACATATGTAAAGTCTGAAAAAAAAGTTGGGTCGAAAAGTAAGTTTAAGGTGGGTGATTATGTGCGTATCAGTAAATACAAAGGAACATTTGAAAAAGGGTATACGCCCAACTGGTCGACAGAAATATTTAAAATTCGAAAAATACAGAATACAACTCCTATAACCTACTTGATTGAAGATGCAATCAGATGTCAACCTATTTTAGGAGCATTTTATGTACAGGAGCTTCAAAAGACAAAACATCCTAACGTATATCTAGTTGAAAAAGTTTTAAGACGTAAAGGAAATAAGGTTTTAGTTAAATGGTTAGGATTGCCTTGTGCTGAAAATAGCTGGATTGATAAGTCGAATATACTATAACAAAGAAAAAAATATAGCATTTCAAAGTCATTGGCGAGAATAATTTTATATTTATTAAGTGTTCAATGTATGATTAATCAGTCTGAGGATGTGTATTGGAGAGAGTAGTCTTCTGAATTGGTTTATAAATCATTTACCATTTGAATTACATTTACCGGGATATAATTATTGTGGGCCTGGAACAAATCTGATTAAAAGACTTACACGTGGAGATAAAGCTGTGAATAAATTAGACGAATATTGTAAAGAACACGATATTGCTTATCACAAGTCATCAAGCTTAAGGGATCGGCATAACGCCGATTTAGTTTTATTAAAAATGGCTAAAAAGCGAACTGTTGCCTCTGATGCAAGTGTAGGGGAAAAATTCGCTGCCCATCTAGTGAGCAAAGCAATGTTGGCTAAAGTTAAAACTGGAGCGGGCTTAAAAAATAGCAACTGTGCTAAAAAAAGTTCAAAAATAAATAAAAATGGTAATGGATTTAAAAATAAATTGAAAAATGTTATTAGTAAAACGAAAAGACATATACGGAAATTAAAACCAAAAGGCAAG
Organism: Autographa pulchrina; assembly: GCA_905475315.1. Classification (NCBI taxonomy): domain Eukaryota; kingdom Metazoa; phylum Arthropoda; class Insecta; order Lepidoptera; family Noctuidae; genus Autographa; species Autographa pulchrina. The sequence goes on along the minus strand of FR997761.1, from coordinate 12,540,101 downwards.
AAAATGGCAATAGAATTAGCTATTGCTGCTGCAAGAGAATTAGTTGATGATTCATCTATAAAACTTCCTCGTATTATTCCTATACCAAAAACCGGTGGAGTATTACCTTTAATTCCTATTTTTGCGGGACTATCAGCTGCGGGAGCCTTAGCAGGAGGTGCTGCTGGAATAGCTAAAACCATAAATGAATTCAAGATGGCAAAAAAGCGTTTTACTGAACTGAAGAGACATAATGAAAAAATGGAGTCTCTTTGCATCGGAAAGGGATTACATCTTAAACCTCATAAAAATGGACTTGGAATTTTTGTATCGAAAGAAAAAAACTAAAATACAGGCTACCCAAACGAGCCTTAACTAACATTGACATTCTGAAGTATGGTAATAAAATTCCCTATTTTCGAGGTGTCTTTATGAGAGACGAACTCCCTAAAAAACCTTTCAAAAAAGAATGCGGAGTTATAAATTTAGACGATTGTAGAAATCCTGGTTCTCATTGGGTAGCCTATGTAAAACACAATGATTATGTAGAATATTTTGACAGTTATGGAAATCTTAAGCCTCCCAAGGAATTTATAAAATACTTAGGTTCTAAAGTTCACTATAATTATGATAATATACAACGCGATCACCCTTACAATTGCGGACATCTTTGTTTAAATTTTTTATATAATTTTTGGTCTAGTTAAGGAATAAAATAAACAGAATCATCCAGAAGTGTTCAGTATGCAAGCATGTCTCTAACGGTAACCATTTCTGGAAGTAAATCAGAACTGGTATCATACTTTCAACCGCCTATAAGTTTATCAGGCCAATACGAGTGCGGTTTGTTATATTTTTCAGTATTAAACTTAAAGCCAGGAGACGCGCATGTTGATAACAACATTTTGTCTGTGGTCAGAATCGAATGTGATCTTATTCATGGTTCATATTCTGATGGATTACCAACCCACATTATCCACGAATTTTTAACTTACAATACTGTAGGTCATCAGCACATAGAAAGACCGCAAAACGTTATTTACTTTCCAGTGAACAAAAACATAATTTCATCTATATCTATTAAGATTGTGGATCAATTTGGTCACTCCATTCATTTCGACAAAGCGGATATTCAACTAAGTCTTCATTTAAGAAAAATAACATGATATTGTATTATAAAAATCCTGCGATCAATATAAAGCACCCTATTACTTCTACGACCACGAAAGGGCAAAGACGTAGGAAAAAAGTTAAGAAATTAACGAAAACAAATAAAGATTTCCTTAAAGCCCTAGGTTTTAAAGTATGAGTATACTACAGATTACTGAATCACCATACTTCGATACTTCGATTGAAAGTTATGAAGTCCATTCTTACAATCCCTACAACAACAGCTTCAGAGAAAACGATGAAATCAGAATCCCCATCCACCAGCAAGATGTATATGTGCTACCATCAGCCAGTTCAATTTACATCGAAGGTCAAGCAAAACTCTTCGGTAAAGATGGGAATCCGATTAAGAAAACTATTACGTTTAGTAATAACCCGGTTATGTTCTTGTTTCAAGATATTAGATACGAAGTTAACGGTATCGAAATAGATCGTATTAAAAATTCTGGAATAACATCAACAATAAAGTCATACGTATCAATGAATGAAGGAGAAAATAAAGTTGCTGCCTTGTGGGGTTGGAATATGGATGGAATTAAAAGTGATGGTAGTTTTAGTGCTATTATGCCTCTAAATAAGATTTTAGGGTTTGCAGAGGATTATAATAAAATTGTGATAAATTGTAAACATGAACTTATACTAAATAGAAGTAACTCTAACTTAAACAGCGTCATAATAACTGATGATGTTGTTCATTTTCAAATAGATATACAAAGAATACAATGGCGTGTACCACACATAAAAGTGTCAGATCGCGAACGATTAGCACTATTAAAACATTTAGAAAGAGATAAATCTATTCAGATGGCGTTTAGAAACTGGGATTTATACGAGTATCCATTACTTCCTAAAACTACTAAGCATTCTTGGTCAGTTAAGACGGCATCTCAATTAGAGAAGCCTCGGTATGTAATTTTTTGCTTGCAAACTAATAGAAAAAATAATAAAACCAAAGACAGTTCGTTATTCGATCATTGTGGAGTTACAAATATAACACTATTTTTGAATTCACAGTATTATCCGTATGAACCTTTAAGCTTAAAGTTTTCCGAGAATAAATATAATATATTATACGAAATGTACGTGAAATTTCGTCAGTCGTATTATAACTGTCCTGCGGACCCGTTACTTGATATAACCGATTTCAAGGAAAAGGCTCCTCTCTTTATCATAGATTGTTCAAGACAAAACGATAGCTTAAAAACTGGCCCCGTAGATGTACGGTTGGAAATTGAATGTTCTGCCCCGATACCAGATAATACAACTGGATATTGTTTAATAATTAACGATCGGCTTGTGGAATATAAACCTTTGAGTAACATAGTGCGAAAGTTGTCATGACTGTCATTATAGATGTTCAAGGTTTTAAATTGGAAACAAATGAATTCATAGTAAAAGAAATTGCAATATTGTACGAAAATAAAATACAGGTGCTTTTGATTAAACCACCTTTTCCATATCATGAATTAACAAGACAAGAAAGAAGACAAGTAAATTGGATTCAACGTAATAGGAACATATATTGGAATGAGGGAGTCGTATCCTATTCACATTATCATAAATTAATTACAAATATTGCAAGAGATAAATGTGTTTACACGAAAGGTTTAGAAAAAGTATTGTGGTTACAATATATTTTAGAAAATAATAATATAAATAATTTAGAAGACCAAGGTTGCCCTAGTTTGTTAAGTCTTTTTGACCAATATTTAAATTGTCAAGATTTGTATAGTTGTATCTATCATGAAAAAGTATGTGCTTTAAGAAATGTTTTGTGTTTAAAAAAATGGTGTTTTGAGAATAAATGTTTTACTTAAGAAGAATTTTATCTTTTTTATTTTAATCTATTTTTGTCAAAATACTTTATTATACTTACCTCCCCCCCTCCCCAAACCTCACAGAACATCTAATGAAAGTATATATAAATCGATAGTAACGGAATGTAACTTCATTATATTTTCATTAATATTTGTTCGAAGTACTTATTGAATGATTAAAATGTTAAAAGAAAACTACAATCCTCGATATGACATGTATCATACGCATAAAATGCGTTTACATTCATTTAATTATTATTGGGCAACAACTGACTCCCAAAAAAGATTGGTGATGGAAATGGCTGACGCAGGATTATTTTATTGTGGTAATGGAATTAAAGATAGAGCTGCTTGTTTCTCTTGTGGAGGTGTTATTGAAGATTGGGAGATTTACGACGATCCTTGGATGCAACATGCTATAAACTTTTCTCATTGTTTTTATTTAAACGCTGTGAAAGGAAGAGATTATATCAATAAGTGTCTGAACCAGCAATCAGAATGTTATAAACTTTAAGTAGAAACAACAGTTATTTGTTCCAATGTTCAGGTTTTTTGCGCATGATGGACCGAAATATTGTTAAAAAATAGAATTTATAATACAATCGCTAGATATTGTGTTGGACCAAAATAGAATTGGGGGTTCTGTATCACGGCTCGAGCGAAGCGAGAGCAAGTGATACAGAACCCCCAATTCTAACCTACTGGCGAGGACGTAATATACGGCGGTTGTGTTGTGTAATGCTACTGCTAGCTAAATCGAATGCTCCTTGGAGAAGCGTTGTTTTATCGTCAGGGTAGGAGAGAGTATGTCTGGGGCGTTTAATCTTAGATATTACGGAAGGTACGTATCGCGCGGCCGCTACGATTAGCGGGTTACGGTGGCTTTCGGAGGAGTCGAAGAATCGGATTGCGGCGCGTTTCATGAACTGCTTGATTGTTGGCAGCTTTAAGTCACAGTGCAACTGCAAGTTACGGACGTAACCTGGAGCGCCTGTGGCTTTACGCATGAAACGGTTTTGCAGAGTTTGCATTCGTTTGAGTCGATAATCGGGTACGTGAGAGAATACGACGCTGCCGTAAGTCATGATAGGTCTCACACACGCAGTGTAAATTCTCATCTTACAATTAAGAGAGAGTTTACTGCGCTTGTTCAACATACAATGAAGTCGGCCGAGAGCGAAGGCGGCTCGCGCGCGTGCCGCTTTAATATGAGCTATGAAGGTAAGTTTCCGATCAAGGATTACACCCAGGTATTTGGCTTGCTGCTCCCAAGGGATAGGCTTGCCGAAGAGGGTTATAGGTGGAGGGGGAACAGGAGGCTGCCGTTTCTTGCTAAAGAGCACGGCTGCGCTCTTGGTAGGGTTGACTTCGATTCTCCATTTCGTGAACCACTTCCCGAGGGTCGTGACCGCGGTCTGGAGAGTTCGACCTATCGCTAAGGGGCTGGTGCCTGAATAATAGATGGCCGTATCGTCGGCGTACATAGCTACTTGGGGTTTGCCACCGCGAGGAATGTCGCTAGCGTATAGCGTGAAGAGGAGTGGAGAGAGTACGGAGCCTTGAGGGACTCCGGCGCGAATCGGGTGAGGGGAAGAGAGTGTGCCCTCAACGCGATAGCGAAAGGACCGATTCGACAAAAAGTTTCGGATGATAAGCACGAGACGATCTGGCACCTCGAGTTGGTATAGCTTGAAGATCAAGCCATTGTGCCAGACCTTGTCGAAGGCCTTTGCTATATCGAAGAAGAGCACGCCAGTGAGCCTTCCACGCTGAAAACCAGCGCTTATATGCTCGACTATGCGGTGGACTTGTTGGACGCACGAGTGTTGGGTTCTAAAACCGAACTGCTCGTCTGGTATGAGACTCCTGGACTCGGCATAGTCCATAAGACGGGAATAAATAATTCGCTCGTATAGCTTCCCAAGAACCTTGAGTAAGCTAATGGGGCGATAACTAGTAGGCTCAGACTTTGGTTTACCGGGTTTGTGGATGCCGATGACTATCGCCTCTTTCCACTTATGTGGGAAGAGATTGTTTCCTAATGCTGCATTGAAGATGCCTGTTAAGAGAATTACTAAAGCTGGGGGGAAGAGTTTAATCACCTTATTGGTGAGACCGTCTGAACCTGGGGCTTTACGTGGATGCAGTTCCTTGATCAAAGAACGTACCTCGTCTAATGTTACCGGCGCGAGTGGGTGTTCCGAATCCTCAGAAGGAGGGAGCGAGGCCTTACGTTCGACTTCAGCGTCAACTCTGGCGAGGTGAGCTTGATCGACCGGAAGGTCGCTAGGCGTACACTGGACCTCTAAGCTGTCGGCTAGGCATTCCGCTTTCTCGTCGTCTTCGAAGGCAGGGCTCTGATTCGGACGGTTCAGCGGGGGCATAGTAACTTCGGTGCAACTACGTAGTTTACGTTGGAGATTCCAAAAAGCGTGATGATTGGGCTCTAATTGATCGAGAAACTTATCCCAGCGTTCCTCACGCAATTTCCTTATGCGTTTCCTAAAAGCACGCTGTAGATAGCGCATGCGGACGCGATTGGAGTCGCAGGGATAAGCGTCATAGGCGCGTATAGCCGCGTTCTTCTCCGTCAGTAGGGCACGGGCGTCGTCCGGAAGGAGCCAGCGAGCGTCTTCTGTCACCGGTACCGACCGTGAACACTCGTTCACCAGGGACTGCACGTGCTCAGTGAGGGAGTCGATCGCGCCTATAGCGTCTGTCGCGGATTCCACGTGGTCTGGGATTGAATCAAGATGCGCGGATTGGACTGACTTAAGGCGGGTCCTAAGCTTCGTCAATCACGAAAGTGAGCCATCGGCTTATTGGCCGATGGATCCCCGCGGTTGGCGCGTGACGAATTGCAACGCATTACCACGCGCCAACGCTAAACGCGGATGACGGTGCACGGCGGTTCAGGTTTAGTCAGTAAGAGTCTGACACTACCCATCCGCTCCCCCGAGTGGGTGGGTGTCCATGAGGATTCCCCCGCCTTATCAAAAAAAAAAAAAAAAAAGGGTCCTAAGCTTCGTCCAGTTCGTAACTATCTTGGTGGGGATGGGCTGACCAGCGTCTGGGGGACCTACACGCGGACCGAAAGACATGATCACTGGTCGATGGTCAGAATCTAATTCCTGAATAACTTCAATGGACCGAAGCGCTAGGTTGACGTTTTTAAGCAAAGCTATATCTAAGATGTCGGGGCGGTGATTTACGTTAGCGGGAAAGTGCGTAGGATTCATCGGCGCGATGATGTCAAAGTTTAACTCGGAGCTAAGAAGGTCTAGGTGTCTACCGCGGATGTTACGAGTGTGGCTATTCCACGCTTCGTGTTTTGCATTCAGGTCTCCCGCCAGAAGGACGGAGTCGCCGAGAGCAAGAAGAGCTTGCAGGTCAGGTCGTAAGTCGACCCCCTGAGGTGACGGAGGGATATAAACTGAGACTAAGAACAAAGGTCTATGACCGGTCATGCCTAGCCTACAGACAGAGGCTTCAATGTACGACAGCGTAGGTGGGTCCATCGGAACACAACCTTTTGAAGTAAATGAGCGTGCCGCCGCCTGCGGCTCTGGTACGATCGTTACGGACTAGGTTATAATTCGCGATTCGCGGGTTTCTATGAGACGGTTTAAGAAAGGTCTCCTGTACAAGAAAAACGTCGAGTTGGTGGTCGCGGAGAAACGTTGCGATTTCATCGCGTTTATTATTAATGCTTTGCGCGTTAAAGAAACCTAATTTAAGGGAACGGGGTTTGAATTTACCGGCGGTTGTAGCCATTAGAACGCGGCGGCTTTGTATGCGGCGAATACGTCGCGGAACTGCTCCCTAATGAAAGGCGCGTGTAGAGGCGAGGGGTTGGCTCTAATCGCCTCAGCCATAAGGCGGATACGATCAAAGTCAAACGACTCGTATACCTCGATATAATTTTTAACCGACGCAGTGATGTCGGCCGAGAACGTCGGGGCCATAAGGGCCGCGGCCGACGGTGATGCGTGCGCGGGTTTCGGTACAGGCGCGGGTTTGAACGCGGCGAGGGGTATGCGTGGGACAGAGGATCCTTGGAGCGCGGTGATCGATTTTGTCTCCTTCCGAGGAGAGGCGAGGGCCGGGAACGCACGGAGATGCGTTTCTCTATTCCAGCAAGCCCCGGTTGGGCGTTGCGGACTAAGACGCGGCGGAGCGGTCGCGGGTTTTTGCGCGGGGGCCAGTGAACGGGCGACAGGCCGTTTCGCGACGGTTTTGGGGGCCTTTGGACAGCCTCGGTAGTTTGCTGGGTGACCCTTTTCGCCGCAGAGAACGCAGCTAGGGGGCTCAGCGCACTGGGTGTGGTCCTTGGGCCGGGGACAGTCAGGTGTTCCGTGCTCACCGAGGCACTTCACACAACGAGGGCGCGCGAAACAGTTACGCTGCGAGTGGCCGTACAACTGGCAGCGGTGGCACTGACCGACAGTGCCGGTTTTACGTGGCGTCTCAACTTTTATCCCGGAAAGTTGGCAGACGAATTTAATGTTGAAGATGGACTTACCATCAGCCGATCTCTCGGTGACTGCAAGGACCATCTCATATGGCAACTTGCCTCGCGAACGGTACATCCTGTGTAACTCGAGGGCTGGAATGCCCTGCAAACAGAGGTCCTTGAGAATGTCGTCTGAGGACAACTCAACGGGGACGGATTTAATTACTACGCGGAGGACGCGTTCCTCTGGGAGGGTAAAACTATGGTATGGCAGGGCTCTCTCCTGCAGCATACGAGTAAGCGACCGAAAGTCGGCCGCTGTTGGGACAACTGTAATGATAGCGTGCTACTGAGGAGTTTGTTGCGCCGTTTCTTCTCCTCAGCCAAAGCACTTAGGAAGCGGTGAAGGGTGGGCGATTTGGGGTCGGTTCATGTCTGGCGGTGGTGGCGTCGCGTGTTGTCGGTCGCGTGGCGCTGGGGCGGGCGGGCGCATGGTGGAGCATTCAGCCTTTCACACTGACCTGATGACGCGTTGGTGCGTCAGGTGTGAGTGGTTGGATGTTTTGTTGTGTGTTTGCTCGTTCTGGCGTTGCGCGGCCGATGTTGCGCGCTGCCTTTTCCGCCGGATATGAACCGACCCCTAGGGTGCTGTCCTTTTGTAATAATAATTGACGTTTGATAAGTGCTACTTTGTAGCCTAAGTTAAATAAATAATTTTTTATTTTGATTTTGATTTTGAACTATTTTAATGCCGTCCTTGACGGAACGGGCACTAGAGAAATTAATGTGGTGCTGTGTGCACCACGATGACACCTCGGTCCACTTTCCTTTCTCCTGAAGGAAGATTGGAGGAGGGACCGGGCCACCCTTCTTAGGGGCTGACGAGTCGGACTGGGAGATATTGGTCGCCTGAGGGGCAGACTGCGAGGAGGGTGATGCCGAGAGGGCTACTGGCTGAGATGCCGAGGCTTCAGCAGAGGAAAGAGAGGCGACGGTTTTAGCCGCCTTGGAAGGTACCTGTTGGGACTTAGCCTTTCGGGTACGCTTCTTGCCCTTACCAATGACTTCAGTAAAGCCATCAGTCGAGCACGACGAGTCGGATGCGGAAAAAGCATCGATGGAGTAGTCGGAGGCGTTGGCCATCTCGGCGTCGACAGGGGACGGAGAGGCAGAGCGGGGGCGGGAGGTGGATGCCGGTGATGCGTCACACGCAGGTGTGCAACTTGGCGAAGTAATTCTCGGAGACGAGATAATAGAAATAGGAACAATAGCATTCCCAACAATAGGTTTCGACATAGCAGTCGAGACAATGGGCCTTTGGCGGACCTTAATCCCTTTGTCGGCGCCGACAAAAGGGCGCGGGCTATCTAGCTCTGAGAGCAAGGAGGGGTTTTGTTCACGGGTCCAAGCCTGGAAGAGGTCTTGGATGACCTGTGAGTTCTTCATCTCCTCGATGAAACGGGGCCACAGGGCGTCCATTTTCTCGAGAAAACGAGAAGTAAAGGATTAACACAAGTTAAATTAATAACCTAACATAGGTAATGACGAAGGGGACGCGCCTAGCAACAAACTAACCTAACTAAATCTATCTCCCCGGGTAGGTACGCCCGGGGATGTGTAACCCTCCCTGCTGGTTTTAAGCAGAGAGGTGAGTACCTAAGGTGTGCCTTAAGCTGTGATGTACCCGTCGCCTGTCTTATTGTGCGAATGGGGCCCTGACCAGTCTAGCGCGAAGGGTGTAGACACACCCAACCGACACTAGGTGAGTAGCTGAAAAGGAAACCAGATCTCTAGGATTGACTAGGAGACCCCCCAAGGCCAATACACTAGGTCCCTTCCAATTGACTGCTTTGCCTTAAAGAGGCTCAGCGGGTGTGATTGGGCGCAACACCCCCTCGGTTTCGTTGGCACCGTTAGGATATCCACCGAGGACCGCGAAACTGCGGTTTTATCCTGAAGGGACAAATGAATTTAATTCGCGAACCAAGAAACAGTGTTTGATCTGCCACCGCCTTGAAAAAGGCAGCTTTAGATCTATCGATGTGCGTAGGCGGGCTACGCAGAGCGTTGCGCAATCGTAACAGGTAGCAAGACGAGTGACGAGAGCGAGCGCGCCACAGAGCGACACGTCCGTTCACGGCGAGCGTCGAGCGGAGAGTGATTGAAAATGTGTTTACTAGCGCGAGTGCACGACATAATAATAATATGTGATACATTGCAGTGGCCACACCGGCCGACTTTGATGTAATTACTTGAGCTAACCAAGTAAGCTTCAAGTAAAATCATTTTTTTTCAATCCTGTAAATATGATTTTATTTAGATATAATAATTTGGTCATAACAACAGCTAACATGCGCTTTACGTAAACAAGTCCTCGCAAGCTCGGGTATGACTCTTTTGTTAAAAGTGAGCCGACTAGTTTTTTATCTATAGCTGTGGAATTCTATTGTTATAGTGACGAATAGGATTGGCACCGCTACCTAGCTCCGGCCGAACCGGCCGGCTTTGTTAATTATTGTTTCATTTTTAAAATTCAAATTAAGACGTTTATATAATTACTCTTTTAAAGGTAGGTTTAATATTATGACAACCAAAGGAATGAAATATGATTAAAAAACACCTAACAAAACACTATTATAAATAGATTATTCTTTAAAATAATGTGTATACCCTAAACAAAAATATAGATGAACTATCTATTTAACTACAACTTTTTTTATTTAACATATCACTCATTTGGTGAAGTTAAACTCTCACTCACGCAATCAATTATAATTATCAATTCTGAAAACGCATCATCACTTAGCACAACAGGATTTTTTATACATTTGTATTAAAACACATTATTAAACTGTCAACGTGAACAACACTTAATAAATCTATTCCTAAAAGAAACTTGTGTTCCATGTTTGGTGCAATAATAAAAAGTATATGAAACAATTCTGACCAACTAGAATTTGGTATATGTAGTTCACGTTACTAAAAATCTTTTTCTATCCCACTACTATGCATACACTTTATCTGTCTGGTTTTAGGCTGACTGAAAAAAAACACAATGCTTAAAAATAAAATTAAAATGTTAAACTTACAGATATTCTCAGGTCATTCGCAATCTGACTAATATTTTATTTATTCGCTCTTCGATAGTCAATTTTCAATATCACATAAACAAAATAAAAGTCCGGTAAACACGCGCGAGTGTTCGTAAACAGTACCTAGTCAAAGTCACGGAGAAAACAGCGAACGTCAACAATCAACAAACAGTGAGATGCGACTGACGTCCACAATAGTCAAAATATATATTTCCATCTCGTTACTGCAATGTCCTAATTGGTCAACGTCACAGGAGGGCGGAGCTTCCTCGCAAGTCGCCTGCGTCGAACGTCAAGCTAAATATTTTTAAAAGTGATAAGGCGTGGGTGTCCCCGATTGTACGGTCATTGGCAAGGTGCTGGATAGTCTGCTTGAGAAGCAACTAAATGGGTATATCAAATTAAATGATGCGCAGTTTGGTTTCAGACCCCGACTGTCCACTGAAAGTGCAATCCTGTGTCTCAAGCAGACTGTCCGGTATTATACAGGAGGACACCGGTGTATGGTTGTTTTCTTGACCTTTCGAAAGCCTTTGACCTGGTAAATTATGACATTCTGTGGCAAAAGTTGTCGGATGGCACAGACTTACCGGCTGAGTTAATTAATGTTTACCAACATTGGTATAAGAACCAGAAAAATTATGTTAAGTGGGCGGATACTAAATCTGAGACTTATAGGAAGACAACGTCTTTAGCTGCGTCGTAGCGTCGTGAGCCAGTACCCGCGTGCACGCCACGTGCGTCTTCAGGTTAGGCACGCCGGTATCTTCGTCTTTCGTCGTCTCAGAGCATATCCCGGAGGGGCCCCCAAAATATGTAGGGTTGGGATGATGCTCAGAGTAAAATCACTGGGTGAATTTAAATAATAGTTTTATTTTATCTTAAGACACGCACACACAACACACCGTCCTAGTACCGTTCACGCCATCTTCCCTTTTTCTCTCCTCTCTCTCTCCCATCCATACCTCTCGCTCATTCCTCGCCTACGTTCCGTTTCCCACATGTAGTCACGGATTCTCTGACTGATGATCAGGATATTGATAGGGAGCGCAGAGCGTTGGCAGCCAGATGTAACATGCTCGCCCGCAGGTTTGCTCGATGCACTAATCAAGTAAAACTGACCTTATTTAGAGCATACTGCCAGTCGTTTTACTCGTGCAGCCTGTGGGTGAAGTATACGCAAAAGGCTTACAACGCTCTGCGCGTTCAATATAATAATGCGCTGAGGATGCTGTTGGGACCTGCCAATGCCCAAACCATGCCTCGATGGTGTAGCGCGTCTGGCATGTTTGCGGAGGCCAGAGTAGATGACTTCTATGCTATCATACGCAAGCGATGTGCATCCATGATGCGGCGATTCAGGGACAGTCCTAACAGTATACTAGCTACACTGGCAGACAAAATTGATGGGCCGTTTATTAGACACTGGGCAAGTAGACATGTGCGTCCTGATGTCCATGTCAATAATTGATAAATATTAATAACTGTTTTCTACTAAAATTAGGATAAGAAATTACTAACACCTTTGTATGGATCTCTGGTCTGAAATAAAGAATTTATTTATTTATTTATTTATTAAATCGTCCATCATGTAGGGGAGATCATTAATATGTTTAAAATAGAAAGGGGCCTAGAATTGAACCCTGAGGCACGCCCATTCTTAATAAGGAACCCGACGAAGTTACTCCGTTTACGCCTACTTTTTCCTGTCTAGTTGAAAGATATGACAATACAAGTTCTGAGGATTGTCCTCGTAATCCGTAATGTTTTAATTTAAGAATTAGAGTATCATGATCAACGCAATCAAAAGCCTTGGAGAGATCACAAAAAATGCCGATGGCGTCCTGTGAACCCTCCCAAGCTCCTTAAATGTGAGACACTAATTTGTTGCGTCGGTGGTGGACCTTCCTCTAGTAAAACCAAATTGACGATGGTGAAAAATCTTGTGTTTACTAAAATGTGACATCATCTGGTCAAGTACCATTCTTTCAAATATTTAGCTTAAAGCAGGAAGTACTGAAACTGGTCTATAATTAGTTGGTTCATTCTTGCAACCAGATTTAAAAATAGGAATAATTTTACTGTGCTTCATTAAATCAGGAAAGGTGCCACAGTCAACACAGTCATTAAATATCTTTGCAAGAATCGGGGCAATAGTGTCAATTATGGATTCAATTACTTTGACAGATATTCCCCATAAATCTTCTGTGGTCTTTACTTTAATACAATTAAATGATTTCTTAACAATGGTAGGAGATACATGACTAAAATTAAAATTTGGAATACTTCTATCAACGAATTTCTTAAGTAAAGATTCTGCTTTTATGGAAGAAGAAGGAAGAACTTTCTGACGGCACTCGCCATAAAATAACATCCGGGGAGGAGCTGGCGTCTTTGATCGGCAAATTCCCAAAGTTGCAGTGTGTGGCGTCATCAACGGGTAGAAACGCGACTGGGCTTGCGACTGAAAGAAGCCGGAAATAGTAATGTTACTGGCTGCCTTGTGACGATAAGTAACACATTCAAATTTATGTACTCACTACTCACTCAGTATTGCTTTAAATCATTATGCTTTCGTATTCCATTAGTTTAGTACCAGGCATGTAATGCTTTCAAAGTCATAGTTTAATAAACTCTAACCCTCCAGTTATCTAAGTAACAGTCTCACTTATTTACCCTCGCTTTGTATTGAAATTTTAACTTAAAATATAAATCTTATGTTTACCCTGTGTTTAGAAAATTATTATGCTTGTTGCTTGTGTCATTGTGTCACTGTCATCCATCTGCTGTTCACTTTGCAATGACAGCTGTCAGAACGTCTGAGAGTGTGAATTACGTTTCGTTACACAAACAATTAAGTTCTTTGTTTTTGTTAAGTTAGGAATATTATTGTAATTTTAATTATCACATTATTCTACAAAGTAGATAAGTAGTATATTATTGGGCATTCTATACCACTTTCTGTCGCTCGCCAGTCAAGCTCGGCTACACGCCGAGCGCTCGCTACAGAAAGTGGTATAGAATGCCCAATAGGTTATGAGCGATACATATAATGGAATAGAACGCCCAATGAGTTTTGAGCAATTCACTCGATTCTCAAATTTGGATAAATGGAATAAATGAAAAGAAATAAAGAAAGAAAATACATTTATTCAATTTAGGCTGAATGCTCCAGTGTTCGCGCGCCAACGCCAACGCCAACCGCCATGACGCCAGGGAGAGGGGATAGCGTCGCCGCGCCACCGGCGCGCGCGCCCCACCTCGCCAGTCGGCTACCTAATGCAGCGCGAAACGTCCGCGCGCCATTGTGCTCGAACATTGTGCTATTCTTCTTCTTATCAATGCAACTGTACGAGCCGCTAGCCCGTACAGTAGAACTGTAGCTTGTAGAGTAGTAGCTTGTAGAGTTGTGTTGAAGTTGGTTGTTTCAGCCGACGGGATGTGGACAGGGAATAAAACCACTGTATTGTGTCCGTGCTGTCAGAGTGGGTTTATTGTTAACACTAATCATATAAAACATTAACCTAAATAACATCGACTACGCGTGTAAGCAAAAGTAGCATAATCAACGAAACAATTTAATGCGAAGTAATGTAAAAAGTTAAACAACTAAAATCATGTGGCGATGCTCGTACATCCTGCCAACAACAAAAATTAAACAGAAAGGAATTAAGAAAGATTAGCTTGTAGACATAATAATTGTGTAAATGTAAATCTAAAAATAAAGCATAAGACGTTCTCGGTTCAGCTCTGACTGACATAGGAGATGTTCCACAGTCCATCTTAATGTTGCTTCGGCAAGCTCGTAGATGTCCGGTGGTTTCTTCTGTTGCCGATTCATGCGCCCTTGCAGGTCTCCTGCTCTCGTGAGGTTCCACCATTTCAATTTGTACCTTGCGTTCTTGAGCTAGAAATAAATAGATATAGATATATAGACTGTCATGAAACCGTAGAGAACATAATGGTGTTGTGCCGCATCAGTTGACTGTATAGTTTGTATGTCTTGTTGATCCTTAATTAGCTCTATTTTCTTCTTCAGGTCATTTAGTTGTTCTTCATGCGTTTCTATTGTCATGTTCGTCAAGTAGGCAATGTTGCTATTACTTGAAACTAAATGGTTTATGCTTGTCTCCGGTATGTAAATTTCATCATCATTGTCCCATTCCATTTTGCTTCGCAGATTATAGTGCGAGTGAATAAGGTGATTGTTACCACGCATCATGCATCCTGTCGCTAAGGCGATCGTCCCCGTATTACGTAGTGTCTGTGACGTAACGCCAGCTGGATAGAAAATGCGCATAGTGCATTCCTCGCAACACCTAAACAACCAAGCGTCTTTGCTGTGTAGCTTAATCCAGTCATTCGTGCAACTTGATACTCTTGAGCGGCAACTGGATGCTACTCGGTTGTTTATTATGTCTGTTTCGCAAATACTTGTTGCTGTTTTTATTTCATATATAGGTAGGTCGAAATTGCATAACAGCTGATTTGTGTTTATTTGTATGCACGATAGAAGTTGTTGTTCGTGCAACGGTATTATCATGTTTTTTATGAGGTCGTTCTTGCTTAGTAGTTGCAATGCCTCTTGGCGTTCTTTTGCTAGTGCTCTTGCTGCGCTAACGAAGTTTGTTCTGTTGTCACTGTAGACATGTTTCGGTGTTCCCCTTCGTGCACAAAGTCGCTTCAATGCTGCCAAAAATGTTGCGGTGCTGATATCTGACACGAGCTCGAGATGTGTTGCTTTCGTACATAAACAAACAAAATTAGCAATGTATGCCTTTACTGTTTTTATGCCACGGCCTTTGTTGGTTTTTATTTCAACATGACCTGTAAAATCCACACCTGTATGTGTGAATGGCCGGGACGGCGTAACTCGAGCCGGCGGTAAGCCCGTCATCAGTTGATTGCTGCGTTGCGTTTTGTAGCGATGACAAGTTATGCATTTATTTAGTTGTTTCTTTAACCCTAGAGTACTAATCATATTTTACAAACGCAAATACTAATCATTAGTCATTTCGACTATCACAGATTTAAGTTCCTATAATACTATTTTCTTTTTCGGTATATTTTCATATAAGGTTTTTTTTGTTTAAACAGCATTTTAACTATATTAATAAATAAAAAAAAACTTATTGAATTAATATTTTATTAAAAAATAGTAAGAACCGTATCACATACATTTTTGGAGATCATAATCAACAGTCTCATTAATATTCCTTAAAATAACAAATATTATAAAAAAAACTACCTTATTTTCTTTTATATCTTATAAAACAATATCAAAACATGCAGATAACACAGAATATTTTAGTTTTTGGAACACTTAACACATAGTTCTACTTTGTGTTCTCCGCATATACTATTATATATAGTATTTTTCAGGCACTTAGAACACCTAGCCTTAGTCATGCGATGTTTTTTTCTAAGGACGGTAGGTGCATATTTTCCTTTTTTTCGGGTCAGGTTCAATGGGGGGTTGATAAGTAACTTTCTCCTGAACTTCCTCCTTCTTCCTGAAAAAAATCACGATACTGTCACATAAATTACTACAATCAAAAAGTTACGCAAATACTAATCATTAGTCGATCGGACTACCAAGTACGCTGCAATTCAAATATGGCGGCACTTACCTTCGTGGCGCAGTCGCTCCTGCGAACGTCCTACCGGCGACTGACTTGACACGTAAAATCAACACGATCGGTGCACGCGTTAGATTAGGACAGCAAAAAACCCACGCGGTGTTAGTCGAAACGACTAACATTAGTATTCTAGGGTTAATGTAATATCGTGAATGTAGGCCATCTGTTGGCGAAATTGCTCCCATTCTTGTTGTTTGTTCAATGGAAGACACTTATCCTAGCCTGTCGTTGTTTTCCCAGCTTGTTGAAAGATCAATTTGGCCCTTAGCGTGACTGGCGAGAGCCAACCTAATGGGTCATACAATTTGGATATATCAGAAAGCAATGTGCGCTTAGTGTTGACGTTACGCTTGTTAATAAGCGGTATTCGTTTATATGTAAATTGATCCGTGCGCGGATTTCATGTTATGCCTAAGGTTTTGTTTGTTTCTGTATCTTTGAAATCAAGCATTCCTTGACTCACTAGGTCATGAGGCAAATTCTCAAGTAGGCATTTATTGTTGCTAGTCCACTTTCGAAGGTCGAATCCGCCGCCCTTCAACGTCTTTATGAGTTCATGTTGAGCCTTCTGTGCGGTAATTATGTCGTTACAGCCTCCTAGCAACTCAAAAAAAAATTGTTTCATGGGTATTCTCACTGCGTATCGCCCATCTTCAAGCCTTTTTGTAGTTTGAGTGTACAGTGACTCACAGTAGTTTTCCTCGACTGTCAAGGATTCGTCTTGAGCTGTGATCTCTTCCATCTCCCAAGAACGACAGATGTCCTCAGTATTTATCACTACATGGCAGTTAAATGTCTTAGTGTTTCCAACTAAAACCCATCCAAGTTTTGTTTGTTGCGCAATCGGTGCGTGTATGTTTCCTCGGAGGATATTTTTCATGATGATGTCGGCGTATACTCCAGCATCAAGTAAGATGTCGACTGGCCGAGATAAGTTGAAGTTTGGATCAGCCAATTGGATATTTTGTATGTGAGGCCAGTCTTGTTTCTAAAAGGAATAGTTAGGCAAATTGTTAAGTAATTTTGCCATAACTAATGCCTGTGTTGTGAACTGGTAGTCCCCATAAAGTGACTCGCATTCCAGCTGAACTGTTCCATTGCTATGACTGGCAAATGTTCCGATTCCGGATACCGTAGAGTTTTGGTTGTATCTCCGAAGGCCAAGTCGTTGGACCGCAGATTCCGTAATGAGGTTTAGTTGGGATCCTTGATCAAGAAGGCATCTTAATGTTGTATAAGTTCCATCTATGGCTTTAACTTTGAGCATGACTGTTGATAGTAGAAGTTCATTGAAATTGCCTGACACGTGATTGGCTGTGCCTTGTGAAGTCGACGGTTTATTGTTGGGTCGTTGACCGTTCGATAAAGTCATTGGCGCAGTGTCACGAACTGTGTCATGTAATATGGTGTGATGTGTATTGTTGCACACTTTACACCTTTTATTCGAATTGTATTTATTTTCTTTGTGCGAATACATGCAATTCTTGCAAACATTCAATTGCTCAAGTGTCCTCAATTTAAGTTCCGGACTCATTTCTTGAAATGTTGAGCACTTAATTAAGAAGTGATTTGTGTTGCAAATAGGACAATTTTTGTCGGAGCTTGTGTGATTCGACTTGGGTGCCCGTTTGTATGTGCGCATGTCCCTTAGGAATGATGTAGTCTCCTTGTCCTGAGATGAAGATTCTTGTTTGTTGAAGTTAGTTGGATTCCTTTTCTTTGTTATTGATTTTAGCGCTGTAAACTTGTTCTCGATAAACTGAATGAGTTCTTCAAACACAGGAAGCTCTCTGGGATGTTTCCTCGCTTCCATGTAGTCGTAGTGGGTTTGAGAGTCGAGTCGTCCCCCAAGGACGTGTACTAGAATGGGATCCCACGTAGTAGTGTCTATGCCCAAGTTGCGAAGGGCGTGCACTACTTCCAGACTAGTGTCATTTTATTTTTATTTTATTTGTTAGGGAAAAACAAACAATTACACACTTAGCATGATAAAAAACAACTTATAAAATAGATATATCAGTGCGTAACTAACTACGTTATCCACAAATTACATATTCAGATTGAAATTGGAACGAGTACGAGTACAATATTGTTAATAAATGTAAATCCTAAAAATGAATACATCTAAGATCTAAATACAGTGAAAAGCATGGTTATCTATCTGTTTCGTCTATCATTTTAAGTAGATCAAATCGTATTTTATTAGCTGATGAAGAAAATAAATCCAGTTCTGAAAAAAGGGTATTGTAATTTTTTGCTAAACGTCGTAGAGGTGCACGGGCACCCGCGTTGGTACGACAAGAGGTCACTGCAAATAGCGGGCGTCCGCGCACTCCACGCCGCATAACAGTTCTAGGTACTATGTAACACAATTTATTTGTTAACGCTGAGCAGTCGTATTTGTTATTACTTAAAGTAGTAAGTTTATAATATTTCACTAAATTATCATACGAGGTTTTTCTTCGGAAGCAACGATAATGTGTGGCTTTCAGGAATTTATATTGAACATTTTCAAGATTAAATATGTATTTTTTGTACAAGGGGTTCCATACCATCACAGCATACTCCAACTGCGGTCTTACCAAAGATTTGTATAAATGAATGTACGTGCGAGTACGTTTAAAATCAGTCATGCATCTCATCACAAATCCATACATGCGAAACGCTTTACTAATCATGTTATCAATGTGTTGATCGAGGTGAAGTTTACCATCAAGAAGTATCCCAAGGTCCCTGATAACAGTGACTCTATGCAATGGGCTTTTATTTAGGTTGTACGTGTGAGTTATGACATTTTTATTTTTTGTGTATGCTATCGTTGAGCACTTTAGTATGTTTAACTTTAACTTATTTTTAATACAATATGCTGAGAATCTATCCAAATCATCTTGAAGTAAAATACAATCAGTTTTATTATTAACTAGCGACCCGCCCCGGCTTTGCACGGGTGCATTGCTGATACTAAATATACTACATAATCATAAAGTGTTGTAGGGCGAAGCGCGGCCTTCGACGCACTATTTGGTATAGGCACGTGCTCTTTAAGGTGTAGACCTTTTGTAGACCTTTTTAAGGTATACAATACTGTAATACATTACTTTGATCTATCTCGTAGGGTTCAGCCAGCGTTTGCAATGTAAGCGCAAAAAAGTGTGTTTATTTACGACCTTACATAAAAAACTCTAAGATTATCAGTGTTTCTCTACTATATATTATGCATGTATTATACATATAAACCTTCCTCTTGAATCACTCTATCTATTAAAAAAAACCGCATCAAAATCCGTTGCCTAGTTTTAAAGATCTAAGCATACATAGGGACAGACAGCGGGAAGCGACTTTGTTTTATACTATGTAGTGATAGTGATGATGATAGTGATAGTGATAGTGATAGTGATAGTGATAGTGATGGAAAACTTACAGCTAAAGTAAACATAATAAAAACAGTGTGTGAGACTGACAGCCAATTAAAAGTCTTCACTTCTAAAGAACAGATTGATAAAGTGTGTGTGAACAACACAATGCAATACAGCCACCAAGAAGAAACAGGATGACAATCAAACTTGACTTAATACATTTCAAGCAAAATCCCAGAATTAAAACTCGATTATACAAAACTTAATTAAAAAAGCTAAGGCTCATGCACTTTCTGGCCGAGGATACACTTGTCACGAAAGGATCAAAGCCATATTGTCTGCACATGTTATTAAAATGATTACTTGCACGCACTATAAATGAGTTTCGCCTATAATTCGTAGAGGTAAATGGAACGCACAGCGTTGAGTTCCATCGCTTCGACCTTACAGGAACATTAAAATAATGTAATGCAGGACTAGAGATTGATCGCCGATTAATAAGGGGTAATATATGATACCTCTTACAGAGATTGAGGTAATCTTCAGATCGGTACGGTACCTTCTGATGATAACACAAATACTTTATAAATCTTTTCTGGATGCTCTCTATACGATCAATGTATTTGTGGTAACATGGATTCCAGATCTCAGACGCGTACTCCAAGTGGCTTCTAACAAAAGTACAATATAGGATTTTTAATGTTTTAGCATGACTGAAGCACTTGGAGAGCCGCATTATGAAACCTAGTGCTTTAGATGCTTTAGCGACTATGGCATCGACATGTAATTCAAACGTAAGCTTAGAATCGTGATATACACCCAAATCTCGGATGCAGTTCGTTCTAGGAAGTACTTGATCACCTAAAATAAAATATATAAATAATTAATGAAATGACTGCGCCGTTGAAAATTACTGGCGGAATGATGACACCATTCAACTTGTTGATACCGCGATGGCTGCCCAATATTACCGCTTGGCAAATATTATAATTGTAAATCGAAGAAACTCTATTCTCAACATTGTAAGGTAAGTCCTTAACTATTTAACTATGTAATTGTTTCATGGCAATTTCCTACTGATACTTAAGCACACGTGTATTTTATTTTTTCAGCAATCTCAAACGATAAAAATTACGTTCATGCGTGTGCGTCGGAATGGCTGGTTGTCTGTGGCGTTGGTCTATGAGAGTTGATTCGAAAATTGCTACATAATTGCTTATATTTGCTAAATATAATAAATAATTGCTACATACGATATATATTTAGAACTAAAATATTTTTTTTGACCAGCAATCCTGACGTTTGGTTGGCTGGTCACCTCCTAGTTTAAAGTCAAGCATGCAGAGTTTACCGAAATGTATTGCGTCAATAATTGCTACATATTTACTTCATTTATCTAATTTAGTTGTAACTTCAAACATATGTTAAATAAAGGATGTAGCAATTATTTAAATTATCCCAAGGAAAAGTGCCTGATTAAATAATAAAGGCAAATAGTTGCAGTGTGTCTTCACTCAACGGTATTGCTACTTTAGGAGGCAGGAGTTTTAAATTGTTAAATGGCATGTTATGAGTAGGTAAGTGGATAAGAAGCACATTAAAAGGAAATCGTAAATAAAAACAAAATGTGGGTCGTTCATAAGATTCAGTTTAATAATATTACAATTTACTTAAAAAATATTCAATTATTAATTTACGTTTATAATATCTATATGTTTTCAAGTTCCCAAAATAGTTTAAGTTCTGAATCCAATGTTTGTGTGAGATAACATTAAGTTCGGTTAATGTGTGAAGCCTTTTTATTAACTGCTCCCGATATGATCCAGCCAAGTTTCGTGTTTTGCAAATATGGACCATAAGGTAAACGGATAAGGCCTTCATTAAGCAATTCCCAAAATTTATCTGCACCTATGAGTAAATGTATATTGTTAGATAAATAAAAGTCGGGATCAGCAAGTTGAATATTATCTGGTAATTGAAATTTATGATTAATAGCGACCCGCCCCGGCTTTGCACGGGTGCAATGCTGATACTAAATATACTACATAATCATAAAGTGTTGTAGGGCGAAGCGCGGCCTTCGACGCACTATTTAGGTATAGGCACGCGCTCCCCGGCCCCCCGGCCAGTACCGCCGCATCCGCTATGTCCCTGGCGTTTTAAATCTCTGATATTAAATTACATGCTGCAAAGGGCCATATTGGTCTATATTACATGCACAATGTATTTAAGGTACTTAATTGGATAAGTAATAAATTAAGGATAAAAAATGGTAATTGTGGGTTATCCTCAAGAGATAGACATATACCATCGCGGACTTTTTTGTAGACCTTTTTAAGGTGTACAATACTGTAGTACATTATTTTGATCTATCTCGTAGGGTTCAGCCAGCGTTTGCAATGTAAGCGCAAAAAAGTGTGTTTATTTACGACCTTACGTAAAAACCTTTAAGATTATCTGTGTTTCTCTACTATATTATGCATGTATTATACATATAAACCTTCCTCTTGAATCACTCTATCTATTAAAAAAACCGCATCAAAATCCGTTGCGTAGTTTTAAAGATCTAAGCATACATAGGGACAGACAGCGGGAAGCGACTTTGCTTTATACTATGTAGTGATAGTGATAGTGATAGTGATAGTGATGATAGTGATTGTCCTAAAAATTTTAAGGTCATCGGCGTATAGGAGAAATTTTGAATATCTAAAACATTGATTTATGTCATTAATAAAAAGAATAAATAAAAGAGGTCCTAAAATGAAACCTTGATGTGGCATGTATGGATGTGGACTCAAAACCTTTGATTACTACTTTCTGAGTTCGATTTGTCACATATGATGCAAACTAGCGTAGCAAATCACCTCGTATACCGTTGAATGCTTTCTTTGTTAGAAGCAATTCGTGATCCACCTTGTCAAAAGCTTTCTGGAAATCAGTGTAAACAGCATCTATTTGTAATTGTTGGTCCATGTTATTAAACAAAAAATCTGTAAATACCAATAAGTTTGTAACAGTGGACCTTTTTTTAACAAATCCATGCTGTTGCTTAATTATTAGGTTGTGTAACATAGGATAGAGCTCGTCGTGAACCAACCTTTCAAAAAGCTTCGACAAGGCAGATAATATGGAAATTGGACGGTAGTTCTCAATACTATGTTTTGATCCTGATTTGTGTACTGGCGTTATATTAGCTCTTTTCCATATTTCAGGAAATGAACCTTCAAAAATACATTTATTGTATATTATATGTAGGGGTGTACATATGTTATATGCAGTTTTTTTAGATAATGCGGTGGTATACCATCGGGCCCAGGACCTTTCGTAGTGTCAAGTGATTTTAATAGTTTAAGAATTTTTTCATAATCAAAAACAACTCTATTGATAAGAATACTATTTTCACTATACTCTTGCAACCAATTATTTATATCAAACGTAGAATATTCGTAAACTGAATGAAATAATTCTGAGAATAGATTACAAATTTCAGTGGGGTTACTCGAGCTGCAATTTTTATAAGACATGGTGGAAGGTATGCTAGTATTTGCTTTACGATTAGAGATATAACTCCACAAGTATTTAACATTCTTTAAAATATTTTCTTCGACTGAGTCAATATACTTATTAAGGTAAAGTACCCTAATTCCGCGGTATTTTCACTAAAACTCGAAAGGAGGTCAAAAATTAAGCATTTATTGTACCCTTTTCATGGTCTAGCTATTTTTATCAGAACCATTAGTGTTTCTTCTGTTGAAATAGACAATAGGTTTGGCTATTTGGTCTTGATTTGTATACTAAATTAATTAAATACGAAAAGAAGTCGGAGGCACCTAATTCCGATGAAAAATCCTAATTCCGATGTATTTGGTTCCTAATTCCGAGTATACAAAATGCAAGGAAATAGGTAGGAAGAATAATATACATGGTGTTCAAAAAATCAACTTTATTCACTTAGGTTTTATCGTTTGATCTCAGTCTTCTTATATGAGGTTTTTATATTCTAATAAAATGATAAAATATCTTAAACCTAAACATTAACATTATTACCTGTTATATAATATTATCTTTCGTTTCGTGTCAATATTCTTTGACTAATTACTCTTCATATGTATGTATTAATAAAATTGCGAAATAAGTATCAAAATAGAAAAACAAAAAACAATAACTCTATGTTACTTTGATTACTATCATAATATGCAGTGAAAATAAAAACCAAAATACAAATCGATACCTCCTAAGTATAATGAGTCAACTGGCATTATAGTTATTTTACAAGAGAGTGATTTGAAGGCAAATCGTTTATATTTTAATGAAATCAAATTAATTCGAAATAAAGTAAATGTTTTTTTAATGAAAATTGTAAGCTCTTCCTTTCGTATAAAATGCTTTTGCTGATTTTTGTTTTAAAATGATATTTTATGTACATGACTGGTTATACGCCGGCGGGACTCAATAGTGAAATGGTTTAACTACCAGTTATATTCATGTACGTTGTCCATCAAAATCCATCGTTTACACCAAAATCACATGAAATATGATTGTCATTTTATTAATATAATTTTACTTTTGTTTGTTTTCGGGGTTTTCTGTCTCACTTAATAATAAAATGTTGAAATTAAATCACTTGACTCATTATACTAGGAAAGTGCATAGCAATGTTAACATTTGAAACCTCAACGTATACTGGACCAATGTAATTAACCGAGGTTTTTTGTTAGTATTTTTTTTTGTAAGATCTTACGATATGTGGGATTAATAAAAGCTAGGAAGAAGAACAATAATCATAAACCAAAAACAACTCATTTTGAAGAATCACAGTGTATTTTTCGCCATAATTAAGTAGGAATATCTTTTTAACATAATAGCTTTACTCAAAGCTACAACCTCGCCCGGGTCGACATCCGGGATGTCCTCGGTGTAATGGCGCGTGGCTCTGTGGTCATCTTCACCTTGTCTCGATGGTTTAGTCATCCGTGTTGCGTATAGGTGTCTATAAAAGCTCTCAATTTCCTCGAGAATCTCGAACTTAGAGGTGACGGTCCTGCCATCCCCGGTCCTCAGTTTCGCCAGATGGGGTCTACCTAATTGCTGAGCGAAGACTTTGGTGCCTCTATTTCGCTCAATCGCAGCCTCGATATTACGAGTGCTGCAGCGTCGGAGGTCACGTCGCGTCAGTTTCCTGATTTTCAGGTTTAAGGACCGCCTATCTGACGAAGACATCTGGACGTCCGGCGTTTTTCGTCTTTCCTTCATAAGTTCGAGAGTCTCGGGTGCGAGCTTGGACTCCCTATTACCGCGTTTTCCGGGGAACAACTTCCGAGACACATTCTGTAGCGTTTTGACCACTGTGTCGGTTTTTTCATCAACATTGTCCGTGGTTTCCAGCAGAGCGAAACGATTTTGGAGTTCCAACTGGAACTTATCGAAACCTAAAGCTATTTTGGACAGCGTGGGTCTTAGAGTAGATCTCATCATCCTAACTCTTTCAGCCTAAAGGTTAGGTCCGATTTTCGGACCTTGGCATTAAAGTCTCCCATAACAACGTTGTAGTGAGCCTTCCTGGTACCATGTAGTGCCTTCGCTTTGTTTTCGTACATGGTTTCGGCTATCTCATCAGAGTATGTCGAGGTCGGCGCATATACCTGCACCACCTTCAGGAACTTCCTGTCGGTGATTTTCAATAAGAGGTACGCTACCCTTGTCGACACACTACTGATTTCCACAACACTGCTTGTGAGACACTTATTGACCAAGAACCCGACACCGCCGTGGGAGGGCCTATCACCTTCTCGGTAGTAGAACAGGTCACCTGACTCAAGGGTTATCGTGTCCTCCCCCTGTCTTCGGACTTCAGATAACCCCAAAATGTTCCAGTTTATGCGACCCAATTCTACCTCGAGTTCGGTAAGGTGTTAGTCCAGCCGTGGACTTCGTCCGTTATACGTCGCCAGGGTCAGTTTTTTGAGGTGGTGGTAGCCTCCCGTAGCCCGGAGATTCCTAGCACCCCCAGTCACGCCATTACCGCGACCGCTACCTTGGCGGGGAATAGCGGGACTACCGGGAACTGGGGGCCGTTTTGTGTGGTGTGGCTTCATAAGTATTAATATTATTTATATATTTATTAATTTAACATATTATACAACTATATCAGACACATACATCCACGATATATGTATATACGAATAATAGTAACTTTACGAAACAGAATCATTACCTAAAATTGCGTGCGCACTCGTCGCCATTCATCGTATACTGAGCCACAATGAACTTGTATCAATGCGTCCCCGCGTACACTGGTAAGATGTTAGTTAGATCAGTTTACAATGTACGATTTTAACTGATGTTGAAATTGATTTAGTATACGTGAAATTATCTTGGTAATTATTGTTCACGATTTATCATGTACGTTTATATAAAATTATAAAAATACCTAAATTTGTTAGTTGACTCAGTATACTTAGGAGGTATCGAAATATTAAGTAATAAAAAAATATTGAAGTGTAAAGCTAAAAATAATTTGATTATCACTAAATAGAAATAGGATTATACTAAAAAAAAGTTTATGGTAAATTGCTTAAAATTGTGAACATCCTGTATTTTACGTGTGAAAGTACCGCGGAAGAAGGTGCTCATAGAACCTTATCCCGACCTACTATACATCGGAATAGCGTTTCATACCAAGAAATGTCGTTTCCTAATTCCGAGTATAAAAAAATGAAAGATTTTTTTATAGTTTATACAGAAATTAATACTTCATTGCAAAATCTTCTTAAATATGATGTAATACTTGCTAAAAGTTACATCAATTGCGTATGAACTTAAATTTTTCTTCTTAGCATTCCCATACAATGAATTAACAAAATACCTCAATAGATCACCTTTGACATGCTGTAATTAGTGAATGAAAAGCAAAAGTATACCTCGGAAATAGATTTTAATATTCATTGTCTTTTTAAGTTATCGAACCCAAAGCGGGAAAGGCCTAATCATAAAAACAACACTGAAAATTAAAAAAGAAATCAAGACTGTGAAATCGCTATTCCGCGGTATACATCGGAATTAGGAACCGGCTAAAATATTTGGCACCTATAATGCCGCGGTATTTTCAAAACGTATTTTCACTTTGATTTATTCAGAAAAACATGGGTTAAGTGTTTTCGATTAAAAATATAATCCTTTAAATAGTTTAACTTAAAGAATTACACAAACAGTATAAAAATAATCAAAAAATCACTATTTAAAAAAACGTGGTACTCACGTGCACAGGGGCCAAAATGTATGAAGGGTGCGTTCGGACCAGCTGCTGACGCAAAACTAACCAATTATTTTAAAACGTATACACATTACTCCAGACCATTGATGATATAACTACGCCAGGATAAATTATCAATTGAATAA
This sequence comes from Autographa pulchrina, assembly GCA_905475315.1. Taxonomy (NCBI): domain Eukaryota; kingdom Metazoa; phylum Arthropoda; class Insecta; order Lepidoptera; family Noctuidae; genus Autographa; species Autographa pulchrina. The sequence goes on along the minus strand of FR997761.1, from coordinate 12,513,197 downwards.
GTGATCTTGCAGTAAAAAAGACCTTGTAAATCGGTCGTAAATGCAGTTTTTCTAAATACCTCGGAATTAGGTGCCAATTTTAGAACCCCTCGGAATTAGGGCACTTTACCTTATAACACATTTTACACTCTACTTGAAATCTTCGCCTTAAAACAGAAAATTGTTCGTAGTCAGAAATATTATGATATACCTTCCATTTTATCCAAGCTCTATTTTTGTTCCTGAAAATACGTGTTAAAGACCTAGAAAACCAAATGGGGAATTTCAATGAGCGTGCGGAGGCTTGAGGTGTATGATCTTTTACAGTCCGGTAAATAATATCATAAAAAATATTAACGGAATCAACAGCTGACTTGTGATTTAGGGCACTTACCCAATCTACCTTACTCAACTCCTGGTTAATTAATTCGTAGTCAGCTTTATAAAAATTATATTTAGATACTTTCGCGGGCAGAAAATTTAATTCTGATTTATAACAAAAAGTGGAACAGAACGGGGGGTGGTAATTATCTATTGGAAGTAATATGGAGGATGGTGGGTACACATGGCAATTGTGATTACTTATTATTAAATCTAGAATACGTCCTTTATTATTTTTTAAATTATTAAATTGGCAAGCATTGAGTACCGACATGGAATTATATAAATGTCTACAAATAGTTGAGGTGCCATGACAATATAATGCATCTGATGTGTCGTTTTCACTAGGTAGCCACTCAATATTAGAAAGGTTATAATCGCCAAATAAAAAAAAATACTGTGACCTAATACGCCCAGTGTGGCTTGAAGACTATTAAAATTATTTTTTCATTTTTCATTAATTATTCAGTCGTCTCGAAACTCTTGTCTGGACTGACGCGTGTTCTATTTTTATTTTTAAATCAAATAATCGTATTCGCATTCGGAACTTTTTTATTGCGCTATATGGTTGCAAATGCACTGCCAATACATTGTGAATTAATATTTAACACAAGTGAATGGTTTAACTGTTTGTCTCTGTCTTATCATACATCGTAAACGCTCGTGTCAGCTCGTGTGGTGAATGTAAGCATTCGTAATACGTGGGAACGGGACGTCCACCTATCCGTCCTGCTCGCCGCTAGGCGACACTGCAGTCATTTATTCATTGATACCTCCAACTTTTCTCAAGATCACCTACTCGGATATTATCTACAATAGCATAATGAATGTCCAAAGATCTCCTCCCAGGGTAAGCACAGGTTCCCAACCAGACCTTTCCAAACTACGTGATGAATCCATTGCTGTTACGTTCAGAAAGAGAAAACACGCCGAATGTAACTGCGATCACTCGGAAGCATTACTTGAATTTCAAAATAGAATTATGAAGACGATTACGTCCACCCTGGAAACTCAAAACCAAGGCATAATGTCTACTTTAGAAGCATAACGGCAGGATATAAATGAGTTTAGACACGATTTGGAGATGGTGAATGCCAAAATTGATAATTTATCTAAGGAACAAACATGCATAAAAAAGAATATTAACGATTTGCAGTCTTCAAATACTATTAACAATAGCAAAATACAGACAGTATCACAGGATCTTGTTACACTTCAGGCGACTGTTACAAATTTATCAGATCAGCTACATGTCAAAGAACAGCAGGGAAGAAGCAATAACCTTGAAATAGCTGGCATTCCTGTCACAAAAGGTGAAAACTTAATCAACGTCGTACATAATATAGCTAAGAAGATCAATTTCCCTATAACAACCACGGACATCGATTATATCCACCGAGTTCGACGCTTTAACTCAAACAACCCTAGTGTGGATATCGGTGAGTCAGCTTCCAATGCTAAATCAATCCCAAATATCATCGTCAAGTTCACCCAAAGGAAACGCAAAAACGATATGTTGGCAGCTGTCCGCGCGCGACGTGGTCTGACAACAGCTGATGCTGGATTGGACGGGCCAGCAAAACCCTTTTTCATAAATGACCACTTAACTCCACAGAATAAACAATTATATAAGCAAGCCCGTCTTCTCGCAAAAGAAAATGACTATAAGTATATATGGTTGTCAGAGTGTAAAATCTTACTACGTAAAAATGATACGTCTAAAATTATGTGCGTGGCAAGTGATACTGATTTAGCTAAAATAAAATGACTACCTACTCATACCCATTGTATCTGCCAGCTTTGTTTGTTATCGACTATGTTATTACTCGTTGTACTTTACTGTAAAATACCTTGTTGCTTTAATATTAAGAAGGAATGTACATTCATCATTTATTGTATATTTTACTACAGTTTAACACCAAAAACCCTTAATTGTAATGTTAGTGGAACTTGTTTATTCATAGCGGTTATAATCACAAAAATTCGATAACAATAACTTGTCCATTTATTACCAAAACGTGAGGGGTCTACGCACTAAATCACACATATTTCTCTCCGAAGTCCTACAGAACAATTTTGATGTCATATGTATCACTGAGACCTGGCTTAATGATAACTTTAACAGTAGCGAATATGTTGATAGCCGATACGAACTATACCGTTGTGACCGTAATTATCAAGCGACCGGCGGGAACCGCGGCGGAGGTGTAATGATTGCCGTGCGTCGTGAACTTTGTCCTTGGCAGCGCAGCGACATGCATGCGCCACCGCTGTCGGACGAGGTATGGGCCGTGGTATGGGTCTCTCTGCCTCTGCGCACGAGTTCGCTGGCGGGCCAAAACAATGTCGGTTCTAACTACTGACACTTGATAGCTACATATATACCGCATGGTATTAGTCATGAGTCACTGCTAGCATCCTTTTACGACAGAGTGAGTGAATTTATTTTACATAACCATGATGATAAATTCCTTATACTTGGAGACTTTAATGCAGTGGCGTGCATAGCATATAGGCAAAAAGGCAGTGCCTACCTACAAAATCCCAACTAACTATCTTTAAATATAACTATTTATATAAAATAAATCAGTCAACACTCATCATACATAATCATTAAATTACAGATAATAAAACTTGTATCCAAACATTTCAATAACAAACATATCAATAATGACGTCACATATGTCATATTCAAATTCATTCAATACTCAACGACGAAGTAGGCTATTCAAAAACTGCCTAGTTTCCACTCACACATTCAAACAAAATCTCCTTATCCATATACGCACGCACACTTCAAAAACAGAAAATAATACACCGCCATCTTGAGTTTTTATTATACGACAAAAACTAAAACCCCTTTTTGCAAAGCGTAATGCTCTGACATTTGACATTCGTAATTTTTTACACTTACAGTAAGCATGCTTACCTGCCAATAAACAAGATTATTTCTTTCTCGGTTCTCCCTTTCATTTTACTCTCATATTCGTTTTGGAGCAAAAGTCTTTTGGGTCGTTCATCGAACTTGTCAATTCTTATTCCAGTTATTAGTGTATTTTAAATGAAACTTGCGTTTTAAAATACTAATAACTTGTAAATTAATTATCACAATATTATTTAGTTACTTGTTAATGTTTATTATATTTAGTTTGAATTAATATTTCTATTGTTTTACTTCTGTGTTGCAACTTGGTCGTTTTTCGATATTTATTATCTGTGATAGATTGTTCATAAAATTTTTGATAGTTCGCGCGCGTGTTTCACAGATAAAACAGTAGTAATACAGATGCGACAGTCACTTTTCGCGCAGTTTCCAACAAGTCCGTTTTGGCGCTAGTGGCGTAGCAATTTGACATGGCGGCTTAGGTACTTACACACACACATAAACAAGGCGTAGTGATGTGGTGATGACGTGATGTCTGATATCGATGACTAGTGTTGTTCTGATTTATCGATAAAATTTCAATTTATCGATATGGACCTGTATATTGTTTTCAATTAATAATTTAAATAAGGTAATAATTAATAAAACAATTTTGAAATACTTATTGTTTATTTAAAAATAACATTATTTGGTTAGGCATTTTTTCCTTAACCTGAAGGTTTTATATTTCATTAAAGCCCGTTTATGAGGCTCGCTCATCTTTATTACGTATTTCTCCTCGATTGCACCATTCAAAATTTTATTGACAATATTGCAAATGTCTTGTTTATTTAATAAATCAAATTTTTCAAGCAGTTTAATGTCAACAGCAAGTGCTTTATTCAGTCTTTCTGCAGTTGAGTGACTTACACTTTCCTTTGCCATCTGTGTGATTTGGTTAATAAACTTCTTATTTTTAGAGCCAGTTTTTCTACGTTTGGAATCTGAAAAGCAATTCTTAACAATAATGAATAATTTAGTATTGAAACAAATACATTTATAATAGGTTGAGTTCTTTTAAAGGCTTTTCTAATCGAATTTAAACATCAAATGCCACATGAGCTGCATCACTTGTGTTAACTAATCCTAAACTGCAATACGGGACAAAAAAAAATTACATATAATATTAAAATACATACTATTTTTTGTAGGTGGAAGAGCTGTTTGTACTCTTTCAGACTCTCTTTCAACATTTAAGCCTAAACATGATGGTTTTTCCAACATTACATCTGAAATATAAGCAATGAATTAATTTAAAAACTCAGTTATTATAATAATAAGTACAACAGTATTAATATCCAGCAAAATTGTATAGTAGTAAAAAATATTTTTACTGCCTACATACCTCTGTGTTCTACGTTTAAAGTAACTGTTGGATGTTGCGAACATGAAGGAAGATCAGTTTCAATATCTGAAATACATAAAATACTATTAATTCAGAAAATATCAGCGAGACATGACACACGTTAAAAACATTACAGCTTAAACAGACCTGCACTGCCTAGCATGGCTGTTTCTAAAGTTTTTATATTGGTGTCAACTTGCTCCATACAGTAGTTGTGATCACCTGAAAAATAAAAGAACTTAATCAATCTAGACTTGGCTACGTCCAGCTAATGAGGATCATTAGTTGCTAGCATTGTCATCCTTATTGGTAGTCTTTCTTTAAAATATTTATAATAATTAAGTTACAAACAAATATCCTGTAACAAAGTGAATAATTTGTTTGATGTTAACTATAAAATGAATTCTAAACAAGAATATTGTATTTCAATATATTGTAACTGTAGTAGGATGAGGGAAATGAAAAAGATTTTGACAAAAAAAAATACTTATGGGTAACAAGGACTTGTCACTAGTATTTAACTAAAGTTAATCCCTTACTATCAAAGTATCAATGTCTCTTCTTCAAGTTTTCGATTAATTATGAAACTGAATTATTTAGAGATAAATACATACCAGTTTCTTTAATGCATGAGTGTGTATCCACAGCCTCCTGTCCAGATCTTGTTCTTTAAAATAATTATGGTCAAGTGTAATATCCCACCCTGAAAACAAACAAAAAATTGCTTAGTAATAATAAACAAGTACTTAGTGTTTATTGAAATATTTCTCATCTACATTTGCAATAGAAAGTAGTTCTTTAGGTTAATAGTATGTACTAACCTGCGGCACCAATAAGTGGAACCCCGTGAGCTATTTCAGCGTTAGATAACAGGCACGGGTAGGAGTATCGAAGTCGACGACCATTATGATCAAACTGATGTCTATCGAAATGTTTTACGCAGACACGTTTTCTTAAAAGTTGCTCCTTGGACAGTCCAAGGAGAGAGGAATTTGTGGGCACTAGAAAGGACATCCACTGATTCCTAAGGTTAGCATTCTTGGGAAAGCTAAAAAGCCGGTGCGTTTCACTTGTTGCATTGCAATCACCAACGCAGCACTTCTGGGTTCCCATGACGAATACACTATTGGTCTATTAGATTAACCGATATTGTCTCAAACAACAGATTTGCGTCTCAAGGATCTCAACTCAATAAATGTAAGGAAATACACTTGCAGATACAAACACTTGACTCGGAAAATACTTGTTTTAAAGTTTTGAAAACTAACGTCAACAGACGAGCATTGACATTGACATAAGGCTCTCATATAGTGTCATATACTCACACAAACACAAAGCTCAAATCTCAATATGGCGGCAGTGTCACGTGATCGCGCTATAGCGACGCTAGCGACAAAACGGCTCAACTGGAACTAAAGCTGTCACAGGCCTGGCGTGTTTTCGTCTTGTCTTTCGTAAAACTAGTTTCTATTTATTGTGATTTTGTGAAGTGGCTGTAGTTTAAGAATCAGGAGCATTAATAAACCGCTATGTGTATGAATGTTAAGATTGTGGCGAAAATGAAATATGTTTGGATAGCATACGTGCGTAATTACAAACTTACAATACAAACCCATCAGATGGGGTTTGTTGACAAAACTTTAAAGGTAAGGCTCTTGGTAATATTAAATCAAAATGTTAGAAACTATCGCCTGACTAGCGGTGTGCTGCTGGACGAACTGTTCTTTTTGTGTTATTCATCGTTTCTTGATTGTTAAATACGAAATTGTTGTATGAATAATTGATACCTACGAGAATAACTACGACGAAAACATATTGTTGTTGTGGATGATGATATTATGTAATTGTTTTTAGTTAAAATCTTAATAAAAATGAGAGTAAATTAAACATACAAGATAATAGTATATGTTGGCACATTCAATAATACGTCTGATTCTTTTTTTGTCTATGTAATACATAAGGTAGGTAAGAAAAATGTTGATCTCGAATGGTCATATTGACTATGGCTCAATATATTTACTATTATTTAGGTCTGGTTTCGGACCCTTAATGAATAATACACAAATAAGAGTCCTCAATCATAAGCTGACCGTTTGCTCGTCGCGAGCCCCGAGTCGCGGAGTCGGCTGCTGTTCGCAGTTAGCTTTACTAAGATTATTTTATACAAACTTATACCAACAAATTTGAAATAGTTTTTTAATCAGAAATTGGTCGCGAGCTGCGCGCGTGCATTTTAAATTGTATCTTGCTCACGCCGCGCGAGTAGCGCGCGTACTGCTCGCGAACAGTTCGGAGACGGCGTTATTTGCACTATCGACCTTTGCGTGAGTACTGAGTTGCGTGGAGCAGGCGCACTAACATGTTGCAGTACCTAACTGCAGGCGCGAGCAGCGCATTCGGTGCGCGTTCGTCAGACCTGAACGCACCTTGTGATCCACAAAAATAATGCTTGTTCCAATATTTTAGGAGTTCATTTGCGTATTTACGGTAAAGTTGCTCCATGTACGAGTGCCTACCATGGCCGAAAACCTATGCACGCCACTGCTTTAATGTAACCCATGCTAGTTGTGTTGCAATTATGACTCAAATTCTATGGATATATACACTAACAGTGACAAATTAGCAAGCCTTACTGCCGATTTCATGAATTTTTCATCGTTATTACAATACAACAATCAATTTAACCACAATAATAGAATATTAGATTTAATTTTTAGTAATGAATTGTGCCTTATCTCACTGTGCAAATATCCACTTGTACCACAAGATTTGCATCACAACCCAATAGAAATTGACTTAAAAATAAATTTTTGTTGCGCACTCAAGATCCCATCAATAATGAAAAGACAATTTCACAAAGCAAACTATGAATCAATTAAAACTGCCCTTGCATCTGTGGATTGGGTGGATATTTTTTCTAATATGACCCATGTAGACTCCATGGTTGATTACTACTATAGTGTTCTCGAAAATATTGTGGACAAATTTGTGCCAACCTACAACTTAAGTTCTAGGCAAAAATATCCACCTTGGTATACAAAACCCCTTATTACGTTATCCAAAGAAAAACGCAAGTTTCACCATAAATGGAAATCACCTTCACGATTATCACACGTTCTCATCATTGCGGAGTAGATTTAAAAAAATGACAAAAGATTGTTATCAAAATTTTATTAAGTATTCTGAAAATAATATAAAAAAAGATCCAAATTCATTTTGGTCATTTGTCAAATCAAAAAATGCATCTAATATCATCCCTGAGAAGATGACCTACAAAGGTAAAATACTCTCTACTGGTGAGGAGATTTGTGATGCTTTTAATCACTATTTCAACTCAATTTTTGTGCGCTGACGTTCTTGCAAGACCAATAACCGTAATATTTCGTACGTCTATTGAAACTGGAGTGTTTCCTAGTAAATGGAAAAAAGCAATTATAACCCCTATACCTAAAAATAATAGAAAAGATTTATTTATTTATTTATGTACACACAATGGACAAACAATAATTAATATGTACAGATAAAAAGGTACAAAGGTACTGCTTATTTCATATGAAATTTCTTCCAGCAGACCTAGGACAGGAAATATTAATAAAGAGACATAGACACAGTGTACAAGAAGAAAAATAAAATAAACCAATATTATTAAGAATTAAAATAAAAAAAAAATAAAAAATACAAAAGATAAACAAAACTACTTAAATATATAAAACAAATTAAGGAAGGATAAAAATTAAGGAAGAGAGGAAAGAAAGTGTTCTTTTGTACGTCGTTTAAAAATAGAAATGGAAGGAGACTCCCGTATGTTAGGCGGCAGCGCATTCCACAGTCGGACTGCATGAACAGAGAAGGAGAAGGAATAGAAATCGGTGGTATGAGGTTGGATTTTGAGGTGGGATTTGAGATGGGATCTACAAAGGACATCGGGGGAACGGACATAGGAAAAACGCTCACGCAAGTAAGAAGGGTAGAGGGGATTATGAAGGATATTATATAGAAGACATAGAATGCGAGTGTTCCTGCGAAGGCGGATCGGGAGCAACTTGAGTTCATTGCGGAAGTGAGAGACATGATCATACTTCTTGAGTCCATAAACAAAACGGATACAAATATTTTGCAATCTCTCAAGTTTATTTAGTAGTTCCTTTGTGGCATCAAGGTAGCAGGCGTCTGCGTAGTCGATGATCGGCTGAATTAAGGATTGAGCTAGTAATATTTTGGTTTTTAAAGGTAAGAAGGTCTGGAGACCCTTCAGCGAGTGGAAGGAGAAGTGTACCTTACGACTTACCTCGTTAACCTGGTCACGCCATGATAAGTGCGAATCCATCAATACCCCAAGATTTTTAGCGGTGTCCGTGTAGGGAATCACAGTCCCATCAAGACGGAGAGGCGACAAAGAGGACAAATCAAGAGCGTTACGATAATGCCTGCTGCCAATTATCATGGCTTGTGATTTTGCAGGGTTTATCTGCAGGCCATAAGACCTTGCCCACCTGCTAATGCTAGCCATGTCGCAGTTCATAGCATCAATGGCTGATTCCGCTTCAGACAATTGAAAATGACGATAGATCTGCAAATCGTCTACATATAGGTGATAGTTAGAGGAAATTACAGAGGAGACAGAGTTAATAAAGATAGAAAAGAGAAGAGGAGATAGGACACCACCCTGAGGCACGCCCGCAATTAGATCGCACCAATTAGAGAAAGACTCTTCGTGGCGGACACGCTAAGAGCGGCCCCGAAGGTATGACCCAAACCAAGCTAAAGAGGAAGAGGAAAAGTTGGTTGTTTGGAGGAGGCCTAAGAGGATATCAAAATCTACAGAATTGAACGCCGAACTAAAATAAAGTAACACGAGGATGGAGAGTGATTTGTTTTCTTGTTTTCCATAGCCCAGCGGATATCATCCGTAACTTTGAGGAGAGCAGTGACAGTACTATGGCCAGGACGGAAACCAGATTAAAAAGGGGAAATAAGGTTAAAAGACGTTAGGAAATCGGATACTTGACGGTGTACAAGGTGCTCAAGGACTTTAGAGAGAAAGGGAAGTATGGAAATAGGCCTGTACTGCGCGAATGAGGATGGATTAGAAGTTTTAGGAAGAGGAATGACGTGTGCGAGTTTCCAGGCTGAGGGGAAGGAACAGGAAGTCAAAGAGAAATCAAAGATATGAGATAGGATGGGAAGTAATTGTGGAAGGATGGGAAAAATCATACGAGAGCACAAGCCGTCGTTACCGATCGCAGAGGATGAGATGGCCAAAACTGATTTTTTGACGTCCTCTAAGGCCACAGAAGAGAAATAGAAAGGGGGACAGCGAGGTGCAGGGATACAGGAAAGTTCGAGTAGAGTGGAAAATTTGGTAGAGGGATCAAGAGTGATAGGAGGCATGGAGAAATGATTATTTAAGGCCGTAAGGTCGATATCCTTGCAAACATTCTCTGGTGATTTACCAACGACGACAGACCTTAAAAATTTCCAGATATCGCCAGAGCTACGGTCAACCAGGTTGTCATGAAAATATTTTCTTCTGGCGGTCTGGCATAAATGATTGCAGCGATTACGTGCAATTTTATACTGTGAAAGATTTTCGTTCGTTTGTCTGCGCTCATATTTTCGCTTTGCTCTGTCCTGACTGAACTGACTGAAGATGTTGTAACTGAATATAGACCGATCTCTAAATTGTGTGTTCTGGGAAAAATATTAGAAAAAATAGTAACATATCAAATCTCCCTCGCTTTTCGTTATCATATTTCTGAGCACCAGCATGGTTTCTTTAAACATCGCAGCGTAGATAGTAACATGTTGAATTTCTCCGAATTTCTAGTACGCGCCATGGACAAGAATCTACAGGTTGATGTTGTGTACACCGACTATTCCAAAGCGTTCGATAAAATTAGCCATGATATGCTTATTGAGAAACTTGCGAGGGCGGGTGTACACGGCAACTTACTACGGTGGATCCAATCTTATATAAAAAATCGAAGTCAGGCGGTCTGTGTCAAAGGTTATTCATCTCAATTCCTCCCTGTTCCCTCCGGAGTTCCCCAAGGATCCCATATGGGACCTTTGCTTTTCAATCTTTACATTAATGATATAGAATCCATATTTGACCACAGCAATCATTTACTTTATGCAGATGACACGAAAATATTCAGAGTGGTTAATTCTGTTAGAGATTGCTCAAAATTGCAAAGTGATTTATTAAATTTGCTTAATTACTGTACAAAAAATCAACTCTACCTCAACATAGATAAATGTTTCATAATGTCATATACGCGGAAAACTCACCCACTTAATTTCGACTACACGATAAATGGCTTAATTCTTAATAGAGTTTCCACTATTAGAGACCTAGGTCTCATCATGGACTCCAAACTAACATTTACCCATCACATTGACCGCATAGTTAGTTCCGCATTCCGCAGATTAGGATTTATTTTGCGAATCAGTAAACCTTTCAAAAATGTAACGACTTTAAAAATTCTTTACTTTTCATTTTTTCGCTCTATTCTAGATTTTTGTAGCACTGTTTGGAGTCCGTGCTTTAACATACATATGGATAGAATAGAAAGGATACAAAAAAAGTTTCTAAAATCACTTGACTATCGCAATAATATTTACGACGCTGCATATGAAGATGCATTGCGTAGGCATAAACTAGTAAATCTTCGTAACAGACGCAATATGTTCGATATTATTCAACTGTTCAAAATTTTAAACTCGTTGACCGATTCACCATAATTACTTGATAAAATATCATTTAAAGCACACGCTCGCCTACCCGTACGCCCCTCACGTACAAAACCACTATTTGTCCCTCCCCGACTTAATAAAACATACACTTGTAACTCATTTTTATACCGTTCCACTAACAATTATAATAAAGAATTTACAGACATAGACCTTTTTAACATTTCTCTTAATAGCCTGAAACTAAAGCTAAAAAATTGATATATCACTTAGTAAAACTTAACTTCTTTATCACTATACTTCACTAAAAATCGATATTTACATATATATATATACATAGTATTATATATCGTAGTAAATTCATGTTCTGATACATAAATTAATGTTTACTTCTTGCGCGTCTTTCCTTACTAGGAGTTTATTGCACCTACTTTTACCATTTTATTCCATTGTCGGCACTATAGGTCTATTGTAAGGAACCAATTGTTTTAATTACTTTACTGTTTGTATATGACTGTTTGATGCCAAAATAAATAAAAATAAAAATAAAAAATAAAATTAAAGTGAATAAGATAGGTTTCTTCAGAGGAATTTGGAGGAATGTATGTAGCACCAATGTGATATCTGACGTTACCGTGACCGGGAATTTGCACAAGTACGTGCTCTATATGGGGATATGTGGAATGCGGTATGCACACAGCATTCAGCTTTTTTTTAACAGCCACGAGAACTCCGCCACCTTCTTTTTTATTTGTTGCAGTGCGATTACGATCGCATCTAAAAACTACATAACGCTCGTCAACATATTTATGGTCAAATATATGAGGAGTGAGCCAGGTCTCAATTAGAATAATTATATCGTAACAGTTACTTAAAATATTCATATATAGTATATTGAGTTTCGTACGTATTCCCCTGCAGTTCTGATAATAGACTGTTAAATTATCTAACACTTAGTAAATACTGCTTTAAAAAGTGTATCACTATCATCACTACATAGTATAAAGCAAAGTCGCTTCCCGCTGTCTGTCCCTATGTATGCTTAGATCTTTAAAACTACGCAACGGATTTTGATGCGGTTTTTTTAATAGATAGAGTGATTCAAGAGGAAGGTTTATATGTATAATACATGCATAATATAGTAGAGAAACACAGATAATCTTAAAGGTTTTTACGTAAGGTCGTAAATAAACACACTTTTTTGCGCTTACATTGCAAACGCTGGCTGAACCCTACGAGATAGATCAAAATAATGTACTACAGTATTGTACACCTTAAAAAGGTCTACAAAAAAGTCCGCGATGGTATATGTCTATCTCTTGAGGATAACCCACAATTACCATTTTTTATCCTTAATTTATTACTTATCCAATTAAGTACCTTAAATACATTGTGCATGTAATATAGACCAATATGGCCCTTTGCAGCATGTAATTTAATATCAGAGATTTAAAACGCCAGGGACATAGCGGATGCGGCGGTACTGGCCGGGGGGCCGGGGAGCGCGTGCCTATACCTAAATAGTGCGTCGAAGGCCGCGCTTCGCCCTACAACACTTTATGATTATGTAGTATATTTAGTATCAGCATTGCACCCGTGCAAAGCCGGGGCGGGTCGCTATTAATCATAAATTTCAATTACCAGATAATATTCAACTTGCTGATCCCGACTTTTATTTATCTAACAATATACATTTACTCATAGGTGCAGATAAATTTTGGGAATTGCTTAATGAAGGCCTTATCCGTTTACCTTATGGTCCATATTTGCAAAACACGAAACTTGGCTGGATCATATCGGGAGCAGTTAATAAAAAGGCTTCACACATTAACCGAACTTAATGTTATCTCACACAAACATTGGATTCAGAACTTAAACTATTTTGGGAACTTGAAAACATATAGATATTATAAACGTAAATTAATAATTGAATATTTTTTAAGTAAATTGTAATATTATTAAACTGAATCTTATGAACGACCCACATTTTGTTTTTATTTACGATTTCCTTTTAATGTGCTTATTATCCACTTACCTACTCATAACATGCCATTTAACAATTTAAAACTCCTGCCTCCTAAAGTAGCAATACCGTTGAGTGAAGACACACTGCAACTATTTGCCTTTATTATTTAATCAGGCACTTTTCCTTGGGATAATTTAAATAATTGCTACATCCTTTATTTAACATATGTTTGAAGTTACAACTAAATTAGATAAATGAAGTAAATATGTAGCAATTATTGACGCAATACATTTCGGTAAACTCTGCATGCTTGACTTTAAACTAGGAGGTGACCAGCCAACCAAACGTCAGGATTGCTGGTCAAAAAAAATATTTTAGTTCTAAATATATATCGTATGTAGCAATTTTCGAATCAACTCTCATAGACCAACGCCACAGACAACCAGCCATTCCGACGCACACGCATGAACGTAATTTTTATCGTTTGAGATTGCTGAAAAAATAAAATACACGTGTGCTTAAGTATCAGTAGGAAATTGCCATGAAACAATTACATAGTTAAATAGTTAAGGACTTACCTTACAATGTTGAGAATAGAGTTTCTTCGATTTACAATTATAATATTTGCCAAGCGGTAATATTGGGCAGCCATCGCGGTATCAACAAGTTGAATGGTGTCATCATTCCGCCAGTAATTTTCAACGGCGCAGTCATTTCATTAATTATTTATATATTTTATTTTAGGTGATCAAGTACTTCCTAGAACGAACTGCATCCGAGATTTGGGTGTATATCACGATTCTAAGCTTACGTTTGAATTACATGTCGATGCCATAGTCGCTAAAGCATCTAAAGCACTAGGTTTCATAATGCGGCTCTCCAAGTGCTTCAGTCAAGCTAAAACATTAAAAATCCTATATTGTACTTTTGTTAGAAGCCACTTGGAGTACGCGTCTGAGATCTGGAATCCATGTTACCACAAATACATTGATCGTATAGAGAGCATCCAGAAAAGATTTATAAAGTATTTGTGTTATCATCAGAAGGTACCGTACCGATCTGAAGATTACCTCAATCTCTGTAAGAGGTATCATATATTACCCCTTATTAATCGGCGATCAATCTCTGGTCCTGCATTACATTATTTTAATGTTCCTGTAAGGTCGAAGCGATGGAACTCAACGCTGTGCGTTCCATTTACCTCTACGAATTATAGGCGAAACTCATTTATAGTGCGTGCAAGTAATCATTTTAATAACATGTGCAGACAATATGACTTTGATCCTTTCGTGACAAGTGTATCCTCGGCCAGAAAGTGCATGAGCCTTAGCTTTTTTAATTAAGTTTTGTATAATCGAGTTTTAATTCTGGGATTTTGCTTGAAATGTATTAAGTCAAGTTTGATTGTCATCCTGTTTCTTCTTGGTGGCTGTATTGCATTGTGTTGTTCACACACACTTTATCAATCTGTTCTTTAGAAGTGAAGACTTTTAATTGGCTGTCAGTCTCACACACTGTTTTTATTATGTTTACTTTAGCTGTAAGTTTTCCATCACTATCACTATCACTATCATCACTACATAGTATAAAACAAAGTCGCTTCCCGCTGTCTGTCCCTATGTATGCTTAGATCTTTAAAACTAGGCAACGGATTTTGATGCGGTTTTTTTTAATAGATAGAGTGATTCAAGAGGAAGGTTTATATTAAGTATCAGTAGGAAACATGCTCTCTAATACATGCATAATATATAGTAGAGAAACACTGATAATCTTAAAGTTTTTTATGTCGTTTTGCCAGTCGAAAAGAACTTAGTAAATTATCCCTTAGTGTACGCGAGCTTAACTTTACAATAACATTTTTAGGTTTATTATTATCCTGATGGACGTGCGGGACGCGATGTACGGCAATTATGTCTCTCTGAGACATTGAACAATTGATACTGGAACTGATATTCTCCATTAGGGTAATCAAGTTTTCATTGCGCTTTTCGGGTACGTTGCATAATTCTAGATTACAGCACCTCGCCTGTTGCTCCAACGAATCGATTTTTGATTCTAAAGCTACCACTGCATTGTTTATAACATCAGCCTGCACTGTTTGTGTACAAATAGAAGCAATTTTACTTTTCAAATTTTCTTGATCGTCGGAAGAAGGCTGCAAGGGAACCTTTCAATTGCGATATCTCCTCCATTGCAATCCTATGATTAGCATCTAAGTTAGATACTCGCTTCTCCAAGCTTATGTGGTCAGATCGGAGAGAGTTAAGCTCAGTTTTTATCTCTGATGTCAATAGAGTAATGGCAGCAAGGTCAGATTGAATTTTGGTAACGCTAGCAGATATTGTATTAATGGACACATCAATACTACTTCTGAACTCATCGAGCTTCTTGTTTAATTCCAATGAGAGCGCATTAATAGCCTCCTTAATCTCGGATTCGGGTTGTTTCCACTTCCTCTGCGTAACATTTTCTATGGCAACCTTAGTGCCCGCAAGATCTGTGTCCGAGCGACATTTAGTAGGTGAGCGTTGCATTGTGGTAATATACCAAGACAGATATTAAGTAAGCCAAATTTTAATGATGATAGTGGTCAAGTAATTCGGGCCGAGCGACTCACGTATCGCTGGTCTAGTGGTTAACTGTCCGGACCGCGACTGCTGCGCACGGCGCGTCGGGCGTTCGAGCCCCGCCACACGATGTCTTTTTCCAAGTTTGCTGTAACTCGTCATGTAGACGCTTCAACTCATACGCATTTTGATGTTGAATCGTCGGCTGACTCATAAGTGTTTGCATCTGTTTCGTGAAAAGCAGCTGTCGATTGTTGTACCTGTGGTTAAGTAGTTCCCAGCAGGAGTCGTAGTTGGTTTCAGAAACAGGTAAATGCTGCACCAAGCGCTCAGCCTCTCCCTTTATTCAATTCATTTATTTGCAATAAGTGTTGGTACAATTTAGGTCTTAAATAATAACATATATATCCGCAACTCTTAGTCATAATACTGTGACATGCAAACATTTAAGTGAGTTATTCTTATACAATTATTTTAATTTTCACAGTCATAAATCATTATTGACAATATATTTTAATAATTTATCACAAACAATGTCAAACAAAATAAAATATTAATAATTTTTAAAACCCCTTTTTAAATATGTCGTTGACCGAGTAAAAGTTTTTTTCCCTTAACCACACTTTGAGACTCCTTGCAAATTTATTTGTTGGTAATGTTTTAATATTATCCGGCAAAGCATTAAATATACGACAGCACATTGCGTAGCAGTTCTTACTATACAATGCTGTTCTAGGAATTATGGGCAAAACCAATCTATTCTTGTGTCTAGTACTTTTTGGAAACATTTAATGGGCTTTTGTAAACAACTCCGGGTGCATTTTAACAAATTTTGCACATTCAAATATGTACAGACTTGGAAGGGTTATTATCTTAAATTTTTAAAAAAATGGTTTGCAAGATTCCCATGGACGTATTCCTGCTATTGCGCGAATGCATTTTTTCTGTGCGAGAAAACCCCTTTGGCTTTCTGTTGAGTATCCCCAGGCGATCAGTCCATATCTCAGCACCGAATCCGTAAAAACATACCCGTAATATGCAGATAATACTGTTTTTAACGATGACGTTTTTGAGAGTTCATATAGAACATACACGAATTTATTTATTTTATTGCATACTTTATTAACGTGTGCCTTCCAGTTGCAGTGTTTATCCATCGTGATACCAAGAAATGTCGTTTCGTTTACCTCTTATAATTTATGTCCTCTATAATTAATGTTTATAGTCTTATTTTTTCGTCCATACGTATTAAATTAAATAAAATTAGTTTTTGTCAGGTTTACGCGTAGATTATTTGCATCAAGCCATGTTAGTATAGATTCAATTGTATTGTTTATGTCACATGTATATTTATCAATGTCATTATTATTCGAAGTAATTATTAAAGAAATGTCATCGGCGAACAGGAAACAGGGGTGATTAGTAACTTCGGGAAGGTCATTTATATAAATTAAAAATAAGAGGGAACTAAGCACACCCCCTTGAGGTACACCAGCCCTGTTATGTCTATAATTAGATCTGTGTGATTTTAGTTCTAGTTTACTGTCAATATGTTCGATTTCAACACATTGCCTTCTATTACTTAAATAGCTTTTTATCCAATGAAGTGCTGGTCCCCGTATGCCATAGTTTTCTAATTTGTCTATTAGTACCTTGTGTGATACGAAATCAAAGGCCTTTGACATATCAAAAAATATGCCTGTTGTCTCACTTCGCTTGTCCAAGTTAGTTACTATTGTGTGAATTAAGTTAAAGCATGCTAAAGTTGTGGACTTCCCCTTTTGAAAACCGTATTGTTCTTCGCTTATAATGGCGTGCCTATCAATGAATTGAGTAAGTCGTTTATGCATTGCGGTTTCAAAGATTTTTGATATGATAGGTATGAGAGTCACTGGTCTGTAGTTATCCAGCTCTTCTCTGTCACCTTTTTTGTATAGAGGTTTTAGTACCGATTGTTTAAGTAGGCTTGGAAAACATCCAGTTTCAAAAGATAGATTTATTAAAAATGTTATAACTGGTGTTAATTCCACTGAACAATGTTTTAGAATTTTTGTCGCCACCTCGTCATAACCAACCGAGTTTGTGTTGTTCAGAGATTGTATAATTCTGTATGTCTCTTCATAACCATATGGTTTTAGGAATAAGCTATTACTAACAGACTGTCTAAGACTGATGCGTGTCTGCTTTTGGGTCTCATTAGTTAAATCTATCCAGTAGTTATTGAATGTTTCCGCAATTTTGTTCGGACTAGTAATTACGATATCTTTATTCCTTATTCTTTCCATTATTTGTTTTCTATACGTACCGGTTGACTCTGTTTTTATCAGTTGCCATGCTGCCTTACACTTGTTTTTCGAATTATTAATAAATTGGTGATTAATTCTTTTAATAGAACCGTATATACAACGTCGTAGGATTTTAGAGTATTTTTTAAACTTTGATTTATTTTCCTCAGTTTTGTTAGCGTAGTAAGTGTTTCTTAATGTTCTTTTCGTTTTGCAGCTTGCTCTAATACCTTTAGATATCCATTTTAGGGGACGGTCCTTGTTATACATCTTTATCTTTCTTATCGGGAAACATAGTTTATAAAATAGATTTAGTAGCTCGTAGAACTTTTCGTAAGCTACGTCAATATCGGATTCTTTAAATACTTCTGAAAACGATAATTCGGACATACATTCTTTAAATTTAGTCATGTGGTGTTCACTATAGTCTCTTTTATACGTTGAATATTCTGATAAAGCCGTGTCTTTGTTTTTCACGGGTATGGTAAGCAATTGAGCAGTGTTGTGATCAGAAAGATTCAGGTGTAGAAGTTCACCTTCAGCCGTTCTTATGTTGCTGATTAGGTGATCAATACAGGAATTTTGCCGTGTTGGTTCCTGAATGTGAAGTACCAGATTATAGTTTTGGATAATTTCAGTTAATGCCTTAGATTTATTATTAGGTTCCCTTTCAAATGCTGCATCTTCTGGGCTTTGGAGAAGGTAGGGTTGTTGTGGATAGCAGCGGCGTATAAGTCTAGGAATGTCGGCCACTGTGAGTAATTTCCTGAAAACTCCGGTATTTCTATCTTCGGGGCACTGTCGCGTTGCTGTACCGCGAGATTTAGTTTGCGATTAAGATCTCGCTTTGTTGACTCGTATGTTGCCTCATACTTTGAAAACTCAAGCTCATAGTTTACGTCACTGCCGACGAGAATGTGGTCGAGTTTCCAATGTACTTCGTCGATCACCTTCCATCGGGATTCGAGAGTCTTGAGTTTGTCCTCGATGTCCCATTTTTCAGTTAACTCATCAGTACTCATGTTGCGGGTGAAGCGTGAGAAAGCTCTAAAATTGGTGGCTTGTCGTGTCTTGAGCTCGTCAGATTTCGAAGGGACTCCAACGTTCTTGGTGGTTTCACCTTGATTTCCGAAAGTTTCAAAATCCTTGTCGCCAGCAGTATAAGAGGGCCAAGCTTGCAACTTCTGTACTATGGTTAGGTACTCACCTTTGACTCTCTCATACGCTTGAGTGGCGTAGTATTCGTTTGCCTTGTTTTCAGCGCCTTGCAGAATACTGTGGTTTATCTCAAACTCGTTCCAGTGAGCCTTGAGGTTATCCAATCTAACTTTGATGTATGCAGTGTTTTTGTAGTCAGGGCCATCCTTTTCGAAGTTGACACCGATTTTCCTGATGCCTTCATCATTGCTGAAGGCATCAGGAAAATCGGAAAAACTGCAGGAAATCATTGCTTTCCTGCCGCTTCAGAAGTTCTTGTTGTTTGCGTCCATCGTAGTTGTAGGACACTAACTCCTGTTGACTTCAATAGCTTCCGGATAACTCGCTGTTGATATCGCCTGTTGTGATCGCAGGATCAGTAGGTATCTCTAATACGATATGTGCGCTTTCTCAATCTAACTGGGGCGACCCGCTTGTGGGAGACCAGCCAGACCGATTCGCTATCGTAAATAGAATACTTCGTACCTGAGACGGAGTGCAGGACTGTAGTTTCAGTTGCGAGGATCCGGCTCGAAGGACCAAAATGTACGAGCCGCTAGCCCGTACAGTAGAACTGTAGCTTGTAGAGTTGTGTTGAAGTTGGTTGTTTCAGCCGACGGGATGTGGACAGGGAATAAAACCACTGTATTGTGTCCGTGCTGTCAGAGTGGGTTTATTGTTAACACTAATCATATAAAACATTAACCTAAATAACATCGACTACGCGTGTAAGCAAAAGTAGCATAATCAACGAAACAATTTAATGCGAAGTAATGTAAAAAGTTAAACAACTAAAATCATGTGGCGATGCTCGTACACCAACATTCAAAAGTGTGCTATAAATACTACAAATAAACCTATATTTTAACTTAAATCTGTGTTTGGACTTCGCCCGATCATAAGTGGCGACCGTGAAAGGACTTCGAGGGCGTGCAGAGCACCACAGAGGTGATCACCGAAAGAAAGTAAGCCCGTTCCTTTTAACACTTACATTCCTCGGACATTTACGTGTACCTACCTACTTGTCTATTACCTATTTTCCAACTTTTATTTGCTGTGCTAAGTGAATGCTAACCGATCAAAGCGTGAGAGGGTATCTAGCTTAAAGCGTATCTTCCTATTGCACGTGTTATTTATTTATTTATTAAATACTTCTTGCACAGAATGTACAATGGCGGACTTAACGCCTTAGGCGTTCTCTACCAGTCTACCTTTGGGTGGTGGAGAGAAAGCATAGGTAGGTGCCAAGAAATTTAAAAGGAACATAATTACACATATACCTACATATATTACAAAACACATATAACTATTATTAGTATATATATATACATATATATAACTATATAAATATGTACACTACATATAATACTTATACTTACATATCAAGAAAAATAATTAGAAAACGAAATACTGTTATGATTCTGCTAATTTCCCCAGAATGTGGTCACGTAATTTTACTTTGAAGGTGTGACGGCTGTTTAACATCCTGATCTCTAGAGGTAACTCATTCCAGAGAAGAATAGATTTAACAAAGAAGGAAGAATGAATAATATCAGAACGATGTGCAGGGCAGAGTAGAAGACGATTTTTTGAAGAGCGTAGATTTTTGTCATGATGTGAACAAAGATTTTCGAAGTGAGAAGTTAAATAGGAAGGTGAAGTAGGAGTGTGAAGTATAGAAAAAAGAGTGGTCAACGCCCTCAACTCACGACGCTGCCTTATAGGTAGCCATCGGAGCTGAGTTCGATACACAGAAACATGATCGTACTTGCGAAGATTAAAAACGAATCGAATGCAATTGTTGAGAAGCCGGTCAAGTTTGTTTAGCAGATCTGCATTCAGGTCATAGTAGCAAACATCACCATAGTCAATTATGGGGAAGATTAAGGTTCGCATAAGTATCGCTTTCACATTGGACGGAAGCAAATTTTTCAGGCGGTAGAGGAACCGTAGCATATTGGTAACTTTTTGGCTGACAGCTGCGACTTGTGCTTGCCAGTTAAATGTGGAGTCCATAAGTAAGCCAAGATTCTTAACGTTGCCACTATAAGGTAATACCATGCCATTGAATACTACAGGTGGCAAGCCGGAAGTATCAACTTTGCTAATATATCTCGAGCTACCGATGACTATGGCTTGGCATTTCCCAGGGTTGACTGCCACGCCAAACCTGTCAGCTCAATTTTTCACAACATTTAAGTCCTCATTGATTTGTCCGAGCGTGACAGCCAACTCATCAACAGTAGTATGACGATATAACTGCAAGTCATCGGCATACAGATGATACGAACACTGAAGCTCAGGAGTAAGTAAATTTATAAATACTGCGAAGAGAAGAGGTGAGAGTATGCCGCCTTGCGGAACGCCAGCATCCAAAGTTGAACTTTACTTTGCTCACATCGCAGTAAATGTTAGATTGCGCGTAGACGCCGTGACATACAGACGCTTTTCTTGCGCGAGGGCTTTGAAAGACCCCATGCGACCAACCACGTATGTATAATGGTAATTGAAGTTACTTTGTATTTTATTCGTAAAAAATGTTTTATTGGTCTTTCTATATTGTTTTAGATCAGTTTTAGTCATAAATAAAATGGACAAACAACAAGAACGTATATTACGCTGGTTAGAGGATGAGGAGGACGATGTTCTTGGTGATGTTCTTATCGGGACTTACTCTGTTGCTCGCGTTTGCAACCGATGGCCACTGAGATTGTTTTATACTTTTCTGGATGTTGGAGCTGTAAATGCTCATATAATATTAGACACTGTCAATCAAGATAATCAAATAAGTCGCAAATTATTTTAAAAAACGCTGGCATTTGAATTATGTCGGCCTCAGTTGGAATCACGTGCCACCGTAGCAACTTTTCCGCGTGAACTAAAACAGCTTATAAGGCGATTCGTACCTCAGCATGAAGCTCAAGCTGAGGAAAGTGATAACGTTATACCCATGAAAAAGTGGTGTATACATTGTCCCAGAAGAGCAGACCGAAAATTCTCTCTGATCTGTTCTGAAACTCTATGCACTGATTGTGTTCAGTGCGTAAATTAGTCCGAATTCGCAAAGTAAAACTTTATATGTATGTTTTTACGTCAAATTATTACAAATTTAATGTTATAATGTTGATTGATCACTAATAATTCCAAATAGGTAAAAAATTACGATAAGTTGACAAGTTTCTATTTTTGGTTAATTTTTTTGTTAAGACTAGTCGAAGAAGTCAATTTAGGATCCTACTTTGATATTTATTTTTTTAAGGAGTAAATCAATGAATATTTGGTAATAACTTTTTGATGTTTTATTGTTATCGAACAAGTTGGTAATAAAATATTAAAGTACATAGGATAAAACAAATAGTTAGATGCTTTTTACACCATTGAACTTTGGGGTTTTCAGGGACCCCACGCGACCAACTGCGTCACAATAGAGACGCGACCAACGGAGGGTTAAAGAAAGACACTTCGGATTGGCCTACCCAACCTCATCAACTCGACTTACCTGAAGCTGAAGTTAAAGTTCATTTGACGGTTGATGACACGTCTGATAGGCAACCTATAATCAACTTTGAAGATCACTCCAACTATCTAAAATTAAAAAGAACATATGCTTACGTACTACGGTTTATTAATAACAGCTCACCAAAGTCAGACAAACTTAGCGGTCCCCTAACAACGTCCGAACTAGAATCCTCACTGACACTATTACTAAAGTTCAGTCAGTTAGCATCTTTCCCAAATGACGTACCATGTCTTAAGCAAGGTAAACCAGTTCCCAACTAAAGCCGAATATTACCTCTGAATCCGTTTATCGACAGTTACGGTCTAATTAGAGTAGGGGGTAGGTTAGAACAATCTGCTTTTGACTACAACAAAAAACACCCTATCATACTTGATGCTAAGCATCATCTTACCAAATTAATGCTGAAATATGAACACAACAGATTATTTCATGCGGGTCCTCAGCTTCTCCTTTCCTCTTTTCGTGAGAATTTCTGGCCTCTGGGAGGCAGAAACTTGGTTCGCGCTATCAGTAAACAGTGTACTATCTGTACCCGTATGCGCGCTGTAACAATGCAGCCTATAATGGGCAACTTACCGGATGTGAGAGTCAATGAGAGCCATCCCTTCAGTGCCTGCGGGATCGATTTTGCGGGTCCTTTTATGATCTCTTCCAAAAAAGGTAAAGGAAATCGTGTTACAAAAGCTTATTTATGCATTTTTGTTTGCCTATCCGTCAAAGCCTTGCATCTTGAGGTAGTCAGCGACCTTTCCACCGCGGCATTTATTATGTGTCTACGCAGGTTTACGTCACGTCGAGGCAAGCCTGACACGATCTATTGCGACAATGGAAAAAACTTTGTGGGCGCAAACAATGAGTTGGGCAAAATGTTGCGATCCAGTCGTCAGTCAGCATCAGACTTCGCAGCGAATGAAGGCATTAAATTCATTTTTAGTCCAGCCTATTCACCACACTTCGGAGGTATTTGGGAGAAAGGAGTTCGTTCCTCAAAGAACCTTTTAAAACGCGTAACTAGCAATGCCTATCTTACCTTTGAGAAGTTAACTACACTTTTTTCACAAATAGAAGCTATACTCAATTCCCGTCCGCTCACCCCACTTTCATCCCATCTCATGGACTTAAATCCTCTCACTCCAGGGCACTTTCTAATCGGTCGACCATTAATATCGCTTCCGTCACCGCCTATCGACATCAAGAACCCGACTAGATATCAACGCATCGAAAAAATAAGGCAGCAATTCTGGGAGCGATGGCGCCGGGAGTACAATCGGGGACACCCACGCCTTATCACTTTTAAAAATATTTAGCTTGACGTTCGACGCAGGCGACTTGCGCGGAAGCTCCGCCCTCCTGTGACGTTGACCAATTAGGACATTGCAGTAACGAGATGGAAATATATATTTTGACTATTTTTGTGGACGTCAGTCGCATCTCACTGTTTGTTGATTGTTGACGGTCGCTGTTTTCTCCGTGACTTTGACTAGGTACTGTTTACGAACACTCGCGCGTGTTTACCGGACTTTTATTTTGTTTATATGTGATATTGAAAATTTACTATCGAAGAGCGAAAAAATAAATTAGTCAGATTGCGAATGACCTGAGAATATCTGTAAGTATAACATTTTAATTTTATTTTAAGCATTGTGTTTTTTTTCAGTTAGCCTAAAACCAGACAGATAAAGTGTATGCATAGTAGTGGGATAGAAAAAGATTTTTAGTAACGTGAACTACATATACCAAATTCTAGTTGGTCAGAATTGTTTCATATACTTTTTATTATTGCACTAAACATGAAACACAAGTTTCTTTTAGGTATAGATTTATTAAGTGTTGTTCACGTTGACATTTTAATAACGTGTGAACGTTTTCAGAATTGATAATTATAATTGATTGCGTGAGTGAGAGTTTAACTTCACCAAATGAGTGATAATGTGATTTGTTAAATAAAAAAAGTTGTAGTTAAATAGATAGTTCATCTATATTTTTGTTTAGGGTATAGGGGAGCATTGGGCAGTCGGGAGGTTCGGGCACCACCTTGTAAGTCGGGTCGTATGAAAGGTACTTAATTTTGTATACCTACTGTGGTAGTTTAGCTTACTAACTGGCAACACCGCTCAGGCTAATGTCATCTGCCATTTTGATTAGTTGTCAGTGTCACATGGTGTCGACCGTTTCGTGCGTGCAAAAGTTAATATTTTGATGTGATTTCGAAGGAAATAACAACGTGATCTGCGTAAAGCCGTAAGTTTCTGTATTGTCATCTAGTTATGTGTTTACGAAAGCTAATATTAACGTATAAATTAAGGTAAAACATTAGACTACAAAAAACATATTTGAATTTATTTGTGAAATGAAGGAGTGGGGAGCATTGAGCACTAATTTTAAAGGGAGGTTTGGGCATGCCCAATGCTCCCGCCACTATTGTTTGTTTCGGCAATCGCTGTAAAAAATAAGTTCTGTTAAAACTGTTCGACGGGTTTAAATTGCGTGTAAATATTCAATTTGAATACTAAATACTTTTGATGTTTTATTATTGTTTGTATTACTAATTATTATATTATTTTTTCTAGAAAAATGCCGTTTGAATTTAAAAAGAAAAATAAGCGACGCGAAATCCCTAAAGAATAAAGTGCCATAGAAGAAATTACAAAGGGAGCAAAAATTAAAGCGACTGCAAATAAATACGACATACCTCTTTGGAGAGACATACATCTTTGGAGATCAAATCTCCAAAGATATTTAAAACAAGGCACTGTAAAAGATGTTTCTTCTAAATTCATATCTTGCCAAATATTCGCTGAAGATGAAGAAGCAAAACTGTCAGAGTACCTCATAACATCTTCTAAATTGAATTATGGACTTTCAAAAGTGCAAACGCGTCAGTTGGCTTATGACTATGCATGTGCAATAAATTAAAAAATACCAGAAAATTGGACTAAAAATAAAATAGCATCAAAAGATTGGATAAGAGGGTTTCTTAAACGACACCCACGGCTATCAGTACGGACACCGGAAGCTACCAGCCTCTTAAGAGCCACCAGCTTCATCAGAAAAAATGTTGGAGATTTCTTCGAAAATCTCAGATCCGTGTATGAGCGTTATCACTTTGGGCCAGAAGCTATTTACAATATAGACGAAACAGGACTAACCACTGTTCAGCGAACTCAAAAAGTTGTCGCTTCTAAAGGAATCAAACAAGTTGGACAAGCAACTTCTGCTGAAAGAGGGACGCTTGTCACGGTTTGCTGTGGAATAAATGCTATAGGAAACTCTATACCGCCCTTCTTCATATTTCTACGGGTGCACTTCAAACCATTTATGCTTCACGATGCTCCTATTGGATCAGATGGATCAGCACACACTTCAGGATGGATGACAGCAACAAACTTTTTAAAGTTTATGCACCATTTTGCAAAACACGCCAAGCCTACACCTACCTCGCCAGTTCTCGATTTCTGTAAAGAATCTGGTATAGTTTTACTAACATTTCCTCCACACTGCAGCCATAAGCTGCAACCCCTTGACTTGACTGTCTATGGGCCGTTGAAAAATTATTATAATACGGCTATAACAGACTGGTTGGTATGCAATCCAGGCAAAACGGTTTCAATTTATGAAATCCCCAAGCTCGCTGCTGTGGCTATTCCGCTTGCATTCAAGCCACAAAATATTCAAAAGGGATTCGAAAAACCTGGCATATGGCCTTTTAACTCCAATATTTTCACAGATGAAGATTTCCTTTGTTCTTCTGTCACTGATCGCTGTTTGACCGATACAGACAACGTTCCTGCAGAACAACCAACAGCAAACGAAGTCCCCGTAGACCAACCAACACCAAACCAAGGCCCCGCAGAGCAACCAACACCAAACCAAGACCCTGCAAAACAAACGACACCAGACAGAGTCCGCGCAGCACCTTTGATAAATCAAAATCAAGTGGATCTCACGAACGAAATGGCAGTTCTCGGGCCTTCACGATCTAAGACTCCGATTCAGAGCGTGACTAATGAAGCTATGGTAATAACTCCCGATTCCGTGAGACCATATCCGAAAGCTGGCCCCAGGAAACTGGTTGGCAAGAAGAAAAAGACAGGAAAAACAAGAATATTAACAGACACGCCTGATAAGAGATTAATAGAAATAGCAGAACAAGAACGACAAAAAAAGAACAAAGAAAAAGAAGACAAAAAAAAATAAAAATACAGGGAAGAAAGCAATACCTAAACTTGATAAATCTTTAACATCGAAACAGAAGAAACAAAGGAAAATAAGCAGTGACGAGGAAATAGGAAATGAATGTTTGGAGGAAGACAATTCGTTTGATGAAGATGATGTGGTTGTATTAGATAGAAATTTTAAGGTCAAAGATTATGTGCTAGTGAAATTTGACACTAAGAAAACTGTCTATCACTATGTTGGCCAAATTGAAGAAGTTCGTCACTCGATGGCAGCTATTAAATTTATGCGTATGAGTAAGATACGTAATACATTTATGTATCCAGAGATTGAAGATATATCAAGTGTCCCATTGAAAGACATCAAAACCAAATTGCCAAACCCAAAGATATGGGTCAAGCGTGGCAGCTCTAAGTATACTTTTGATAAGCCCATCTGGGTTATACCGAATCTTAGATAAATTTTATTACTGAAGTAAGAATACTATTTTATTGATTGTTTGTTGATTTTATTGCAAGTTTTTATGATTATATTATTTAATATTCAAGTAATTTACCATTAAGTGGCCTATTTAATACAGTGCCCAAACCACATGAGTAGATAAACGGAACAGAGGCAAAGCTTCTTAAGAACGTGCAAAATTGTTACCTATTTTGTTAGGGTTGTCACAATAGGTGAAGACAAATCAAACAAAACGTTTTTTAAATAGTTTTAATAGTCAGTATAATAGAATATATAATAGTATGATAGAATAGTTTACAAATTACTTACTCTAAGAATTTTCTTTTTATAATTTTTGTTTTTTTTAAATAAAAAATACCTACCGTGTTGTACAAATTACTCTCTTCTTATTATAAAAAGGATCATACAATAAAATAAAGTTACTTGCTTGAAAAAGTAATAACCAAATATTTACTTACCTAATTGTACTCCTTGGGATAGTTAAAGTATGATATATTTTTGTTTTCTCTATTATTATTCATACACACGGTACAATAAACAACCATTATTATTAATATAATACCACGTTTTTACAACTAAACTTATAAAAACTTAAACTTGCAACTAACAAAACAAACAGCGTGCGTCGGACTGACCCTTAGATTGTACACTGGCTGTGCCAGCGTAAACTGGTTTTTTCCAGTCTCGCCGCGTATGCGACAAGCGGCCAGTGGTCACGCACACATGCGCCGCGCGCTTGTGTGCGTGCAACCGATTCGAGCGGTTGTTCGAAGCTTTGCCTCTGTTCCGTTTATCTACTCATGTGGCCCAAACCTCCCATTGAGGTGTCCAAACCTCCCGACCATTGGGAGGTTTGGGCACTTTTGACAGTATTCAGAAAATCTCTTGCAATTTTGAGACTGATTATAATTGTATAAGTGTTCTTCGTTATAATTGAAGCCAAATATATGTGCTACTAATATAAGGAGTAAAAAGTTGATTTTGTTAAAAAATTGCATTTTTATTAAGGCTTAAGTAAAAAAGTGCCCAATGCTCCCCTATCTCCCCTACACATTATTTTAAAGAATAATCTATTTTAATAGTGTTTTGTTAGGTGTTTTTTTAATCATATTTCATTCCTTTTGGTTGTCATAATATTAAACCTACCTTTAAAAGAGTAATTATATAAACGTCTTAATTTGAATTTTAAAAATGAAACAATAATTAGCAAAGCCGGCCGGTTCGGAAGGAGCTAGGTAGCGGTGCCAATCCTATTCGTCACTATAACAATAGAATTCCACAGTTACAGATAAAAAACTAGTCGGCTCACTTTTAACAAAAGAGTCATAAACCCGAGCTTGCGAGGACTTGTTTACGTAAAGCGCATGTTGGTTGTTATGACCAAATTATATCTAAATAAAATCATATTTACTGGATTGAAAAAAAAAAACTTTTTTGCAAAAAAAAAAACCGACTTCAAAAATCGATAAAAGCACTAAAAAGTAAAAAATAATACTACAACCTACCTGTATTAATAAACCTTACCTAAACTACGATTAACTTATAATACAATTTAACAATTTTTGGAGTCGGTGCCAAGCTAAGTACCTAATGAAACGACTGGTAATTCCTAAGTATATTGATGGGTATTGCGTTTGTAAATATATTATTAATATTGTTAAGTGTAAACGTAAGTATCTTTTTTTCTTTGTGTCTTAATATTAGGTAATCTGTCATAAAGTATTTTTGTTGTTTTCCGATTAGAATTAGTCTGTAGGTAGGTATAAATAGTGATTTAAGTTTTGTATATTGCTTGGCACCGACTCCAAAAAATTTTTAAATTGTATTATAGGTTAATCGTAGTTTAGGTAAGGTTTATTAATACAGGTAGGTTGTAGTATTATTTTTTACTTTTTTGTGCTTTTATCGATTTTTGAAGTCGGTTTTTTTTTTTGCAAAAAAGTTTTTTATTTGTTTATTTTTATTAGTGACATATTTTTAATCTTAGATAATATGGGTAGGCCTTCAGCTGACACCCTTTTATCATCCTCATGATAATTTCCATCAAACGAAATCCAGTGCCACGCATCTCACATCCAACGAATTCCCGCTACATTCACGAGGTCATCTTGGCTTCATCATCAGATCTGATAGTAGAATGGTTCTTATTGAACGCAAATGCTTCACTTGTTGTTGAAAATACCAAAATCGCTGTACGTTTTCCTATAAAATTTGAAGAGTTCCCTCGATTTCGCCAAGATTCCATCATCAGATCCCGACTTGGTGACTATGGAACCATTTGGGAAGTATACCCTTTCCAACAAAGAAAAAATATTTCAAATCGGTTGGAAAGCAACGGAGTTATGCGCGAACAAACATAAAAAAAAAACATACAAACATCCGAATTGAGAACCTCCTCCTTTTTTTAAAGTCGGTTAAAAAGATGATTTTACTTGCATTTTGGTTAGCTCAAGTAATTACATCAAAGTCGGCCGGTGTGGCCACTGCAATGTATCACATATTATTATATAAGGTGCTATAAAAATATAATAATAATAATAATAATAATAATATCCTGGGACAACTCACACACGGTTATCTGATCCCAAGCTAAGCAGAGCTTGTGTTATGGTAACCAGGCAACTGATAAACATACTTATATATTTCTAAATACATACATATTATAGATAAATTACACCCAGACACCAGAACAAATGATCATGCTCATCACACGACATTTGTCCTGGGCGGGAATCGAACCCACGACCTCCGGTATAGCAGTCAGGGTCACTAACCACTAGACCAACAGGCCCGTCAAATATCTGCCACGGCTTTAATGGGAGGTAGTATTATGTATATACAGGGTGACTGGTGAAACACAAACGATTCTCGAGGACGTGATATTTTGGAATCATATATGAATAAAAAATATAAAAAAGAATAATAATATCTATTGACTATTTAGTAAACTTAGGTTAAAGTTACCTTATTAATTACGCAACGCATGGACACCGCACGGGCGTACGTGCTATGCTATCGACACAAAGTACGTAGGTAGTTACATTGTTTACGCGACTACCGCATGCTCACGGGGTAGTAAGCTAAGTTTGATAAAGAAGCATGATCCGTTTTCCCTTCATACTTTAATGCTGGCTTAGGACAGGCAAAAATACCTAGGTATTTAAATCACCTATTTGTTGATTAGGTAAAAAGGTAATTTGCATTTTGAGACGAACGTGAATCAAGATGAAAATACCATTGGTATTTTTGGCGTATTTAAAAAATGGAATCATACCTATTTACAACGATTGAGCTTAATTAAAATACCTACTTATTTACACAACTACACTAACCTTAAAATTTGTTCAAAATGTGCACCTTCTCGCGAGATGCAAGCTTCGGCACGTTTACGCATATTGTCTTTTACACGGTTCAAAACAAATGAATCACTTTTAACAGTTAGAAAAGCACTAGTGATTCTAGTCTTTAATTCATCCCTGTTTGCATACTCTGTAGCGTACACAAGACGTTTTACCTCACCCCATAAATAAAAATCTAGTGGGGTGAGGTCTGGAGACCGAGCTGGCCATGGTATGGGCCCTCCGCGACCTATCCAGCTATCACCAAAGTAACTATTTAGGTACTCACGTACTTGAGTATGATAGTGCGCGGGTGCTCCGTCGTGTTGGTAAAATAAGTTTCGATGATAACTTACAGGTACATCATCAAGCATGTCGTTCACCACACTGTTTAAAATGTCTAGGTATGACACACTATTCAGTCTTCCTTCGATAAAATACGGGCCTAACAAACAGTTATTTAGAACACCGGCCCACACATTAACACTGAATCTATGTTGATAAGCGTCCTGTTGCGTAACGTACGGATTTGAGTGACTCCACCAATGTTCGTTATGTACATTAAAAATACCGAGTCTAGTAAATGTAGCTTCGTCTGTAAATAATATGTTTTTGTCAGTGTTTTGTAAAAACCATCGGCAAAAGTTTATTCGTGGCTCGTAATCACTGATACTGAGTTCTTGTACAGGTCGAAAATGATATGGGTGTAGCCCATTTTTGTGAAGTTGATTCCACACAGTCCATTGTGATACACCAAATCTTCTAGCAGCAATTCGTGTACTCGCTTGTGGGTTGTCCTCAAAGTACTGGAGAATGTCTTCGTGTAACGAGACAGGGTATGACACCCCTCCTCGTCCTTGTGCGTGTGCTGGAACGGTGAACTGTCCGTAGTCCCGTAATCTTTGGTTGGCGTTTAATATTTCGCGGGGTGTAGGTATTCGGCGGCCGGGAAACATCTCCCGATAAAGATTAACGGCACCTGCCAAACTGTCATTAGCACGCGCATACGCACGAACCATATCGAGGTACTCTGCATTTGTGTATTGGTACGACATTTTTATCACATTCATACACTAAAGCGCGAACTATCGCGGAACACGGAACTCGGAAGTAGGAAGCGGCAAACACAGACCAGTCGGCGCGGCGCTTGCGCTTGCACTGAAGGGGAGGGGGCGCGTGGCCGCGTGCGCGGGCGGCGCGGCAGCAGCGGTGTTTCTTTCATGTTTTAACTAGTTTCAACCGGCGCGTGCTTAACCGCGTGATCGAGTCAACGTCGAGAAGGGATCCACACTTAACTTATTTATGGAGACATTTGGTCAAAAATTAAGTACCTAATTTTATTACATAATTATAATGAGAATCGAGTACTGAGTGCTCTCCTTAAATATCGTTTGTATTTCACCAATCACCCTGTAGATTACAATAGTAAAGAACTTTCGTACCCCGGAACAGTTAGGGGGAAGTCCCTTAACGCCGGACGGCACCTAGCGCCGGACACTCGTACTATTTAAGCAAGTAAAAATCTGTTCGATTCAAAATACAAGTGAAAGGGGCGCGGGGGGCACAAGGGTACTGGATCACGCGCCGGACCTCGCCAGTGACGCACACGGCCACGGCGAGAGCAACCGTTTGCTGTTTTAGGCGCGAAATCACAGCGTCACCTAAATATCAATGTAAGTAATTTTAGTATATTTATGCATTTACATTTGAGTGGTATCAAAGATAAAAGTAGTACTTGATTGTAATCCGTAAAATGGTAGAATATTATTAGATCTTTTAAACAATTTTAGTAGGTACCACCTAATGAACGAAAATGTCTGTCCCTTAGCACCAGACACTAAGTCGTCCCTTAGCGCCGGACAGTAAACATATTGATATTTCTTGTGAGAATTTACGTCATTTATTCTAATTATTTAATTATGTTTTAGAATATAGAAGAAAGAAGATAATTAAAATGGAAGAGAAGAAAAAGAAAGGATCCTGGGAGCCACAGAGCTTACAAACTGCTATTGATAAGATTATGTCAAAAGAACTGAGTGTAAGACAAGGTGCAATGCAATACAATATTCCTAAAAGCACTATAAATGATAAAATAAAGGCCCTAAATCGAAGAGAAGAAGTAAAAATTAAATGTAGGAGTGAACGAAGTGAAATTTTAACTTCATCGCCATACAAAAAAGTGGCAGAAGAAAAAGAACATGAAAGATAAAAAGAAGGAAATAAAATCTAAGTTTGAAGTAGCAATGGGAAGTAAAGGAAAGCAAACCAGAGGTAAGAGCGTAGACAAGGGAAAAGAAGCGACAAACGTGAAACCTAAAGGAAAGAAAGGAAGTGAAGTAGAACCATTAACTGAAACATCTAACACAAACATAACAATTTGCGTAGTTTGCTTAGAAGACACTGACGAAGACTGGATCCAGTGCTCATCCTGTCGTGGGTGGGTACATGAAGCATGTGCAGACATTCCAGAGTCTGGAGATGGCTACATATGTGATCGATGCAGGTTATTTTGAAATTTCCGGTGCTAGGGGTATTGCACAAATATTCGTCCGGTACTAGGTGCCACTTTTTAAAATTATATTTTTTGTTACCAAAGTTTGATTGATAGTATTAATTATTTTTAAGCAGGGATTGTATTTTTGTTAATTTAATTTGATTTCTAACTTTGTTATCTAATATAAGTCATAATTTAATAAACATTTCTTAAAATATTTTTTGTTTTATTTATAAATAACCTTAGGTGTCCGCCACTAGGGGACTTCCCCCTAATTAAATTTGAGAAAATAAAATAGTTAAATTAACATTGACTCTATTCTGCGTAACGTGGTTCACAAATTACGCGCAATGTGACGCTTCGTCAATAAAAACAACTCCTATCTCTTTCCATCTTTTCTGTGAATGAAAACTGTAATCAGCTGACTAGTTCGTCACTACATAATCTACTAGGTACGCAATAATACGCAGGCATACAAGTGTTTTAAAAGTGCAACTACTTACCAGCTACAGCATTCTTCAAAAAAAAACTGACGTAGGTAAATAAGATGATAAACTTGTGTGACTGTCAAGTTAGTGTAAGAATCGTATTTTTTTTTTTCTTATTATTTATAAACAGTAGTTATTGAAATAAAACTACTTTTTTACGGATGTTGTCGCGGTTTTATTAAAAGTCCGTAAAAAAGTAGTTTTATTTCAATGTCTAACATTCGCGTAAATCTAAGAAACCAAACAGTAGGTACTTAGATTACCCCACCGGGTGTCTCTACGTTGTTGTCGTGGTGGGGCTTGCGTGTTTCAATGATCTTTGGGGCTATGCCGGTAGAGGCACTCTTGCCGGACAGGTCCAAAGTGAGGAATCAGACCAAGTGAGACACGAGACGGAGGCCATTACATCTGGCTACCGTGAGGGTTTGCTATGTAGGTGTCCGATTGAAGTTTGGACTACTAGATAGTGCGCCGTAGACTCTCCAAAGTATTGAAGAGTGAGATGGGGTTTCACTTTAAGTAAACGTCTGAGAAGCAGACATAACTATAAAGTGAACTATTAGTCGCTAGAAGCGACAAAGAGGCGATGGATTTGCCATATATAATTGGCAAATGTGGTTTGATACAGACCACTATTCGGCTCGACTCGTAATCCACACTGAGTGGACCGAGGTCCCTGCTTGCAGGGTCACGGGGAGAAAACCCCTATAAAAATCCGTAGCTGGGGACCCCACCCCACAAAAAATAAAAAGGCAAAGCTGAGTTCAGCACAAATAATGAAAGCGCATCAAAAGAGAACTTTACCCCAGGAGGGTACCTGCTGCTCCGCAGTAGGAGAATCCCTCACCGAGCAGAGCTCGGTCTGTCCCTCGTATTCTGGGGGGGACAATGATCGCTTCAAGTCCACTACGGACTTTTATCCGCCTTTCAAAGGCATAAAGAGCCAAGGTTGCTCACGATCCGGTGACGGTGAGCCATTATGTTCTCCTCACACATCTGTTCATGGCGCTGAACAGGCGAAAATGTCGCCTGCTGACAAAACGTCAAAAGAAGTTATAAGTGCACAATTTGTGCGTCCGTCTACTCCAACTGATGTTGCGGTGGTGAGTGACAGTAGTGATTCTTATTTTTCGCAAATGTCGCACACCTCCGAAACGTCAACTAGGTCAGCTCGGGTTCTAACGCGTAAGCGTACACAAGCGGCAATTAAAAAAAAACCTACTGCCAAACAACTAGGTCTTTGTAAGAAGACAAGCGAGAATGGAGAGGAGGAAGTAGATTCTGAGCCGGCAAGTCCTCCAATAAAACTAGCCAAAACTCGGAATAAAGCTCTAACGAATTTGCCCGATCCAGAGTTAATGGCTGAGACGATGCGAACTCAGCCAGAGTCCGAAATCAATATGTGCATTGATGATAGCTTGAGAATGATAGAAGAGGTTGCAAATTCATCCCGAAACCTCAAATCAAGTTTTGTTCATAGCCTTAAAGTGGCAACTGTGACTGTGCGTTCGGCTGTCAGAGTTAATTTCGAAAGGTTAGAGACTGAAAACGCGGAGTTAAAATCCAGGCTCGCTAGTCTGTCAGCGCAGGTTGAAAAACTAACTGAACAGGTAAGCCTCCTCAATCGCAAAGGGGATAGTGCAGAAATTGATAGGGGTCAACCCTAGAAATGTGGTGCATGAAGCAGAAGCTCAGTTTAGGCGTTCAATCGCTCTAGAAATCGGAGGGATGGTAGATGCTAAACTAGCGGCATTAGAGAGCAGATTGCTTCCGGAGAGACGTATTTGCCCTCCGCTTGCTACCGATGCTATCAGGTTTGTGGCTGCAGCTTCGGTTGCTCAGACAGAACCGATCTCGAATCCCAATTCATTACCCAAACCTGCCAAAAATAAGGGCAAGGGTAAAGGTAAAGGAAAAGTGGTTGCTCCAGTAGTGGAACTGCCCGCCGTGGCCACGACCTCGTCACAGGCTCCGCAAGTTGCACCACCAACTGTTTCAGAGGCTTGGTCTACTGTGGTAGGGCGGAAGGCAAAAAAGAGTATGGTTCAGAAGTCGAGCTCTAAAATAGGAGTTCTCTTGCTACGACGCAGTCATCTTCACCCACAAAGGCGAAAAAATAGACTTAAACTTCCAAGAATCCCTACTACGGCAGCCATTACAGTCTCATTAAGAGAGGGACCGCCATCTACTCTCGCTGAGGTCATGACTGCGGTTCGGCAGCGAATACGGTTAGCTGATTTCGGCATTGACTCTGTTGGCCAAAAAAGAGCTGCTGATGGAGGAATAGTGCTATCTATCCCAGGGACTGATGCTTCTTCCAAAGCAGACTTACTCGCTAGCCGTATGCGGGAAGTTCTTGCAGAGTTCGATGTCAGAATTGCTCGTCCAACCAAAAGGGCTCAGGTGAGAGTCATGGAACTCGATGATGCCGTCACCCCAGAAGATGTGAAAGCTGCCATTGCCGCATTTGGTGGTTGTTCTCCTGGAGATATAACTGTAGGTGAAATCCGTCGTCCTCCAGCTTCTTTAGGACATGTCTGGGTCCGTTGTCCACTGGCCGTGATAAAGAAGCTTGCAATCGATAAACATCTACGCTTGGGCTGGTCGCTAGTGAAGGTTGAAGTTTTGGAGACACGTCGGATGATGTGCTTTCGTTGCCTTGAGCCGGGACATGTTCGTCGTCAGTGCACTAGCACAGTTGACCGGAGCACCCAGTGCTATGCTTGTGGTGAAGCCCACAAAGCGAGAGACTGCAAAGCACCCACCTTGCGGTGTCCACTGTGCGCAGACTACGATATTCCAGCAAATCACCGGCTGGGTAGTAAGAAATGCAATCCTCGAAGGAGGCCTTTGATTGCTACAACCGTATCACAGGGCTCACCTACACCTTTGGGTATAAATCCCGCGGAGGCAATGGAAACTACAGTGCAACTTAAACCATTGCCGCAATGCGCAAAATCTTTTTTTGCAGACCATTGCGGAGTGGTCGGTTGCTTTGGCAGTAGTAGCGGAACCCTATGGCCTCCGAAACCATCCTCGCTGGTTTCGGGATAACATAGATTCCGTAGCGATTTATTGGGGTGGTGGAAACGGTGAGCCTCACTGCTCATTATTGGATAGCGGGCATGGATTTGTCGCGGTAGAATGGGGACCACTGGCTGTTGTAGGTTGTTACGTCTCTCCCAACATTTGCCTCGCTGAGTTTGAGAACTATCTAGATAGCGTAGCGAATTGCATTCGTAATAAATGTTTACTTCGTCCGGTGCTAGTCATGGGTGATTTTAATGCTCACTCCAGGCTGTGGGGTAATACTCGTGACAGTCCAAGAGGAAGTTTGCTACAAGATTGGGCAGCTTCCCTAGATCTTCGACTTTTAAATCAGGGATCTATTGCCACGTGTGTTCGCTGGCAGGGAGAATCAATTGTAGACCTTACTTGGGCGACTCCTTCGGTAGCCCGTATGGTGTCAGAGTGGAGGGTAGCAGAGGAGATTGTGACTCTCTCTGACCATCGTCATATCATAGTTAAAGTTAATCTACGCCCTTCTCCTGGTCCGAGGCAAACAGATACTAGTCCTCCGTTGCGACGTTGGGCCCTAAAGCGACTAGACTTAGATATGCACGTCGCTGCAGCCAACGTTGTGGCTTGGTCTGAAAGATGTGGATCCAGGGGTACTGCGCTCGATCCAAACGAAGAGGCTAAATGGATTTGTGATAAGATGACGTCAATTTGCGATGCGTCCATGCCCCGAATCAGATGTGCCCAACGTCCTGGTGGTGTTTACTGGTGGTCGCAAGAAATTGCGCAATTGCGGATTTCATGTCTTAGGTCTCGACGCCAGTATCAGCGCGCTCGTCGAAGGAGGCAGCCAAGAACGCCAGAGGAGGATGTTACCAGATTTTATAGAGCATAC
Organism: Autographa pulchrina; assembly: GCA_905475315.1. NCBI lineage: Eukaryota > Metazoa > Arthropoda > Insecta > Lepidoptera > Noctuidae > Autographa > Autographa pulchrina. The sequence goes on along the minus strand of FR997761.1, from coordinate 12,475,470 downwards.
CGAGAGGCTACCATGGCGCTGCAGCATGCGATTACTGAAGCCAAATCTAAAGCCTGGAAGGAGCTTCTGGAAGGCCTGGACAGGGATCCTTGGGGAAAACCTTATAAGTTAGTTACGGGCAAATTACGCCCATGGGTCCCTCCCATTGCAGAAACCATGGATCCAAATCTGCTGGAGAGAATTATCAACACCCTCTTCCCTGCAGTCCGTGACAGACCTTCACCAGTCCCATCATCCATAAACTGGTCTGATGAGTTTAAAGTGACGGAAGATGAGTTGGAACGAGCAGTTAGACGAATGGGAGCTCGCAATACCGCACCTGGCCCAGATGGGATTCCGGGACGGGCATGGGTTTTAGTGCAAAAGGCTCTGGGACCACCTAAGATGGTTGTTCGACAGTTGTCTGCGAGTAGGGGCGTTTCCTAATAGTTGGAAAGAAGCCAGATTGGTTTTATTAAAAAAGCAGGGTAGGCCCGCAGATTCACCGTCGGCATACTGTCCCGTCTGCCTTCTCGACGAAATTTCCAAGCTCTTCGAGAGAATTGTTGCCTAAAGGATTGTCGTGCATCTGTCGAGTGTTGGTCCTGATCTCGCTGATAGCCAATTCGGCTTCCGGCAGCAGCGTTCAACAGTAGATGCGATTCTTCGCGTCCGCTCGCTGTCGGATCAGGTACTAAACCGCGGTGGGTTGGTGTTGGCGATAAGTTTGGATATCGTCAACGCCTTTAATTCCGTTCCCTGGGATGCCATCAGGAAAGCATTAGAATATCATCGCGTGCCATCTTACCTGCAATGTATGATCGGGGCATACTTACGCGATAGATACATTTGTTATGTGGGTCGAGACGGCGGCACTCACCGAAGGAGGATAACGTGCGGGGTTCCACAGGGATCAGTGTTGGGTCCTCTTTTATGGAACCTTGCATATGACGCGGTTTTGCGTGTCGATTTACCTGCCGGAGTAAATATTGTATGCTACGCAGACGATACACTTGTGTTGGCTGGTGGCAATACTATGGAGGAAACCATTCGACTTTATGAGATAGGGGTGGATTCAGTTGTGGCGGCAATTCGTGGATTAGGTCTAGATATAGCGCCTCACAAAACTGAGGCATTATGGTTGCACAATTTGCCAAGAAGTAGAGAACCAATTGATATGTTTGTGAGGATTGGGGACGAGCGAGTGCAGGTAAGCAGATACATGAAGTATCTTGGCCTTACTCTAGACAGCCGGTGGCGCTTTGACGAGCATTTCAACCGACTGGTCCCTCGAGTCGAGAGGGCTGTGGGTGCTTTGCACAGACTCCTGCCTAACATTGGGGGACCTCGAGAAGAAGTTCGCCGCCTGTATGCTGGTGTTGTGCGATCGATGGTTCTTTATGGGGCGCCTGTTTGGGCAGATAGACTTACACGTGCCCGACGCTGTAGGTCTAAAATCAACAGTCTGCAACGGAAGATAGCTATTCGCATCGCTCGCGGCTATCGGACCATATCCTTTGAAGCGGTGACTCTCTTAGCACGCTTTCCTCCATTGGATATTCTGGCGCAAATGGACGCAAGGGTTTATGACCAGATTCGTTCCATCCGTCAAAATGGTCATAATATGCCAAGAGGCGCTTTTGTCAGGGTTAGACGGCGCGAGCGGCAACACGCGCTCGAGCGGTGGCGCGAGTGGTTACAGCAGCCGCAATATTCGCGCAAGCGCGTTGTTGAAGCCATCCTGCCACACTTTGAGGTCTGGTTGAAAAGGGAGGAGCGGGTCTCCTACCGACTCACTCAGGTGTTGACCGGGCACGGTTGCTTTGGGGAGTACCTGCACAGGATAGGACGGGAGACCACGGCGAATTGCCACCATTGCGGAAACGACCAGGATTCTGCTCAACATACGCTCGAGGAGTGCCCTGCATGGTACTCTGAGAGGCAGATTCTTGTGGATAAAGTCGGACAAGACCTTGCGCTGCCAGCAGTAGTGAGGGCTATGTTAGCGGATCCGGAGAATTGGCGGGAAGTGAGCTCTTTCTGTGAAGCGGTGATGGTACAGAAAGAGACCGCTGAGCGGAATCGAGAAAGAGCTGATCCTTCACGGAGAAGAAGACGCCGAGGAGGTGATCGCCTCGGAGGCGCCTAATACGCCGAAAACCCACCTATAACATCTAACGAAGGTGGGCCTTTGAGGCCACGGGTGCTCAGAGAGGGGACTCTGTCGCCCATCAAGTGTCCTCGGAGAAGACAGCAGCACTGGTCAATGCTGCTGTGCATAAGCGAGGTTCAGGGAAGACCTCTTTACAGTCTTTCCAGGGATGTGCTCTAACAGGCGTTGCACAGGGGGGCTTCTGGTTTGTTCTTTAAGAGGTAACAGAAGTCCCTTTTCATGTGCTGATGGTGACCAACGGGGTGGTTTTAGTGCGGTAAAAATCCCACACTCCCCGGTCTTATAAATCCCCATAAGACCGGGAGCCTTTTGAAGGTTTCCCCCCGCAAGAAAAAAAAAAAAAAAAAAGGTACTTAGATTAATATCGAATAACGATAAATTACAGTAACTTGGCGTGTGTAAAAGTTAATCATTTTATTTACAACAATTGCACCGTATTTACAGTTATTTACTCACTCCCTACCTAGTACTAGTACCTACTTATCTTCAAAACTGTTGCAACAAGTCCGCCTTCGCGTTGCACACAGATGAAGGCACGCTTGCATACATGTCTCTTCACTTTATTTAATGTGTCCGTTTCACTTTTCACTTGCCTAAATGCGCGTTTGATGCGCCTTTTTAGTTCTACCACACTTCTAATATCATGTCCGGTTTGGCCGTACACAAGGTCTCTCACACGACCCCTCAAAAAAAAGTCTAGAGGGGTTAAATCCGGCGAGCGAGGAGGCCACGGCACTTGTGAAGTGGTAAGGATGGAGCCCTTCACGATTTAAAAGTCGCCACACGTAGTTGTCGCTCACGTCGAAGACTCAAGCAGCATCCCTGGTGCTCGCAAGAGGATGACACTGAAGCACTTCCTTTTCGAGTTCGGCCGAGTATGAAGGCCTGTCTGCGTCAACCGGAGGCGGGACAAAGCGGCCGTGTTACACCGAATTACACTCGCGGTAGCACAATACCATTTCAAGATATTCTTGATTGGAATACTGTCGTCTGGGAGGCATTTTTAATGAAAGCGCGCGCGATATTGCTGTCGCTAACCGCTAAAACTAACTTCCGAACGCGCGGGCGGGGGGCGACTGACTGGCGATCCGAGCGGCCGGCGCGCACGGCGGCGGCGAGGCGGCATCCTTTGATAGGAATGGCAACAGTGTATGAACGGCGGCGGCGGCGCGGCGGCGGCGTTTTGCGAATTAATGTTTGAATTCGGTGCGGAGCGGCAACAGCTTATGACACGGGTAGGTTTTATACTAATAAATCAATTCAAATTTATACGTTATTTTTTTTGTATGAAAAAAAATATGATAAATAATCAATAATTTATCTTTACTATTGTAATCTATAAACACAATACTACCTCCCATTAAAGCCGTGGCAGATGTTTTTATAGCACCTTATATGTCGTGCACTCCCGCTAGTAAACACATTTTCACTGGAGTAGATAAAAAAACACTCGGTTTAATTTTAACGAAAGAGACAGAACTTGTTATAATCGTGTATCAGGTGACTATGACCACCGAAGAGCAAAGTAATACATAGGTAGTTGACCACATTAGCAGAGAGTAACGATAGCCTAGTATTACCGGCGACCCGTTAAAACTTAAGTCTCGAGTTCGAATCCATCTCGACCGATTTTTCGAAATATATTTGTGATAACAGATAATCACAAGAAACTTAAAATTTCACTTGATTACCTATTTAGTCATAACTTTCAATCTAGTTCCGTAAATTTGTTAAGAGCGTTAACGCCGATTTTGGCTGTTTGACCCAAAAAGCGTACTTTTCAAACCATTTCATCTCCTCATAAAACGTATTTAACGAAAGTGTGAATTATTAATTATTGTAGGAAATATTTTGTTCTAAAAAGTTAGGTGAGAACATTTTAACATTAATAAAGTATGCGTGAATTGTAACCAGATAAACAAACAGTGTTTTCTAAATTTCCTTTACAGTGGTCATTTCGAAGCTTGAAATATCCGAAACCTTTCATAAAATTTACAAACAAACAAATTTATTTAATTGTTCATATCCTTGAGCAAAACTTTGCCAGAGATTTTTTTGATTTTCAGCTCCTAACAATGATAAATTAAACAACAAACAAAGTGAAATTAACAAAAAAAAGCGGTTGCTAAATTCATTATTTTCCCCAATAAATCTTACTTCATTTTACAAAATAATGGTGTATCGTAAAAGAACAATATCTTCTCTACAAAATACGAAACAGCATTCAGCTTATTTAAATTAATTTAATTTACTACAAATTTTTTAAAACTACTATAAAATTGTGGGCATAATTCGTTTCAAATCAGTCCGCCGCGAGGCCTTTTAGCGAGTGGACGTATCGCTCGTTGTCTACGCGTGACCTCTCCTGACCCTTGGCGTCGAGTCGGCGTCGAGCGAGTTTATCGTGCAACCTAACGATCTTGATCACTACGGAGCACTACCTTTTAGTCATATTATTAAAGATTCTTGTTACTATAAGTAACGTTTTTATTTGTTGTTTTTGCATTTAAACGTGAATTGATTTCGTGTTTAGAATTAGGGATTTTCCTATTATTGATTTCTTTCTCTATTATAAACTAACTGTTTTTTTGAGGGTTGTCGATGTGTGGCACACACATTATATCGGTTATCTTTCAAAGTCAGTAAAGGGACACATTTTTTTAAATCTACATAAAAGTGTACTAAAATTTTTTAAACAAGAATCCTCACTACTAAACTAATATTATAAATGCGAAAGTGAGTTTGCTTGTTTTTTACGCTTTTACGCTAAAATGGCCGAACGGATTTAGATGAAATTTGATACGTGGGTAGACCATGATGTAGATCAGGACATAGGATTCTTTTTATCCCGGAAGTACGTTCCCGTGCGATAATTTTCAACCTCCACGCGGGTGAAGCCGCGGGCAAAAGATAGTATGACATGATAGGATGACATCTGTCACTTCGGTAAACATTGCATATTATTTTGCTCCGTTTTAAATTAATAGTTTTAAATGTATTTGGTCGATGTACTGTACGTAAAAGTGAAAATAAATCTACAAGCGAGATGTGACAGTGTTATTTAGTGTTTATGTTCAGTAATTAACAAATAAACAGTGACAAACGAATTCTAATAACTGTGACGTTTCTCGCGTAATAAAGGAAAATAAGTGAACTTTAAACTGTTATAAATCGTTTCTTAGTGCTAAATTGATAAACAAACGAAGTTACTAATAAAACATTTTCAAATACAGTGATTTTCGAAAATTTTACACTTCGAATTCCGTTTTTTATTCAAATGTTTGGATAATAGCGATAATAACACCATCTAATCTTGAGCAGCACAACTAAACCAAACAGTGTTACAAGACTAATTTTCATAGTGTTGTAAGACATAAATATTATCTTACAATATAATTATTGCGGACAACGACATCTATTAGCTACGAATGACAACTCCAGGAGCAATTCAGTAGTACCAACTGCATTTTGGTGTTGACAGCCTTAAAAAATATTAAAAGCATAGTAGTTTTTATTTGCAATACTTAAAAAACATATAATTATTTTTAACATTCGGAACATCATCTTCCAATATGAGTTTCTCGGATAATATTACTGTGCGTCGCAACTGCAGCAGAAGATCGGAATCCAACCATGACGACAGTTGCACTAACACATCTCAAACCTTCAACTGCACAACAAACAGTATGCCAGAAATGTCGGAAGATGAGGAGAACAATCAAATAAAAAAATTGCAAGAAGAAATTGATGACCTGAAGTCTCAATTAAACAGCGCACATAAGGAAATCGAAACATTATCTTTAGAAAATAGCAATTTGAAGCAAAATAATGAAGAATTATCCAGGAAAAACAAAATGTATAAAAAAATTGCTGCCTCTCCTGTCAAACATAAGTCAGTAACACCCAAGAAAAATCAGTCAAGACAAACCAAAACTACACAGACAGATATAGATAGTTGGACTACTTCAACGCCCAGTACTTCTATAACTCAAGGCGGCAAAACTGAAAGCGAGGATGTTTCACGAACACAGATAGTTCTCAATTCAAGCATGACAAAACAGGGGATGATTGGTACAGACGGAAATACTACAATACCCGTTATTGTTAATTCACAGAATGTTAGGAAAAATAAATTATGCATAATAAGTGCAAACAAAACAAATATGATAACATCTATTGCTGAGGATACTTTTCAAAATACTGAAATTTGTCATTACATTACACCGTATTGTGGAACACTTCAAATAATTAATAATTTACAAAATAAAGTAGAATCATACACGAAAGAAGATTATTGCGTAATTATGATAGGAGAAGAAGATTTAAAAAAAACAAATAATTATTACGATATAATAATAGGATTAAGAAATTGTCTACGTAATATTCAAAACACTAACATAATAATATGCCTCCCAACATACAAATGTAAAAATTATTCGGATTTGTTCAACTGGAGAATAGAAACATTTAGCTACTTGTTATATCTTGATGTGGATACGCATAAATATGCCACTATATTAGATTCAAATCTACATTTATCATATGACTATATTATGTTTTCTAAACGCACGGGTAAATTAAATGATCATGGCATGAGAAACATTATGAAACACCTTTTTCTTTTAATTGTCAATAACGCCCATACTATTAAAAGCTCTGATGTTACCAAACTAAGTGCAGTAAATTCAAATAGTACTAACTATAATTTTTTTCTGTCCTAAATTGTGTATTATGCATCAAAATATTGCTGGGCTTCTAAATAAGTCCGATATGTTAACAGTTCATATTCATCAATTATTAAATAGACAAATAAATGTTGATATTTTATGCATAACCGAACATTTTATTATGTCTGGACAAGAAAGTTTAGTAGGTATACCTAATTATAAACTGGCAGCATTTTACTCAAGAAATAATATCAAACGTGGAGGCTCGTGTATTATAGTAAAAAAAGGTATTGAATACGAAACTTTAACAGAAATATCAAAATACTCTTTACCTGGAATCATTGAATGCTGTGCTATAAAACTAACTAAATTAAACTTAATAGTTATATGTATATACAGACCTCCAAAACCATGTAACTTATATAAATTTTATGAAAACCTAGACGTTATTTTTAAAAAAGCATCCAATAATCTTAAAAACACTGTGATACTATGTGGTGACTTTAATATAGACACACTGAAACGGAATAAATTATCAATAGAATTCGAATCGTTTCTTTTGAGCTATAACCTAAAATTAGAGATTATGCAGCCGACAAGGCTTAGTAGTAAAACGTGCTTAGACAATTTTGCTCACAATATGCGTCAGAAATGCGAATATGAAATTATAGAATTAGCCTTATCAGACCACACGGCACAAATATTAAGAATCCCAGTTAATAAATCTAGAAACATAAAATCTTGGCGTAAAAGAATAAGAGACATATCCAAAGAAAACCTAGTTAAATTCAGCGACCACCTCAAAAATCTAACTTTTTCAGATGTATACAATACACTAGACCCAAACATAGCATATAACAATTTTCTCGACATCTTTCTTTTGTTGTACAACTTATGCTTTCCGAATAAAACAGTAACAGTTCGATCTGAAAATAAAATTAAATGGGTATCAAAAGGTATTCGAATATGTAGCAAGAGACAACGCTATCTATTATGGCAAATGAGATTAAAACCAACTGATAAAAATAAAGAAACTTTCAAAGATTATACTAAAAAATTTAAAAAAATTATTAAATTAACGCAAAAGGCTCAAAATAATCATTTGATTAACAATTCCAAAAATAAAACAAAGACGTCTTGGCAAATAATAAATAATAACAAAAAAATAAGTGAACCTATTATGCAAATTAAAAAACAAGATTTAACAATATATGACCCACAAGAAATAGCAGAATCATTTAACAACTATTTTATTGATCAAATAGGTCAAATACCAAATAATAAAACTTTGGAAGTCAAAAGAAATGAACACAAGCCACATTCAATATTTATACCACCTATTGTACCTCAGGATGTAATTAAAACTATACATCATTTAAAATCTAAAAAAAGCCTTGGCTATGATGGCATATCGACTGAAGTGATAAAATTTGTATCTCATACAATAGCTGGCCCATTAACCCATATCTATACTAATATTATAAAGCTGAAGAGTTTGTTTGTTTGTTTGTTTGGTTGAACGCGCTAATCTCAGGAAGTACTGGTTAGAATTGAAAAAATCTTTTTGTGTTAGATAGTCCATTTATCGAGGAAGGCTTTAGGATATATAACATCACGCTGCGACCAATAGGAGCGAAGCAGCAGTGAAAAATGTCACAAAAACGGGGGAAAATATTCATACTTGAAAGCTTCCGTTGCGTGCGCTGCGTAAACGGTTCGAGTTACCCAAAATATATGTATGAAAGAATTGTTCCTCTTTGAATGATCTAAAAAAATGTCTGCGACAGTATATGTCTATCTTTTAAAATTGACTCACTATAACCTTTTTTAAGGTAATCATTTGGTCGAAATTAATGCATTATCTATACTATATAATATTATAAAGCTGAAGAGTTTGTTTGTTTGGTTGAACGCGCTAATCTCAGGAAGTACTGGTTAGAATTGAAAAAATCTTTTTGTGTTAGATAGTCCATTTATCGAGGAAGGCTTTAGGATATATAACATCACGCTGCGACCAATAGGAGCGAAGCAGCAGTGAAAAATGTCACAAAAACGGGGGAAAATATTCATACTTGAAAGCTTCCGTTGCGTGCGCTGCGTAAACGGTTCGAGTTACCCAAAATATATGTATGAAAGAATTGTTCCTCTTTGAATGATCTAAAAAAATGTCTGCGACAGTATATGTCTATCTTTTAAAATTGACTCACTATAACCTTTTTTAAGGTAATCATTTGGTCGAAATTAATGCATTATCTATACTATATAATATTATAAAGCTGAAGAGTTTGTTTGTTTGGTTGAACGCGCTAATCTCAGGAAGTACTGGTTAGAATTGAAAAAATCTTTTTGTGTTAGATAGTCCATTTATCGAGGAAGGCTTTAGGATATATAACATCACGCTGCGACCAATAGGAGCGAAGCAGCAGTGAAAAATGTCACAAAAACGGGGGAAAATATTCATACTTGAAAGCTTCCGTTGCGTGCGCTGCGTAAACGGTTCGAGTTACCCAAAATATATGTATGAAAGAATTGTTCCTCTTTGAATGATCTAAAAAAATGTCTGCGACAGTATATGTCTATCTTTTAAAATTGACTCACTATAACCTTTTTTAAGGTAATCATTTGGTCGAAATTAATGCATTATCTATACTATATATAATATTATAAAGCTGAAGAGTTTGTTTGTTTGTTTGTTTGGTTGAACGCGCTAATCTCAGGAAGTACTGGTTAGAATTGAAAAAATCTTTTTGTGTTAGATAGTCCATTTATCGAGGAAGGCTTTAGGATATATAACATCACGCTGCGACCAATAGGAGCGAAGCAGCAGTGAAAAATGTCACAAAAACGGGGGAAAATATTCATACTTGAAAGCTTCCGTTGCGTGTGCTGCGTAAACGGTTCGAGTTACCCAAAATATATGTATGAAAGAATTGTTCCTCTTTGAATGATCTAAAAAAATGTCTGCGACAGTATATGTCTATCTTTTAAAATTGACTCACTATAACCTTTTTTAAGGTAATCATTTGGTCGAAATTAATGCATTATCTATACTATATATAATATTATAAAGCTGAAGAGTTTGTTTGTTTGGTTGAACGCGCTAATCTCAGGAAGTACTGGTTAGAATTGAAAAAATCTTTTTGTGTTAGATAGTCCATTTATCGAGGAAGGCTTTAGGATATATAACATCACGCTGCGACCAATAGGAGCGAAGCAGCAGTGAAAAATGTCACAAAAACGGGGGAAAATATTCATACTTGAAAGCTTCCGTTGCGTGCGCTGCGTAAACGGTTCGAGTTACCCAAAATATATGTATGAAAGAATTGTTCCTCTTTGAATGATCTAAAAAAATGTCTGCGACAGTATATGTCTATCTTTTAAAATTGACTCACTATAACCTTTTTTAAGGTAATCATTTGGTCGAAATTAATGCATTATCTATACTATATAATATTATAAAGCTGAAGAGTTTGTTTGTTTGTTTGTTTGTTTGTTTGGTTGAACGCGCTAATCTCAGGAAGTACTGGTTAGAATTGAAAAAATCTTTTTGTGTTAGATAGTCCATTTATCGAGGAAGGCTTTAGGATATATAACGTCACGCTGCGACCAATAGGAGCGAAGCAGCAGTGAAAAATGTCACCAAAACGGGGGAAAATATTCATACTTGAAAGCTTCCGTTGCGTGCGCTGCGTAAACGGTTCGAGTTACCCAAAATATATGTATGAAAGAATTGTTCCTCTTTGAATGATCTAAAAAAATGTCTGCGACAGTATATGTCTATCTTTTAAAATTGACTCACTATAACCTTTTTTAAGGTAATCATTTGGTCGAAATTAATGCATTATCTATACTATATAATATTATAAAGCTGAAGAGTTTGTTTGTTTGTTTGTTTGGTTGAACGCGCTAATCTCAGGAAGTACTGGTTAGAATTGAAAAAATCTTTTTGTGTTAGATAGTCCATTTATCGAGGAAGGCTTTAGGATATATAACATCACGCTGCGACCAAAAGGAGCGAAGCAGCAGTGAAAAATGTCACCAAAACGGGGGAAAATATTCATACTTGAAAGCTTCCGTTGCGTGCGCTGCGTAAACGGTTCGAGTTACCCAAAATATATGTATGAAAGAATTGTTCCTCTTTGAATGATCTAAAAAAATGTCTGCGACAGTATATGTCTATCTTTTAAAATTGACTCACTATAACCTTTTTTAAGGTAATCATTTGGTCGAAATTAATGCATTATTGCCAATTATTTGCTACAGAGTTTTATCAACATAATCTATACTAATTATATATAATTATCATTTACGCAGAAATACTTTTTTTTTTAACTTCTTAATCGTGGTCATAATAACAGAAATTGACGCGGACGAAGTCGCGGGGATCAGCTAGTCATAAATAATAGTATAACTGCAGGTATATTTCCCGATAATTTAAAAATGACTGTTATAAAACCTCTACATAAAAAGAACGCGAAGGATGATATGACCAATTATAGGCCAATAGCATTAATTCCCGTTTTCTCCAAAATTATAGAAAAAATCATATATGAAACATTTTTTAACTTTTTAATCAAATTTAATATTCTATGTAAAGAACAAAATGGTTTCATGAAAAATAAAAATATAAATATGGCTATATATGATTTACTCGTTACAGTAATGAAAAATGTTGATAATAAAATTCCTATATGCGCAATTTTTACCGATATGTCGAAAGCTTTCGACTATGTCAATCATACACTTTTATTTGAAAAACTGTATGCTTACGGAATACGCGGAAATGCTTTAGATTTAATCAAATCGTACATCAGCGGTCGTAAGCAATTCACAGAAATTACTAGGGTGTGCACAAAAACTAGAATTGAACAAACTTATAAATCTTCCATGAGAGAAATAAAATTCGGAGTTCCACAGGGCAGTGTCCTGGGCCCACTTCTATTTCTGCTCTACATCAATGATCTCCCTCGGCAAATTAATCACCCAATGGTCTTATACGCAGACGACAGCACAGCTTTAATAAAATGCCATGACAAACAGCTATACGAAAACGACGTAAACGATACACTAAAGGTACTGATTAATTGGTTAAATCATAATAACTTACTAATTAACTTAAATAAAACAAATATAATGCACTTCTACCAAAGACTGCGTTTTGAAAACATAAACATTAATTATAATGGTCAAAACGTTGACAAAGTAGAAGTCGCAAAATTTTTAGGTATTACATTAGATAGCCAATTAACATGGAAAGCTCAAGCTGAAACAATATGTAAGAAACTAAGTACATCTGCTTATGCATTATTTAATCTTTCGAAAAAGGTTAATATTCAGACAGTACTAGTAGCCTATCACGGCCTGGTGGTCTCGATACTAAGATTTGGAATTATTTTTTGGGGCAATTGTACTTATAGGGAGGATATCTTTCGTGCTCAAAAACGATGCATACGTTCAATGTTCAATATTAAAGTCACAGACAGTTGTGTTTCAGTTTTCAAAGAACATAAACTATTAACATTCCCATGTATCTATATTTTAGAAATGGCAATATTTGTAAAGACCAATCCTCAATTCTTTAAATCTTTAAAAGAAGTTCGATGTCGCACAGTCTCAATGAGATCACAGTACCAAAACTTATTGTATGAAGGTAACTATAAAACAGCTTTGTACAAAAAATGTGTTATGGGAATGGCTCCTGTTATTTTTAATAAAATTCCTAATTGCATTAAGGATCAACCTTTAAAAGTTTTAAAAAAGAAACTCACTGCCTTATTGTTAAATAATTGTTATTACTCTGTTCAAGAATTCTTAAATGATCCTTCCATTAATTAAACTTTATTGTTATTAACATAGTATTAGTTTTAAGATTATGTAGAGCAAATGTCGCTCGTAAATGTTTGCATGCCTAAATAGGCAGAATGTACAAGGATTCCTTATATATCTGTAACACCAATTGTAAACACCTACATTCTGTGCAAATAAATGATTACTTACTTACTTTCCTACTAGTACTTTATAATTTGCTAGATGATGATCGCGACTTCGTACAACTTCAAAATGTCTTTTTAAATTATAGCCAATAAAAAAACAATGATACAAATCATTATGATTTTTTTATTTACTTTTTTATCAAATGGCCAAATTTTTACCAAGATTCGTTCAGTAGTTTTTGTGAAACAGATAATACTTATCCGTTTAAACTCTCAATCTTTCACGTTTATAATTATTACTTGAAAATGTGAGTAGTATATGATTGGGCATTCTGGACCACTTTTCGCTCGGCGAAACAAGTTCGCCATCGCGGTGGTCCAGAATACCCAATCATAAACGGTCGACTCGGTTAATGTTAGTTACGCAAAATACACAGTGGTAGTGGTATGGTTTATAAATATTAATCTAAAATAATATTCGTCATTGTTAATCGAACTGTTTCACACAATTATCATGAAATTTGTAAAACAACCACAATCGTTGAATGTTAACATTATATGTGATGAATTTAGTAAAACTGATTTTCGTCATAGTGAATTATTCCCTAATTCAGTACGCTGTATAATTTGCGGACCGTCAAATTGCGGAAAAACAAATTTACTCATTAGTCTTCTTATACACGAAAATGGTTTAAGATTTCGAAATATTTATATTTATTCAAAAACCCTGTACCAACCCAAATACATATTTTTAGAAAAAGTTTTGCAACGAGTACCGGGTATTTCGTTTCGGAAATATCAGGAAAATGAAGAAATATTAAGAGTTCAGGACGCAAAACCCGACTCTGTGATTATATTTGATGATGTCGCATGTGAGAATCAAAACAATATGCGTGATTACTTTGCAATGGGAAGACACAAGTACATCGATTGTTTTTATTTAAATCAAACGTATAGTAAATTTCCCAAACAATTAATAAGAGGCAACGCGAACTTAATCATACTTTTTAAGCAAGATGAAATTAATTTGAAGCATATTTACGAAAAACATGTCAACACTGATATGTCATGGATTGAATTTCGTGAAATGTGTTCAAAAATATGGAACGATCCCTTCAGTTTTGTCGTGATTAATAAGGATTGCTCTAAAAATAAAGGTTGTTATAGAAATAAATTTGACACCTTTGTTGTTTTTCATTAAATCATTGTTATTTAAATCCGTTAACCTATCTTTTCTAATTATTCTACTTAGGATACTTAATCAATCACTATCTATTTCATCAATATGGAAAAATCTTTGAAAAGACAAATCGTTGAAGCGACAGAAGCCGTGAAGAAAAAAGTACGAAAAATGAAGGATATTGAAATAAATAATAAAGAGGCGCTGGAATCAGTTTTCAAGCCTGTAACAGAACCCTTAAACTTAATTGCTAATATTAGTAAACAATCTGTTCCACAAAATATCGAAGATGAAGAAATTGAACTTCCCTTTATAGATAAAACTTTGCAGAAAGAAGTTTTCAGTGACAAAGAAAGCAACGATACAGACGATTATGATTCTGAGGTCGACAGTGACTCTTCTTATAAATCACTAGGTGAAAAGAAACAAGATTGCAACACAACATCCTGGTCAGTTTCCCCAGAAGCGTTAGCAGATATTCCATTTGGTGTCAGATACGATCGTGGAAAGTTGATGTTGGGTTCTGCTCATATAATTGTCAATGACGAATACATCATAGTAGCAGATCGCAAGTATCGAACTACGCCTGGATTAAAACAGTTGCTACTGAAAAAGAATATAGATTTGAGTTTAATTACAGAGAGTGATATGCAACATTATAAATCAATGCTACTGGATACTAATGCACATCGTCGAGATAATGATCCAAGTAAACCGATAAAAAGTAATAAGGGTCTGAAATATTTACAAATTATTAAACCGCTTTTTATTCAATCCAAAGGGAAAGGACTACCTTTAACAAAAATGTGGAAGAATAATGTAGATTTTATATATTGGGATGATCCTAATGAATTGGTAGAACGACTAAAATTGCTAATTGCATCTCAAGATGCTGGTAACACAGGGGTTAACAACGAAATTATATCTATAATAGAGGAATTGAGTGAAAGTAATATAATAAATACATAAATCGTTTGTGTTTCATTTTACTGTCAACCTTTCAAAACAATACACCTTAAAGATGAATGTAGACAAATTCGGTCATTTTATTCACAAGAGATTGCGTTTACCAGATTTATTTGAATTTAATGATAATGCATTGTTAAAATCAAAAAGCGGGGACTTTGATTTGAAAGCATCAAGACTGAGGGGGATCCGATCTCCCGTAGATGGAGACGATGCCGTGAACAAGGATTACGTAGATCGATTAAGTGCTAATACGATACATGAATTAAATAAACTAATTGGTGCATTACGTTCTCAGCTCACGTTAGATGCACAAAAGACAGTTCAAGCTACTTTAAAAGCAAAGATACCCGAGGTTTTAAATCATTTGGAAGAAAAGTTTTATACTAAAGCAGATGTTGATAAATTGCTTAAAAAACTGTAAATTATGTCAAAACAGCAAATTGTGAATGAAATACACAAAACTGCACGAAGAAATTTCCTTCGACGTTTCGTTGTTCTAAAAAGTATTGACGACTTGTGGCAAGCTGATCTGATGGATATGCAAAACCTAAGAAAATATAACAAGGGCTATAATTATATTTTAATAGTGATCGATTGTTTCTCAAAATATGCATGGACGCAGCCGCTAAAATCAAAAAATAAACTTGATGTCGCTCATGCATTTGAAAGAATATTACTTAACACTCATCAAATACCTAATAATTTACAAACTGATATGGGAACAGAGTTTTATAATAACACATTTCAAGGGCTTATGAAAACAAATAAAATTAACCATTACTCCTCGTTTTCTACCAAAAAAGCATCGATTGTTGAGCGACTAATTAAAACCATAAAAAATAAATTGTACAAATATTTTAGCCTTAATGGAAACTATAAGTGGCTGGGTAAACCATTAGAAGTTATACTGAAATCGTATAACCACACAAAACATCGAACTACTCAATTTAAACCAATCGATGTAAACAAGTCTAATGAACAAGTAATAAAAGAAAATATTTTGAAAACACATAAACATGTATCGATTCCATGTAAACCTAAGTTTAAAATTGGTGATTATGTCCGTATCAGCAGATACAAACACAATTTTGAGAAAGGTTATACTCCTAATTGGTCGACAGAACTTTTTACTGTAAAGAAGATAAATAATACAACACCAGTGACATTCATATACAAGATCAACGTAAGCAAGCTATATTAGGAACCTTTTATGAACAAGAACTTCAAAAATCGAACTATCCTGGTGTTTATTTGATAGAGAAAGTTTTAAAAAAGAAAGGAACAAAACTTTATGTGAAATGGTTGGGTCTTAGCAATACTGAAAATAGTTGGATTGACAAAGCTGCATTAGTGGAGTGAGTTATATAAGTATATAATCATTTTTTTTTTTATATTTTTTCATTGCGCTTTGTACAATGCAAGGTGGTGGACTAGTTAATAGTATAATAGAAAATTTACCGTTCGAGCTTCATTTGCCTGGATATAATTATTGCGGACCCGGGACAAAACTCCAAAAACGTTTATTACGCGGTGACCGAGGTATTAATAAGTTGGATGAAGCTTGTATGCACCACGACATTGCATACGCTAACCACACGGACTTATCACATCGTCACAAAGCTGATTTACAACTAATGAATATGGCAAAACAAAGACTTAAATCAAAGGATGCTCGGAAAGGTGAAAAACTTAGCTCATGGCTAGTGAGCAAAGTTATGAAAGCCAAACTAAAGTCTGGTGCCGGAATTAAAACGTTTCAAAATTTTGTATCAAAAATAAAATCAAAAATTAAGAGAATTAAACACAAAGACAGTAAAGCGTTAATTAATGCTGCTTACTTAGCAGCAAAAAAGATATTTCCAAAAATTCAGAAAATTCGGGTACCGCGAATCATACCCATACCAAAGACTGGAGGTATTTTGCCTTTAATTCCAATTTTTGCTGGCTTATCAGCTTTAGGCACTTTGGCTGGTGGTGCAGCGGGTATTGCAAAAACCGTTAATGATTACAAAGCAGCTCAACGAAATTTGCGAGAAACAGAACGTCATAATAAGACTATGGAGGCTTTAGCGTTGGGTAAGGGTTTATACATTAAACCGCATAAAAATGGTAAAGGATTATTCATAGAACATCAAAAAAACTGATAAAGAAGCTACCTAATCGCCCTCTGACTAATATCGACATCCAAGAACATGCACGAGACATCCCACACTTTCGAGGAGTATACATGAAGGATCAATTGCCAAGAAAGCCAAAGCAGATTGAATGTGGTATTGTTAACTTGGACGATTCTAAAAATGAAGGAACGCATTGGGTAGCTTATTAATATGTTAAAGTATCCAACTATTGTGAATACTTTGATAGTTATGGAGACTTAAAACCTCCACTGGAATTAATGCGATATTTTAAGAATTGTAGTGTTTATTACAATTACACAAGATATCAAAAGTTTAACACAGTAAATTGTGGTCATCTATGTTTAGAATATCTGTGGAAATTTTGGAATAAATATGTATAAAATTAACGTGTTTCTTTCATTTCAATCATTTGCAAGATGTCACTCACTTTATCGATAACCGGAACCTCGTCTACCTTATCGACGTACTATCCTAATACTTTACAACTAAATGAACAGTATGAGTGTGCATTATTGCATTTCTCAACATTTAATTCTATTCCAAACATTGATGAAACGAATAACAAGTTTTACTATGGTTCCGAAATCATTGAAATACCGGAGGGAACCTATGAATTGCAAGATATCAGTGATTATTTAAAATCCGAGATAAAAGGTGCATCAATTAAACTAGATTGCAATAACAACACTTTAAAAACTACCATACAATGTACGAAAGACATCAATTTTGAGAAAGAAAACACTTTTAGACGTTTGCTAGGGTTTGATAAACAAATATTAAAAAGTAATAAATGGCATGTGTCTCAGTTTCCTGTCAACATTTTACCTACAACCGTGGTCAGGATTGAATGTGATATTATAAGCGGATCGTACATAAACGGAGAACCGAGTCACATTATCCACGAATTTGCACTCAATGTACCACCTGGATATAGAATCATAGAAATCCCGAAGAACGCAATATACTTTCCAGTCAATAAAAACAACATAAGCTGTATACATATCAGACTGTTAGATAATAACAATCGTCTAATAAATTTACGTGGTGAAGAAGTACAACTATATTTACATCTTATGCGCCTGCCAGACTATGCTCCTTGCGCTGCTCATCGCTATGCTCCTCGCGCTGCCGTGATTTGCCGCGATGTTGCCCTCTCTGCCCACACACTGCTCTACTCGCGCAATTAATCGCGACGCTCCTCACTTGGCATTTGCCTTGGTGAGACAATGGACGTTGAAACGGTGGCAGCGTGCGCGCTATGCATTTTTAGTATAGCTAATTATATTAATGTAGTAAAAAGAAATATACATCGTCGTCGTCGTCCTCGCCAACGGAGATGGTGGATCACATCTATCCACGCTTGGCGACGACATAATTTCCAATTTTGCATACGCGTGCGTCTTGCGCGAGCGCTCGATGGCCGATGCGGACTGCGACCGCGCGATTATGTGGCCAGCCACTCGCACTCGTATTGCCGGTCCTTTGACTCGCGCGCAAAAACCGACAAAATAGGGAGCAGTGGGCAGGACGAGGAGCATGACGTGTGGCATGACGAGTAATGTTGCCACACTATGTCTCTGCCTCCTTTCCTCGTTACTTCCCATGCCACTCGTCGAGTGTGTGGCAGGCGCATTAGACGAAAAAATGATTGACTACAATAAATACGAGCATCCTCAGGTCAAAAATATCAGTGCCAATTTAGCAACCAAGAAAATAAGAGCTCGCTCTAATAAAAAAATCAAATTTACCGATAATAATAAGGCATTCCTGAGAGCTATCGGTTTGTTAAAATGAATATTTTAGACGTTTTATCCGCTCCGACTTACGACAATACAGTTGAAGGAATAGAATTTCACTCCTACAAGCCCTACGTAACCAGTTTTAATAGAAACGATGAAATTCGCATACCCATCAACCAACAAGACCTATATGTACTACCATCAGCTAGCACTCTGTATTTGGAAGGAACTGTAATTGTTAGCAAAAAGGACTCAAAAGACAAGGCTTCTAGCGTTCATTTTACGAATAATGCTCTCCTTTACTTGTTCCAAGATATAAGGTACGAGTTGAATGGAGTAGAGATTGATAAAATAAAAAATGCCGGCGTTACTACCACCATGAAGTCATTAATTTCGATGAATGAGAGTGAATCAAAGATATCTAATGCTTGGGGCTCGTACATTGAAGGTATAAAGAATATTAATGGAGGTAACTTTTCCGCATCTATACCTCTTTGTAATATCATGGGTTTTGCCGAAGATTTTAAGAAAGTGGTGATAAACAGTAAGCACGAACTAATATTGTTGCGAAGTAACACAAACCTAAATGCTGTAAAACTCAACACCGGAGAGATTGTAGATGACGTTTAAATCAATAAAATTATATGGCGCGTACCACACGTTAAAGTATCTGACAAAGAAAAGTTAAATTTATTAAAACTGTTAGAAAAAGATCGCCCGCTCCAAATGATATTCAGAAATTGGGATCTGTACGAATATCCTGCTTTACCTAAAACTACAAAACATACATGGTCTATTAAAACTTCATCGCAAATAGAGAAACCAAGATACATAATTATTGGTTTACAAACAAATAAAAAAAAACAACGCAAGTTCTGATATGTCCCAGTTCGACCACTGTTATATTCGTGACGTAAAAGTGTATCTCAATTCAACTTACTTTCCGTATGAAAACCTAAACGCTAGTTTTGCAAATAACAAAATTGCACTAATATACGAGCAATACACTCGATTTCAACAGTCGTATTATGGCAGGCGCTCGGAACCCCTACTAAGTGAGAAACAATTTAAGGACCTAGCACCGCTATTCGTAGTTGATTGTTCTAGACAAGCAGATAACCTCAAAACTGGTCCTGTGGTGGATGTGAGAGTGGAAATCGAGAGTGAATTGGACATACCAGACCAAACCTCTGCATACTGTCTTATATTAAACGATTGTATAATTGAGTATAAACCTTTGAGTAATATTGTAAGGAAAATATCATGAATCCTGATACAATCATATTAGATGTACAAGGATTTAAAGATCTCTACAATAATTTTATAGTAAAGGAGTTAGCTTTTGCCACACGTGAATATACACAAACGTTTTTAATTAAACCACCGTACCAGTTCACATACTTAACAAGAGATGAAAAGAGACAAGTGGAATGGTTGGAAAAAAATATGGGTCTACGTTGGAGCGAAGGCTATATTGATTATAGAGAATTTGAACGCATGATCGTACCATACCTAGAAAATAAGAATATCTATGTGAAAGGTTCAGAAAAAGTGAAGTGGATAAAAGAGATGTGTGTGAACTGTAATGTATTAGAACTTCATGAAGAAAATTGTCCTTAACTATCTGTGTTAGCTAAAAAGTACTGCGATAGAAAAACTATTTTTAATTATAATCATCATCTAAAACATTGTGCACTTAGAAATGTGTTATGTATAAAAAAGTTTTTAAAGTGGTAATTTTATAAGTTTGTAAGTTAGCTATAAGTATGTAATAAGGTTTTAAAAAAATAAAACAAAGGAGATTGCCCGATTTGTTAGGCAAGCTGGGTCCCAGTGGAAAATCGTTGTGCCCTGAAGATTTTTATTTTACATAATAGTAAAAACATAGTATTTTCATAATCAGAAACCATTTTTCATTTATTCATCCTGGTTCAAGAGATATCATCGTTTTTCTGTTGTAAAAATCTAGGTTATAATTTGAAATTGACATTGACATTTCCTCCTTACTCTATGGTTAAGTAAGCATACTACCTACCTAACCTATCCTGTACATCATTATGGAGATGAGAATATGTATACTTTATGTAATTAAAATAGCAGCACAGTAAAAAGACTCATAGATGGTGTAGAATTGACGTTTAAATGTGATAAAAAATGTATAATTAGTTAACAGCAGTCTATGTATAAGTACCAAAATAAATAAAACAAATCAAAACTATAATATAAATAAAAATAATGTTTCTTTTTATTGTTTCATTTATCGTTTTAAATTGATATCGATTACTCAATTGATTAAAAGACGTCATTAGTTATTTAATTCTTTGATACCTGGCAACTTTTTTTTGTATAACAATCAAACCACAGACTACATTGAATCAAACGGATGTCGACGTAATGTTTAATTATTAATTAACTTTAACTTTATTCCCAGGGTGAAAGAAATTGTATAAAAACTACCCTGTACACAAAAAAATAAATAATATTTTTAAGTTATTATTCCAATCAGGCTCATGATACCACAAAAGGGACCTGTTCCGTGTCAATCTCCTTTAATACAGAAAACATGCATTTATTCTCTCAGAATTTATATACTTAAAACCCCTGTTTACAAATAACATTACGATACAAAAATACAAAGTTACATTAGAGATTAAAAACTAACTTAACCTAATATTTATTCTAATTTAACAACTACAATAAGCACTAAAAATCAGAATATTTATACAAGGCTTCTAAAAATCACTATCGATTAAGGATTTCGATATTTTCTTAACTAACGACTCCGTTTCATCCATAATAAAGTCAACCGCATCTTTAACCACGTACTGCGCTTGGATAATAACATTATCGCTATTACTGTCACTATCACTGTCTGGAGAATTGTTACACAAATCGATCACTGAAATTTTTATTAGTTTACTGCCTCGCCGATGATGTCTACTCATGACGAAAGATTGAGTTGAATTATGTTTCTTAGATTTTTCCCTGCGTCGAGACGTAGACTTCTTTTCTTTCGGAACCTGACTGCTAGCCTCGCGTTCGCATCGAATCATCTCATTAAATTCTTCATAAGGATCCTGAGCGTATTGACTAAACGCAATGTCAGATCCTGCTATCTGAAATAAAATTAAACAGAACAATAAATAGGTTATTTAATATAATAAAAAGGTTTACAAATTTTAATCAACAATTAAAATAACACTCTGACTCAGATAAATATTTATTTTTAAACCATTGAAATTCTTGTTCCGGGTGGTATCGAATCCACAACATTCAGCAGAGTACAAGCAACGCAGTAATCATTTAAATCACTGCGATATATATCTCTAATCACAAGATTCAATAAATAATGTATCATACATATTTTTAATTAATGTTTCATAATAATTAAATTTAATTAGTATTATTTACTTACCGAAGTCATGTTTATGTGATGTAGCGCGTATGTAGTATCTAAACTGAATAATATTTATCAAATAACAAAATTAATATAAATATCGTTAATAAACAGACACACGTGAAGAAATGACTACATAAATAATTTAATAATCATCGAACAATAGAATGTAGCTTGCATTAATTGCGACACCTAAAAATGTAAACCATGCATTTTTGCTCGATGCTGTGGTCAATGAACGTGATAGTTTACAGTTTCGTATTACATTTGAGCAACACGTATTAACATGAAACTTGATTATTTACCTTAGATAGCCCAGTAGTGAAACTAACGGACTTCAATGCAGAAAGTCTCGGGTTCGACTCCCTACAAGCTTCTTTTTTTCGATTTTTTTCATTCTAATACCAAATATTAATAATAGGTAGCAAACAAAGTTGCTTTCGCATTTTTAAATTTAATAAAGGGTTTTTATCTGGTAAACAAATAAAACAAGTAAATTGATATAACAAACACATTTATTACAAATAATTACAATACTAAGGGCCAGTTTCACAGGTTACGGATAAAGTGTCGGTTAGTTATCTGATAGTTAATACTATCTACCAGTTAGGGCCGATATCTCCAACGCCAGATAATTTTTATTCGAGAGATAAAATTCGTGTTTGACAGATTTTGTATTGAAGACCTGTCGAAAATTCTAAATTATTCCTCTGATAAAATTATCTGGCGTTGGAAAAATCAGCCTTCAGCTGATAACTTAACCAATGCTTTATCTACCAGATATCGCTATCCGACACCTGTGAAACCAAAAGTTGTAGTTTATCTGGCAGATAAGTTCCTAATAGGCTATCAGAGACTTTATCCGTAACCTGTGAAACTGGCCCTAAAACTCTTTATTTATTTCTAAAACCTAAAGCTAAATAATATAATGCTAATTAACACTAATACATATTTACTTAACTAAGAACGATATTTATATAGGACAATTCTTAATTTTATCAATACCTTAAAAAATTAACAATAATATAATAATTGCAAGATATGACGCATTATTGATTACCTAATTATGAATGAGTGACCCCAGGCTTTCGTTGCTATTTTGTCTTTCAAAATAATTCGTTTATCATCGTTACTAGATAATGCAATTTTATTAACACTTTGTGTAAAAATTTCATGTTTCAATGATTTAAACATAATTTTTTTCTTCGAATAACTCCACCGTCCAATAAAATGCTTTCATAGTCTGTTATGTCTAAATCTCGAAGCACATATGATTTAATTCCCTTAGCTTTTTTGATAACTCTATTTGAAGTTTTTAAAGAATAGAGCTTTGACCTCAACCCTACAAAATCAGAGATATATTTACCACCCATTTCATCTTTAAAAAGACCCGGAATTTTTTTATTGATTAGAGGTATTTCAAATTCGTTCTCATTATCATAGTTACTGCTATCGAAGTATTGCAAGAAATGGCGTTTTAGATCACAATAAAAATCGTTGGTATATATTTCATACACAAAAGAATCCGTATCTGTATAACATAAGCGTACTCGATCATTATAAAAAGGTTTTATAACATTGTAATGAAAATTATACATGTGGGACTTAGAAAGATCTAAAACTGTGAATCCTATGTAAATAGGTTTATCTAAGACTATTTGATCTGGTTTCATTTGTATAGCAACTAAATTTTCAGTCAATATTGTTGCACTATGAAAGTAAGGATTAGCTATAAGCCTCTCAGCGGATATT
Organism: Autographa pulchrina; assembly: GCA_905475315.1. Classification (NCBI taxonomy): domain Eukaryota; kingdom Metazoa; phylum Arthropoda; class Insecta; order Lepidoptera; family Noctuidae; genus Autographa; species Autographa pulchrina. The sequence goes on along the minus strand of FR997761.1, from coordinate 12,451,543 downwards.
GATTTGTTGGTTTTATTTCTTTTATCACTCCATTGATTAACTAAATGTACGGTGACTCTCTTTTCGGTATTTTCCAATGTTTTACCAAAGACACTGTTGTTTAATAATTTAAAAAAGTCTTGCTCGAATGTACTTTTTGCCTTCTGTCGTAATTGAGTGTTTAATTCTATGTACTGTTTTAAATAGGGACTTTGTTTGAAAGTAATAACTCTGTGAATTTTACGTAATATTAAACCATGCTCCAGACACTTTTTTAAATGAACGTAGTGTATAACATAATTGTACTTATTATATAAATTTGCTATTAGTTTTTTGGTTTTACCACTTGGAGGAATGCATTTTTCAGGACAAAAAGGCAAGTCATTATGGTGATCGTGTAAATGATCAGGATATAAAAGGTCAACTTCTAATATATAGCCCCAGTCTGCATTATCTTTAATATTTTGAACGCGTAAATTAATTATTTCGTTTTCATTAAGAAATCTAAAACTTGAATATGGTAAATACTGACACATACTATAACCATATAAATTATTACAGTCTAGATACGCTATGAAACAATCTGGTTTTACTGCATTATATTCTGGCATATATTTATGATTTGCTCTTGCGTACCGATGCGAGCACGTACATAAACCTCCTCTAATACCATCCTGAATCATTTTAACAATCGCCAAATCTGTTAAGAGTTCTAATTGAACGCCTGTTTTAAGTAACATTGCATCGAAAGATAGACTAGGAGTCGTTATACAGGGTGATTGGAAATACGATACATTCCTTGTTAGGGGTTAAAGTAGAACACATTTGGAGTAAATTCAGCCCCGGGATACTATGTCCGATACCCGGTTATTTCCGAGTTATTCAATATTTAAGAATTTTAATGAAAAACCCCAGTTTTCAAGACAAAATCAAACCTTGCAGTAAATTAACGGGGTTTTTGTTTATTATTTTGTACTTTTATGATACGCAATGGACTAGAAGCTTATTCAATAACAAAAAAAGCTATAAATCTCTGCTATTTTTTAAGTACGGGATAAAAACTCAAGTGTTTCTTTGTAAATAAAATCAGGTTTTAAGAAAACAAACAATCAGGTTCTAAAAAAAATGTATGGAATGATGTGTACAAATTACTGAATTAACTTCCTTAGTTCATTAGCTATTCAAAAAGGTGCAGGTGTTTACAAAAAAACAATATGATTGATTTACAATACAGTTAAAAAGCAGGTTATCTGTTTACTGAAAATACTCTACATTGTTTTGTGGTGCACGTGTGCGGCTTTTTGTTTGATGATGCCTTGCCTTGCTCTGGGACACTGTAATGTCAATAGGGATCACTAATAAAAAGGACTATGGCGTGTTACCTAAAGTGACTAGAAATCTAGGTCAGTTAGTTTCAACTATCTTCTGAGTACAGACCTATCGTTGAACTCTAACTACATTTTTCAACATTGACCTGCCTTAGTATGGCTACATACAGTAATGAAGAATACGCGGATATTCTTTTTGTATACGGATTTTGCAACGGTGATGCTGCAGCAGCACGAAGAGAATACTCAGTTCGGTTTTCTGATCGACGGGTATCTAATGTAAGAGTGTTTTCTGGGACGTATCGACGTGTCCGTGAAACTTTTTTTACACCACGAAGAAGCGATTCGGGTAGACCCCGTGTTCATCCAACTGAAGACGATGAAGAAATACTGGATTTATTTCGAAGAGATCCTACAATCTCTACAAGGGCTGCGGCTAGAAGTCTTAGTATATCCCAGTGGAAAGTGTGGTTTACTGTGCATACAGCACGGTTACATCCCTATCACTACACACCGGTACATGCTCTAGAAGAGGGTGATCCAACTCGTGGAATGAGTTCTGTCGTTTTATGATAAATGCTGACATGGAGAACCCCCGTTTCCTTGAGAGAATTCTGTGGACTGACGAGTCTAAATTTGATCGTGATGGAATCACGAACTATCACAATTTACATTTTTGGGCAACAAAAGGAGACAATCCAAGAATGAAAAAACAAAGGGCACATCAACGAAGGTTTTCTGTGAACGTATGGATGGGCATAATTAATGGACATCTTATTGGACTTTCCTCAAAATTTGAACGATGAAACTTATGAAGTTTTTATGAGGGAGCAATTGAACCTTTTATTAGCAGATGTCCCTCTTGCCACCAGAAGATATCTTATTTACCAGCACGATGGATGTCCAGCTCACTTTCGGCTTGGAGTACCCTTAAAATTGTTTGAATTTAGTTCTTTAATAATAAGTTAATTTTTCACTAATCTACTACAAGTGTTATTTGAATAAAAAAAATGTATTTTCTGCATTTTTTTTGTAAACACCTGCACCTTTTTGAATAGCTAATGAACTAAGGAAGTTAATTCTGTAATTTGTACACATCATTCCATACATTTTTTTTAGAACCTGATTGTTTGTTTTCATAAAACCTGTTTTTTTTTTGTAAAGAAACACTTGAGTTTTTAACCTGTACTTTAAAAATAGCAGAGTTTTATAGCTTTTTTGCTTTTGAATAAGTTTTCAGTCTATTGCGTATCATAAAAGTACAAAATAATAAACAAAAACCCCGTTAATTCACTGCAAGGTTTGATTTTGTCTTGAAAACTGGGGTTTTTCATTAAAATTCTTAAATATTGAATAACTCGGAAATAACCGGGTATCGGACATAGTATCCCGGGGCTGAATTTACTCCAAATGTGTTCTACTTTAACCCCTTACAAGGAATGTATCGTATTTCCAATCACCCTGTATAAAATGCAGGGTCAAGTTTATAATATTGTTTACAAGTTTTTCTAAAATTTTTAAAAATATTTGTTAGTAAAAGTACATCTGTTTTTAAGTACAGATCAGTGTATTCTCCTAAATTATTTATATTAAAACAATTCCAAACAGTTTTTGCATGATTATAATCGTCATCGCTGATGTCTTCGTTTGTCAAAGAATTGTGAAAGTAACACTTTAGCGGTAGTGTCTGTTGCTCGTAACATTTCCAATTGGTCATATAATCGTAGGGATAAACACCTTTTCGTGTCAGCAAACTAAAATGCTTATTATCCGAAAAATGAGATCGAAGATTAACAAAATCGTCTATCTGCATTGTTTTAGCTAGTTTATCTAAACTGGTTCCTAAAAAATTAAAAGAATCTAAAAATCTTAATTGCACATATTCATTATCTGCAACGGGAATAAACTTTGAAAATGATATATATTTTTCTTTTGTCTTGGGTATAATTTTTATTTGACCAGGAATCTCACCTAATTTTTTCACAAATAAATGACAATCATATCCTGACAAGTTATGAAAAAATATTGGTATGAATTTTGGTATTTTATGTTGTAGGTTACAATGTCGATGAGCTGCGCCACGGTAATTACCTGTGATGTGACAGTGATCTCTAACTCTGTCAGACCACAGCAAGTTTTCACATATGTGACACTTAATTGCATTTTTAAAATCCTCATCATCCTTATCAGTAAATATCATAGGATTGTTTTTAGTTAGTATTTTATATATTTCAATTACATCCCGAGTAAGAAACTCTATAGATTTTTGTAACACAATCCTCACCGCGATAACTTACATACCGTTTATTATCATTGAAAGATGATACTATGTTAAACGCAAAAGCGGCTGGCGCGTGTCGCTGAGTGTATGTTGTATTAGCAGTGTCAAAATCATTGCCGGAAATCGGTATTAACAGTGTTTCAAAATCGGCATAAATTACGAATGGAATGTCTTGTTTTCTTTGAAAATTTTTAAACTTTAGTACTGATCCCCTTAGTATGAAGTATCTGGTAAAATTGTGACAACCCCTCCACACAGATGTGTTTCAAGTTGACTAAGAGTAGAAAAAAACAATAAACAAGATTCGCAATAATATAATTTACCATGATGTTTAGAAATTTGAGTTCTAACTAAACGAGGTAAATTCTTAATGAGACAGTAATGAGAATTTGTATCATTTTCTAAATACAATAAGTGGATGCTTCTAGATTTTTTATTAATTGTTTTATATAATGGTCCTATAATGGTTTTATTATTTTTCAATCCATATACATAAATATTTATGTTACGATTATTTTTTTCAAAATTGGCTATGTCCGTGAATGTAATGGGGAATGACAAATCATTAACATTTAAAACATCCTGAAAACGAGGATATGATGAAACTCTATCGGTATGTTGGGTTACAGGATACAAAGCTGCCACAACACACCATAGAAAGCAGTACTTGTCGTTGTTCTTAATATTCAAGCAAGCTTTTTTATTTTTTATAAAATTTGGTAAAGGAATAAATTTGGATCCACCGAGAGGCTTATATTTATTAATATGTATTTCAAAATAGGAGTTATTCAAAAAGGTCCACCCGCTATCTCTTTTCTGAAACTCTTCTATTTTTTTGAGAAGTATTGAAATTGTTGATTTAAAAATTGTATCGAAATCGTAATTTAAATTAATAACAAAATTTTTTGTAGCAAATGATTTAATTTCTTGGTGATCGTTTTTAAACAAAAGAAAAATTAAAAATAGTTCGAAGTTAACTTTAACAGACGTGTGTTTTTTTACACGACTGCCCAAAAAGGAGTGTTATGTTTTCAGGGTTCATGTATGTATGTATGTAGGTATGTATGTATGTATGTATGTATGTATGTTTGTGAGTTTCTTTATTCCACCATAACTTCTAAAAGGCTTGACCGATTTCAATGTTTGTGGTATCATTAGAAGCTTTGAGTTATCCCGAGTGACATAGGCTATGTTGACATTAAAAAATGGTCAAGTGTGAGTCGAAATCGCCTGCAAAGCGTTACGAACGAAATTTTTTTTTGTGTTGTGTCATGCTTTTTTGTGGTTCACTAAAAGGTATTAAATAAAAAAAATATAATTAAAAATGAAAAAACACGCCTGCCATGTAAAAAAAAAAAAAAAACAAGTCAAATATTTGCAGTCGGGGGACCTGTAATGAATTGTTCCAAGTAACCGACCCCGACTGCAAATATTTGACTTGTTTTTTTTTTTTTTTTACATGGCAGGCGTGTTTTTTAATTTTTAATTATATTTTTAGTGACTGATCTATCAGATCCTTGACTTGTTCTTGGATTTTTATTAGAAAATTCTCTGGAAATTTATGGACTAACTCCTCAGTAGCAATAATCCTATAACTTACAATACGTTCTTTGAACGAGGACTTAATTATTTTCACATTACTGCTAAAAGGAGCTACGCTATTGTTTTTATGTGTATTACTACGTCAATGACCAGACCAGTGACGATTATCTACAGATACGTAACACACTTTGCAGTAAGGCATTGTTATTGAATGTATAAATAAGGTATTGATGGCCAAGGATTAATCGGTAGTTATTTCAGCGTTTAGACACAAGTATCGATATTAAATCGTGATATTAAATTATAATATGCTGTGTATAATGTATATACACATATATACCTTTCATACAGATTTACAGCTTCGAAAATGCGTTAGAACCATCAACATAAATAAAAATCTTGATCAGTTGTAGATCCCGTTCCTCATTTGTTGTTTTTTTAGCTTTAAACGTATTGTATACACCCTTATTCTGGAAAATAAGATGCAAAGATTTATAAGATATATACTTGGATTAATTATTCAACAAAAACTTTAAGTTACAGGTTTTTAATATATAAGGTGCTATAAAAATATCTGCCACGGCTTTAATGGGAGGTAGTATTGTGTTTATAGATTATAATAGTGAAGAACTTTCGTACCCCGGAACAGTTAATTAAATTTTAGAGACTAAAATAGTTAAATTAACATTGACTCTATTCTGCGTAACGTGGTTCACAAATTACGCGCAATGTGACGCTTCGTCAATGAAAACAACTGCTATCTCTTTCCATCTTTTCTGTGAATGAAAACTGTAATCAGCTGACTAGTTCGTCACTACATAATCTAGTAGGTACGCAATAATACGCAGGCATACAAGTGTTTTAAAAGTGCAACTACTTACCAGCTACCGCATTCTTCAAAAAACACTGACGTAGGTAAATAAGATGATAAACTTGTGTTATTATTTATAAACAGTAGTTATTGAAATAAACCTACTTTTTTACGGATGTTGTCGCGGTTTTATTAAAAGTCCGTAAAAAGTAGTTTTATTTCAATGTCTAACATTCGCGTAAATCTAAGAAACCAAACAGTAGGTACTTAGATTAATATCGAATAACGATAAATTACAGTAACTTGGCGTGTTTAAAAGTTAATCATTTTATTTACAACGATTGCACCGTATTTACAGTTATTAACTCACTCCCTACCTAGTACTAGTACCTACTTATCTACAAAACTGTTGCACAAGTCCGCCTTCGCGTTGCACACAGATGAAGGCACGCTTGCATACATGTTTCTTCACTTTATTTAATGTGTCCGTTTCACTTTTCACTTGCCTAAATGCGCGTTTGATGCGCCTTTTTGGTTCTACCACACTTCTAATATCATGTCCGGTTTGGCCGTACACAAGGTCTTTCACACGACCCCACAAAAAAAAGTCTAGAGGGGTTAAATCCGGCGAGCGAGGAGGCCACGGCACTTGTGAAGTGGTAAGGATGGAGCCCTTCACGATTTAAAAGTCGCCACACGTAGTTGTCGCTCACGTCGAAGACTCGAGCAGCATCCCTGGTGCTCGCAAGAGGATGACACTGAAGCACTTCCTCTTCGAGTTCGGCCGAGTATGTAGATATTCTTGATTGGATTACTGTCGTCTGGGAGGCATTTTTAATGAAAGCGCGCGCGATATTGCTGTCGCTGACCGCTAAAACTAACGTCCGAACGCGCGGGTCGGCGGCGACTGACTGGCGAGCCGAGCGGCCGGCGGCCGGCGCGCGCGGCGGCGGCGGCATCCTTTGATAGGAATGGCAACAGTGTATGAACGGCGGCGGCGCGGCGGCGGCGGCGTTTTGCGAAATGTTTGAATTCGGTGCGGAGCGGCAACAGCTTATGACACGGGATGGTTTTATACTAATAAATCAATTCAAATTTATACGTTATTTTTTTTGTATGAAAAAAAATATGATAAATAATCAATAATTTATCTTTACTATTGTAATCTATAAACACAATACTACCTCCCATTAAAGCCGTGGCAGATGTTTTTATAGCACCTTATATATATATATATATTTACCTGAGAATTATTTGATCTTACGCACTTGTAGAAATAATCGGATAAAAATAATGGACTTCTAAATATTTTCCTTAGAGATAAATCTTCAATCTCATCGTTTTATACAATTGTAAATTGTGATGCATGTGTAGCTGAAAAAGAATAAAAATATTGTTATTTAAATCACACATTAACAATAAGTGTCAAAACATATTATTATTAAACATTAACATATTATTAAAATTGTATTATTAAAATAATAATTACCTGTTCAATGTCCACCTTTTCAATATTACACTTGTAATGATACGTATTTACTAGTAACATACACATTTACTAAAAAAATGATTTTTTTATTTCGGTAAGATTCCACGACGCTCGACGCTTCGTAATAATACTAATGCTACATATCAACTTTCAGCGCTTCCGATATTATTGCGAAATTTTTACACGTGCCTACAAACACCTATTGCAACCTAACATTATTAATGTTAGGTAGTCAGCTTTTTTACATAGGGCTAAAAATAATCAGGCTAAATTAGAAGTAATTAACCCCACGGACAATGACATTATCTTTTCCTTATCAGAACCAATTCACGCAAGTATATTTAATGAGCAGATTACACCTGTTACGAAACCTGATACTTGTAATAACAAAGCTCGAACTCGAGAAGTCTTATCGCGCTTGCGCATAGATCACCTGAACGCAGAGGAGTCAATCAATTTAACTAAATTATGTGCTGAATATTCTGATGTATTTTATTTAGAGGATGAACCGTTAACTTTTACTAATAGAATCAAGCATTCTATTAATACCACGGACGAATTACCCGTATATTGTAAAACTTATAGGTATCCGTATATACATCGAGAAGAGGTTAAAAGGCAAATAAAAAAAATGTTAGACCAAGGCATAATAAATTCGACCTTCCACATCTGCGTGGAGTGCACCTATATGGGTCGTACCCAAGAAAAGTGACGCCTCTGGAAAAACAAAGTGGCGCTTAGTCATTGACTTCCGTAAGTTTTTTTTATATAGCTTTTTATTTAGTTTTGTCTATGTTTTGTCTGATATTCTCGTTTTCTTGTGTCCTTGCTCTGTAAGGTGTTCTTTGTTTTTTCTTTTTTGTTTATTTCACTGCTGTTTTTATCCTTTATAATTTCTTTTTTAATATTTATTTTTAATAACTAGTGTGTGCCCTTTGCCGGGACGGCGTCAGGATGTGTCCAGGGCTACCTCGGAGCGTATCATGTTTCCGAGGTAGGGACACGTGGGTCAGCGCTGAAAACCAGCGCTGTTGTCTCGTGCCTGCGTGCACGAGACGCAGCTTTTATGCTGAGCGCTGACCCTTTCTCGCATAAGCGACGCAACCGCAGCATTTTTTTTTTTCTTTTAATGTTCCTTGCCTGTTCTGTCTCCAGTCTTATTTGTTTGTTGTTTTTTGCGTCCTTTTACTTGTGTGAGAATAAATGGTTTTTCTTTCTTTCTTTCTTTCTTTTTCTGTAAGTTGAACGAGAAGACAATTGACGACAAATATCCCATCCCGAATATAACGGACACGTTAGATAAATTAGGTAAATGTCAGTACTTCGTTTCATTAGATTTAACTAGCGGATTCTATCAGGTAGAACTAGACCCCAAGGACATTCACAAAACAGCCTTTAACGTAGAGCAAGGACACTACGAATTCTTGAGAATGCCCATGGGTCTCAAAAATTCACCATCCACCTTTCAAAGGGTGATGGATAACGTACTGAGAGGGTTACTGAATAGGATCTGTGTAGTATATTTGGACGATATTCTTGTGTTTGGGACGTCACTCCAGGAAATAATTTGTAACTTACGTAGTGTATTTCAGCGACTTAGGGAATCCAACTTTAAAATCCAAATGGATAAGTCGGAGTTCTTAAAACGTGAAACACCCTATTTAGGCCATATTATAACCCCTGAAGGTGTCAAACCCAATCCAGAGAAAATCTCTGCAATTGTGAATTATCCGTTACCTAAAACTACGAAACAAATTAAATCCTTTTTAAGTTTATTAGGCTACTATCGCAAGTTTATACCGGACTATGCACGAATAACTAAATTTCTTACAGCAAACCTGAAAAAGGGTGCTAAAATTAATATAACTCCTGACTATATAAGTAACTTCGAACACTGCAAAACTCTTTTAACAAACGACCCCATTCTACAGTACCCGGATTTTACAAAAGAATTTATTTTAACTACAGACGCCTCGTTTGAATGTTGAGGAGCACAAATGCGAGGCGTATCGACCTGCCACCAATGTACCATATAGGATGAGCATATATAGTGCATAAGGCTCAATTTGTAATAGATATAGGTATAGTGTATAAGGAAATTGTACAAATTGTCATAGTTATATGGAAAATATAGTTATTGTTGATAATATTGTAAACGGTGGCAAGAGAGTAGCGGGGCTCTTGGAGCTGTACTATCACAAGGTACAATAGGCTCTGACAAACCGATATCATATGCGTCTAGAACGTTGAATAGCAGTGAAATAAACTACTCTACTATAGAGAAAGAACTCTTGGCAATCGTATGGGCCACCAAATACTTTAGGCCGTACCTCATTGGTCGAAAGTTCAAAATTGTTACTAATAATAAATAAATAAATGCGGACAACATCACATACATTGCTCTGAACCCAAAGTAAGTAGCTAAAGCACTTGTGTTATGGAATTTAGAAACAACGAAGGTACCACAAACACCCAGACCCGAGACAATGTAGGAAAGTTGATTTCTACATTGACCCGACCGGGGATCGAACCCGGGACCTCAGAGCTAGCGACACCTTGAAACCGGTGCGTACGCCACTCGACCACGGAGGTCGTCTTATTGATCGTCTTACTGATCATAAGCCCCTGCAATGGCTCATGAATTTAAAAGAGCCTAACTCGCGTTTAACTCGCTTTAGATTGAAATTAGCAGAATATAATTTTACAGTTATTTATAAAAAAGGTAGTTGCAACACGAATGCTGATGCGTTGTCGCGAATCGAAATTCATAATGATGAAACAATTTCTCTATTAGTGAACACATCGGAACGACGTCATAGTTCATCATCCACATTAACCCTAGAGTACTAATCATATTTTACAAACGCAAATACTAATCATTAGTCATTTCGACTATCACAGATTTAAGTTCCTATAATACTATTTTCTTTTTCGGTATATTTTCATATAAGGTTTTTTTTGTTTAAACAGCATTTTAACTATATTAATAAATAAAAAAAAACTTATTGAATTAATATTTTATTAAAAAATAGTAAGAACCGTATCACATACATTTTTGGAGATCATAATCAACAGTCTCATTAATATTCCTTAAAATAACAAATATTATAAAAAAAACTACCTTATTTTCTTTTATATCTTATAAAACAATATCAAAACATGCAGATAACACAGAATATTTTAGTTTTTGGAACAGTTAACACATAGTTCTACTTTGTGTTCTCCGCATATACTATTATATATAGTATTTTTCAGGCACTTAGAACACCTAGCCTTAGTCATGCGATGTTTTTTTCTAAGGACGGTAGGTGCATATTTTCCTTTTTTTCGGGTCAGGTTCAATGGGGGGTTGATAAGTAACTTTCTCCTGAACTTCCTCCTTCTTCCTGAAAAAAATCACGATACTGTCACATAAATTACTACAATCAAAAAGTTACGCAAATACTAATCATTAGTCGATCGGACTACCAAGTACGCTGCAATTCAAATATGGCGGCACTTACCTTCGTGGCGCAGTCGCTCCTGCGAACGTCCTACCGGCGACTGACTTGACACGTAAAATCAACACGATCGGTGCACGCGTTAGATTAGGACAGCAAAAAACCCACGCGGTGTTAGTCGAAACGACTAACATTAGTATTCTAGGGTTAACAGCCTCTGAAACAATAGACAATGTCACCGAAAGTCATGAACGCCGTAGCTCGTCGTCTACATTAACTGCCCCTGAAATAATAGCCACAGAAACTGTGCACACTAATGTCGAGAACCCGATTCTAGAAATTCCCAAGTGATGACCCACTAAATAAATATAGAAGACAAATTATAGTAAACATAGTTAACAAGCCGCCCAGAACTAAACCTAAAGTTACAAAACCCTTTGATACTTACCTTCAAGTCGATACGGAAGTGTGTGTAAGCCCTAATTTTGACCAAGATATTGTAGATATCATAAAAAAAACACGTTGATCCGAAAATCTGCACTGCTATCCTAGTAAACCCCATAGATAAAATGTACGGAATTGTACCTATAATACAAAGAGCATTTAAAAATTCCAGTATGAAGTTATTCTTAGTCAAAAAGCAAATAGTCAATATGTCAGATTTCTTGTCTCAACAAGACATAATACGCAAGTACCACGAAGGAAAAACCAATCATCGCGGTATAAATGAAACCTATTTAGCATTGTCTGCGCAATACTTTTGGCCTAAAATGAAAAACGACATTACAAAATATATTAATGAATGCGTTATATGCGGGTGTGCAAAATACGACCGTAATCCTATTCGGCAACAATTTAGAATAGTTCCGCCACCAACTAAACCATTCGAAATTATACATGCTGATGTCTTAACATTAGAACAAGAAAAATATCTAACACTTATAGATTCTTTTTCCAAATATGCCCAGGCCTATCGTATGGTAGATTGTACGGCACCAAATATAGTAAAATCACTTCTAAAATTAAGTACTCATCATGGTTACCCAATGACCCTAGTAACTGACTAGGGAACCGAATTCACGAACCAAGTCGTAAGCGAATTCCTGCGATTACATAAGATACAACATCGAACAACCGCTGCTCATGCCCCAAACGAAAACGGCATGATAGAGCGTTTCCATAGCACACTTATCGAACACTTAAGAATATTACGATTACAACATAAAAATGAATCGGCAGTGAACTTAGTATCCTATGCACTTTTAGCCTATAATAGTTCTATACATAATTTGACCAAGTGTAGACCCTTTGACCTTATAACTGGACACTTTGACCCACGGGACCCTACAGACACGAACATAACAGAACGACTATTACAACAATATGTTCAAGACCACCGGGATAGAATGCAAACGGTATATATAGACTTGTACATGAGTCATCGCTCGCCGAACGCGAATCATTAATGACTCGACGTAATGAAAACAGAGAACCGGAAATAGAATATACACCTAATCAGGAAATTTTTATCCGCAACCCCTTAGCATCTCGACAAAAACTTGCTAGTCGTTTCACATCTGATAAGGTTATAGCGGACTTACCTATTCATATTTACACTTCTAAAAAACGCGGACCCGTAGCTAAGACTAGACTGAAACGACCGAAGAAAAATATAAGACATACGTTGTTACAGGTACCTCCCGACGATAATAATAAGCCTGATCCTAGCTCAAGCTCAAGCTCAAGAGATCCAACTTAATGACCTTGATGATGGACCTGGAATTTTGCCCTTTGCCCTAGGAGATACAAAAATTGTATCACATCATCATACATTTTTGCAAGATATTAACTTAAAACACATAGAGAACCAGGTATACGATTTACGCACGCAATTGTCTGAAACTACGATTATTCTGTCAAACTATAGTTTTCCGTCATTTCTGCAAATTAAGCATTTGTACAATAAATTGAATCGAATCTTATTAGAACTAGAAACCATGCAACCTAGTAGAGTCAAACGAGGTATGTTTAATCCTTTGGGTACCTTAATAAAATCTATTAGTGGTAATCTGGACCAAGCTGATGCTCTGAGGTTTGAAAGTGTTATGAAAACTTTAAAGAAAAACGATCAAATGATTTCCAGTAAATTGAATGAACATATTTCATTATTTAAAGAGTTTACGTCACAGCAGACTCAGATATTAAATAATTTAACTATGAATCAGGATAAATTACACAAAGCCATTATTCAGGTAACTAACTTGACTAACGCCGAAAATGAGAAGGCGTTTAGATATGCCCACTTGGCACAACTCCTTGTTATTCTTAGTGATAACATACAAGAGTTAGCAAGTGAAATTAATAGGTTAGAGAATATATTAGCTTTTAGTCGTAATAGATCTTTGCACCATTCTATATTATCGGTTAGGGAGTTAAGAACTATGATAAGCAAATTGGAGAACTTATATAGCATAGATCAGATAATAGACCTAGACATTAGATACTATTATGACATAATTAGCTTAGGTTCTTATTACATAGATAAGAAGATCGTGGTTGTCCTGAAATTTCCTATTACTCTTCCAAATACCTTTCAATTATATAGACTCTGTCCCGTACCTAACAAGGACAGTAAGGTTATCCTTCCTGCCTATCCTTATGTAGCAACCAACTCTAAGGAGTATGTGTACATAGAGGCAGAATGCCCGAAGGTTCACGAATGGCACTTGTGTGAACAGAAAATAAGCCACGGGATTCGTTCGGGAACTGATTGCATCATTAAACTTATTCAATCTCAGGAGATAGATGAAACGTGCCCCGTCACGCCTATCTCTCTGACCAAGGAGGCTCTATTAGAGCTGGATAGCAGACATTATATCGTTTCGTTTCCGAAACCTACGAGAGTTCAACTATTCTGTGGACATGAAAATCATAAAGTTCTACAAGGCAGTTTTCTAGCAACTATTCCTAAATCATGCAAGATGAAATCGTCAGAATTCACATTGGCCAACATTGATGACAAGGTCAACGGAGTCAGCATTGAAATCACAGCGTTCCCACGGAGGACTAATTATTCTCAGAAAGGTGATCAAAATTACCACCTGGCTTCAATCGACCTAAGTACATTGAACAATATACAGAAGCATATTACAATGGAGAGCTCTGTCGAAACCGATTCTGGGGATTCATCGAGTATATATCACACTACAATCCCTTTGTACTTGCTGATAATTGGATTGTTAAGTGCAGGTGCACTGATTAGCAGGCATTTTATACGACGAATGCAGTCACTGACAGTTATTAAAAGTAAGAACGAAGTTATTGAATTATCAGAGCCAGATAAGAGAGCCGCAACTTTTGCATTAGACATTAGCAAATAGTTGCTCATCTAACAGGGGAGGTGTTATATCCAAGAATATCATCGGATACTACATTAAGACATTGTACCATCGTTCGATCGCAATTGCGCAACACCGCTTCGGCAAACATTAAAAACTGTTCGCGGCCCGCACGGGGCGCCTTTTGTCACCTAACATCGGGACGTTAGGACGACCAATTAGTTTTAAGTTCAAATATTGTAATACATATTAATAAACTTTATTATTAGAATTTGTTTTTTTTTTTAATCTCCGCCGCTGCACATCACATAACTAGTATCTAATTTGTTTTACTTTTTTATTCCTTACTTAAATAATAATATGCTTAGATAATATTATTATGCTTAGCTTATGCTTCAAGCCAGACGTTGACCGACCAGCAACGTCTCTTTATTGCGCGTTTACTCCTTGTCATTAGCTAGTTGTCCTAGGTCTAGATGGAAACTTAAAAAATATTGCTATGGCAATTAAAGGCGCAACAAAATTCATACTCCAGACTCCATTCAAAAGAATACCTGCTACACACACAAGGAAAAGTGGTAAGGTTCAGATACTGGGTTTATAGAGTTGTAAAACTCTAAACTGGAGTATAAACGGTGATTTTAGTAAAAGAAAATAGCATTAAAATACTATTCAGATATTTTAAGTTTATATCTAATTAGTATTTTAGTAGTAGTAAAATGCATTAAGCATCCTTTATGTATTAACTTAAAGTTAGGCAACAAATAATATAATAACATTTAAAGTTTGGTATTGATGCAATTTTACTATTTAGTAAACAAGCTGTTAAAAACATAAAAATCCCGACTAGTTTTTAATATTAATTCATTTCTCAACCCAAATTACATTAAAACATAACATTATGCAACAAATTGCATAAACTAAAAAACAACATTTAAAATAATACTATAACATAATAATATCCTGGGACAACTTACACACGGCCATCTGATACCAAAGTAAGCAGAGTTTGTTTTATTGTAACAAGACAACTGATAAACATACTTATATATCGACGTCCCCGGGGAATAAACCGGTAATCGCAAAAATCAAATTTTACAGGAAAAATGATTTAGTGTTTTTCGAGTATATCTCTTTAACAAAGGGGAATAATGAAAACATTGTTATATGGCGGAAAAGCTAATTTTTACCCGAACAGTTTAAAGTATTAAGTGTAACTATTAGATATACGCAGAATTAGTTATTCACCAAAATACATATTACCGAAAATGGTTTCAAAGAATTTTTAGGGTACTGATATCTTACGATCCTGACTTATCAATATTATTCCAGTAATGTTTACTTACCGAATTATTATTGTAACTTTCTTAAAAATCTTAGGCATAATAGTGCTTTACTGGATTATTCAACGTGTTTTTTCATTACAGAGAGATATTGTAATCTTCAGTTACCGACTTATTATGGTAAAATTACAAATAACCATAAGAAGGTAAAGTAATGTAACCCGTATTTTATAGGAAATTTTTGGGAGTCATATTTTCGTAATCATTAAAAGCTGAGTATGTAAAATAATTTTGTTATCGGTATCTTCGAGAGAATAATTAAAGAAAACTCATAAAATGTATTAAAATTATAATATTTATTAGGAACAAAGTACTCATAGAAATCACAATTACAATCAGTCAAAATATAATAAAAAATTGTTCACTAAAAGGTATTAAATAAAAAATTATAATTTAAAAAATTAAAAACACGCCTGCCATGTCAAAAAAAAATAAAAACAAGTCTAATATTTGCAGTCGGGGGACCTGTAATGAATTGTTCCAAGTAACCGACCCCGACTGCAAATATTTGACTTGTTTTTATTTTTTTTTGACATGGCAGGCGTGTTTTTAATTTTTTAAATTATAATTTTTTATTTAATACCTTTTAGTGAACAAAACAAAAACATGACACAACACAAAAAAAAATATCGTTCGGAACCCTTTGCAGGCGATTTCGACTCACACTTGACCATTTTTTAATGTCCACATAGCCTATGTCACTCGGGATAACTCAAAGCTTCTAATGATACCAAAAAGATTGAAATCGGTCAAGCCTTTTAGAAGTTATGGTGGAATAAAGAAACTCACAAACATACATAAATACATACATACATACATACTTACATGAACGCTGAAAACATAACACTCCTTTTTGGGCAGTCGTGTAAAAAGTAGCCAAGTAAAAACATTAATAACTAATCAGTATTATCATCATTGGTCTCATTATTATAGCCTCGATCATTACAATTTTCTAAAAAATCAAAGACTCATAGAATGTGTGGTAATACCGTGGAATCGCACCACTATTGCACAAAGAATTTAAATGAAAAATGCCTTTCTTTGGACGGGCCTGTTGGTCTAGTGGTTAGTGACCCTGACTGCTATACCGGAGGCCGTGGGTTTGATTCCCACCCAGGACAAATGTTTGTGTGATGAGCACGATCATTTGTTCTGGTCTGGGTGTAATTTATCCATAATATGTATTAGAAATATCGACGCCCCCAAGGAATAAACCTGTATTATACTGTTACTGACTTTTTACTGTTATATCATTTTCGGCATCTATAGGTCGGGATTCACCTATACAATTTTTTTCATTTTTTTTCTGCGGTAATTTCTAATGATTTTCCTTATAACACTTTTATTCTTTGGAAATTTTTCAATTTTTATTTACTAGAAAAATAACGTAATACATTATTACAAATTAAGTTCTGTGGCTACATTTCGGTAAAGTAATAATACTGTTAAATATATCAGAAAAAAAATCTGGTTAATGCGATTACAGGTTTATTATCGTAAATATTGTGGTAGTAATTTTCGGTAATGCACTGTTACAGTTATCATCCCGGTAAAAATTCTCATAACACATAGATTTGTCCTGGGTGGGAATCCACGACCTCCGGTACAGCAGTCAGGGTCACTAGCCACTAGACCAACAAGCCAGTCATTTATAAAAACTATGTTTTGACAACGCACTCGATAGGTGTAGTAAAAAAATCGCCAATTTTGATTTAATCACCCATAGAAATAATTAAAAAAACCTAAATCTGTCCAGACGTTTAAAAAAAAATATCTAGAAACTTATTATGAGACACGAGCAATAAACCTAACACTTCCTTGGCAGGCGAGTAAAAATAACGATAAATTACAAAATTAAATGTAAACGCATTATTGTAAGCAAATCCATCTTTTTTAGTTACTCTATTATTATTATTTTTTTCAAATATACTGCAAAATCAAATAAAAAATAATCATCTTAACATATTATTAATATTCTAGTATTTCTAGTTTACATAATAGACAACACACTTTTATGAAAATATTTGCATAAGAGAAACATATTGCATAAGTCGTCAAAACATTCGTAGTATTTAGTGACGACGACGACGAACATTAATACGATATAATGTGTCACTCGTGCACAGTGTTCAACGTTTGCAATGACACTGGCAATATCTTTATTATAATACAATCAGAAATAAGGAGGCGTTGCTACGTCGCTAGAGCGTTAGAAAGAGCGCAAGCGACGTAAACTGTTTCTCGACGGTTAGGTGATAAGGCGTGGATGTCCCCGATTGTACATGGCTGAGCTCCAACAGCGAGACAAATGGAAAAAGAACTGCCCGTCCCTGCAAGTAGGAGACCTGGTCGTTGTGAAGGAGGACAACTTGATGCCGCTGCAATGGAGAATGGGAAGAGTTACCAAACTATACCCAGGACGAGATGGCATACCTAGAGTGGCGGACGTCTACATAGCCAAGGGAACCATCAGACGAGCTGTAAACAAACTGTGTCTGCTGCCGATGCCTGCCCGCCACCAACCCATAAAACCTACTGCCCAATAAAACTAAAGAAGAAGAGAAATAAACAGTTGAAGATTCCTTCAACGCCGTGGAGGATGTTCGCGCGCCAACGCCAACGCCAACCGCCATGACGCCAGGGAGAGGGGATAGCGTCGCCGCGCCACCGGCGCGCGCGCCCCACCTCGCCAGTCGGCCACCTAATACAGCGCGAAACGTCCGCGCGCCATTGTGCTCGAACATTGTGCTATTCTTCTTCTTATCAATCCAACATTCAAAAGTGTGCTATAAATACTACAAATAAACCTAAATTTTAACTTAAATCTGTGTTTGGACTTCGCCCAATCATCCAGTGATATTAAATCATTAAAACGACTTGTTGTATTGCGTTCCAACGGTGATACACCATCGAAACGACTTGATTCATAGAATTGCGCTAAAATGATATTAAACCATTAAAACGACTTGTTGTATTGCGTTCCAACGGTGATACACCATCGAAACGACTTGATTCATTGGGCATTCTATACCACTATCGGCAAGTCGCAATATCCGATAATCGACTCGATCCGTTTAGTCGAGTATTCTCACAGGCTTACCATGTATAATTTGTGATTCGATTGATCAAAAAAGTTTATAAGTGAACGCTATGAACGTATTTTATCATTCTTAGACATGAAGTTTATCAAACAACCCCAATCATTGAATGTAAACACTATCTGTGATGATATTCCCAAGACTCATGCTCGTCATAGTGAATTATTACCTAACATAGTACGTTGTATAATTTGTGGTCCGTCAAATTGTGGAAAACAAAATTTGCTCATTGGTCTTCTTATCCATGAAAACGGTTTAAAATTTCAAAATGTTTACGTTTAATTCAAAAACTTTGCACCAACTTAAGTATAGATTTCTGGAAACTGTTTTACAACGAGTTCCAGGCATTTCATTTCAGAAATATCATGGAAATGGAGACGTTTTAAGTGTTCAGGATGCTAAACCCAACTCTGTCATAATATTTGATGACGTTACATGTGAAAATCAAAGTAACATGCGAGATTACTTTGCAATGGGTCGACACAAAAATATCGATTGTTTTTATCTCAATCAAACGTATAGTAAAGTGCCAAAACAGTTAGTAAGAGACAACGCTAACCTTATCGTACTTTTTAAGCAGGATGATATTAATCTGAAGCATATTTATGAAGAACATGTCAATACAGATATGACTTGGATCCCGTTTCGTGAAATGTGTTCAAAAATTTGGAGCGAACCTTACAACTTTGTGGTAATAAATAAAGATTGCTCTAAAAATAATGGATGTTACAGAAATAAATTTGACACATTTGTCGTCTTTGAATAAGAAAATGATATTGTAACTGGGGAATGTGTGAAGAGATAAAACTAAACAATATGCAATGATAAAAATATTTATTAAAACTATCAGTGAACAATAACAAGGATAATACTAATTGTAGCCGGTAAAACAAAAGAGTCCCTATCGCGCGTTGTGAATGTCCGAGTGTTGAGCGGTCCGCTAACGGCACCTACATAGCCAAACGACCGATACACGTCGCTAGTTCAAGTCCAGCAAGGGGCGAGGTAAACGTGACCGACCTAGGTCGATGCGACGAGTATCTCGGAGCGTACCGAACATGAACTCTCTCCGCTGGCTTTCGCGTGCGGCTTTTACAGGCGCCCGCGGCAGGATTGCGTTGAGTGGGGAGGAGGCGTGGTCTCGGCGGTCGATCGGGCTGCGCGGGAGTGACACGGCGCGATGTTGTGTTCAGCGCGTTACAGTCTCCCCCTCTGGTCCCGAAGTCGTCCCGGCGAGGAGACCAGGTGAAGACTACGTGGCTGGCTGCTGCTTCCTTGGCCTGCCGCGTCTGCGCAAAGGTCTTTCTGGATTAGGTAAGTTTGAGGCTGAGCCTTGGTACGGGCTCAGCGCGGAGGTATGGTAAGTACCCAGAGAAAGTTTTGGGTCCGCCGGGCTTGCCACTTTGTAGGAGCAGGGCCCGTGTCGTCGCAGGATGATGTAGGGCCCGTCGCGACGTGGAGCCAACTTCGCCGTATGGAAGCGGGCTGCGTTGCTCAGGACATTGGCCGCAACCAGGACGAGGTCTCCGGGTTAGTAGGCAGGAGCCGGTCGGCGACGTTCATCCATCCATTTCTTTCTTGTTTCTTCTTTGTTCTCTTGCACTTCGCTCGCTCTCGTTAGGGTATCTGCTAGTAGAGTTAGTTTGGGAGTTATTTCGGGTATAAAATTTTCTGTTAAAACAATCTGACGAAGGTCGTGTTTAACGTCATCATATGTCCTTAGTTCTCTGCCAAAAGTGAGATATGCTGGGGTATGCCCTGTACTTAGACAGTTTGATGTGTTCATGGCATATCTGATGCTCGGCAGCCTTTCTGCCCAAGTGCGGTGATCGCCGTCCACCAAAATTGCGAGTTGAGTCTTTAGGTCGCGGTTCTTTCTCTCGACTGGGTTTGCTTCTGGATGGTAGACCGAAGTGAACGCATGTTGTATGTTTAGGCAGTAAGCGAGTTTTTGCATGACCAAACTAACAAATTGCGTTCCGTTATCGCTTATTAGACGTCGGGGAACTCCATAACGCAGAAAGACTTCATTGAGTAATACAGTTGCACAAGCCTCAGCGGTAGCTTGCTCTAGGGCAAATAATTCAACCCATCGAGTGGCGACATCTTCGACGATAAATATCCAGGTTTTATCGTCTGGGGTCGGAGGAAGAGGTCCGAATAAGTCAAAAGATAGTGTTTCCCATCTCTGATTTATTGCAGTAGTCTGTAATAACCCTGCTGGTTTTAAGTTACTAGGTTTATAACGTTGGCACTTGATACAGTCTTGGTAGTCGTAGCGTTCGATTTCTTTTCGCATTCCTTTCCAGTAATATCTAGCGGCTATGCGGCGAAAAGTTTTATCAGCACCATATTGACCAGCAGTAGGATCATCGTGATATTGCGAAAGTATGGTCGTTCTTTCATGTTCGGGGATGACCAATTGAGCGCTATCATTGTCACTATCTTGCACATAGCGGTGTAACAGTCCATTATTCATGATGTAACCCTTGTTCGACCAATAAACAGCATCTTCATCTTTCACAGGTCTCTCCAGGGCATCCACGACTTTCTTCAAACAGCTGTCTTTCAGTTGTTCTTGTCGTATCTCAGCAGCAGAGCGGCGAGGCATATCTACGGATACTATGCATACTCCACAATTCTCTTGTAGTTCAGGGCACGAAAGTCTTGAAAGATTATCAGCAACTACGTTAGTTTTCCCTGGGATATATTCCACTACCAAGTTATACGGTTGGAGATGTAATGCCCACCTAGCAAGTCGCCCTGTGGGGGATTTAATAGACATCAGCCATTTGCTTGATGATCGGTGGCAATTGCCGAAAATGGCCGAAGAACCTTCTATGTAGCCTCTAAACTTTGATACCGCCCATACTACTGCCAATGCTTCCCGCTCTGTAGTGGAATAGTTTCGTTCCGCCTTAGTCAATAAACGACTTGCATTTTCCACGGGGTGCTCAGTTGAGCCCTCCCCCTGCACCAAAACAGCTCCAATGGCGTAATCACTAGCGTCTGTTTTGATTATGTAAGGTTTACTCAGATCTGCTTGACATAGAATTGGTGCACTGGTTAGGCAACGTTTGAGCTCACTGAAAGCGTCCTTTTGGCTAGTTCCCCACTCCCATAATGCGCCCTTTTTCGTCAATTGAGTAAGTGGTGGGATAATCTTCGCAAAATGCGGTACGAATCTTCGATACCAGGAACAAGTCTGCAGGAAAGATTGTACCTGCCAAACGTTCTTCGGCGCGGGCATATCAAGTATAACCGATATTTTTGCAGGATCTGTATACAAGCCTGTTTTTGTAATAATGTGGCCTAGGTAGGGGATCTGGTCTTGGCAAAATCGACACTTTTGCCGGTTGACAACGACATTATTTTCTCGCAGTAGTTGAAATAGTCTATCCAGATCCTGTAGGTGCTGTTCAAATGATGGAGAGAGCAGAATCAGGTCATCCAAATAAGCCAGTAATTTCACTCCGTCTAGTTGCAACCACGGTTATACTATTTAGCTGGCGGTAATCGATACAGACCCTTATATCACCATTCTTCTTGGGGACCATTACAACAGGTGCTGCCCATGGAGATTTTGATGGCGTGATGATATCTTCTTCTAGCATCTGATTTACCTCCTTACGTAGAATTTCTTTACGCTGTGGTGACAGTCGATATGGAGGCACAGCTATTGGTTTGTGGTTCCCAGTTTCTATACTATGTTCCACGAGGCTAGCTGGTTTTCCGTTACTAACGAAGACGGTAGAATGTCGCTCTAACATGGTATTCAGCTGGATACTCTCTTCAGTGGTCGTGTCTACGGAGTTAGACACTGCGACCATAGCAAGATCGATTTTGGGGCCAAATAGCCGCTGGCTGTGTGGGTAGAGCGTCACTTCAGCAGCGTTGACGTTTAAATAAATAAATAAATAACTTTTATTTGCACAAAATGTAGGTACATCAAAGATGGATAAGTCAAACAAACAGTGCCAGATACATTTTGTCGCTTTAAGACATGCAAATATCAAATTTCATTATTTAACCTATCTTACGAGTACAATTACGACACACATGCAAGTTTACAATTTTATTTATTTAAAAAAATCCGATATCGAGTAGAATGATTTTTCTATCAGCCACATTTTAAGTTTTTTTCTAAATCTATTTATAGGTAATTCTTTGATCGAATCGGGAATAGCATTATAAATACGTCCACACATAACATTACAACTCTTCAAATACATTGTAGTCTTTGGCACATTTGTCAAAACAATTCTGTTTGGATTTCTTGTGTTTCTAGGAAACAAATCTCTAGCTGCTTTAAATA
Organism: Autographa pulchrina; assembly: GCA_905475315.1. Taxonomy (NCBI): domain Eukaryota; kingdom Metazoa; phylum Arthropoda; class Insecta; order Lepidoptera; family Noctuidae; genus Autographa; species Autographa pulchrina. The sequence goes on along the minus strand of FR997761.1, from coordinate 12,428,579 downwards.
AATTAGGGTTTAGCTTCACAAACTTAGCTGTTTCCAGGATGTACATACCGGCTAACGTTAGGATTCGGTATTCTTTAAAAAGTGGCTTGCAAGACTCCCAGGGTGGTATACCAGCAATGGCCCTGATACACTTTTTTTGGGCTATGAAAGCTTTCTGAACGTCTGTGCAATTACCCCATAATATGAGACCATAATTTAAAACGGAGGATACATATCCGTGGTATGCCGATAAAACGGTTTTCAGAGTAGAGGTTTTACGTAATTTATATAGTACATATACAAATCTGTTAATTTTATTACACACTTTATCAACATGAGCTTTCCAATTAAGGTGTTTATCCAAACTAATTCCCAAAAATGTTGTTTCGTTTACCTCAATTATTTGCTGATTACCGTAATTAATTTCCAACGGTTTGTGTGGTCTACCATACGTCCTGAATTGTATAAAATTTGTTTTCGATAGGTTAACTTGCAAATTGTTATTATTAAGCCAGTTTATTACAGATTTTATGGAATTATTAATGTCAATAGTATACTTATCAATGTCAGTTTTTATATTACACTAGCTGATCCCCGCGACTTCGTCCGCGTCAATTTCTGTTATTATGACCACGATTAAGAAGTTAAAAAAAAAAGTATTTCTGCGTAAATGATAATTATATATAATTAGTATAGATTATGTTGATAAAACTCTGTAGCAAATAATTGGCAATAATGCATTAATTTCGACCAAATGATTACCTTAAAAAAGGTTATAGTGAGTCAATTTTAAAAGATAGACATATACTGTTGCAGACATTTTTTTAGATCATTCAAAGAGGATCAATTCTTTCATACATATATTTTGGGTACCTCGAACCGTTTACGCAGCGCACGCAACGGAAGCTTTCAAGTATGAATATTTTCCCCCGTTTTTGTGACATTTTTCACTGCTGCTTCGCTCCTATTGGTCGCAGCGTGATGTTATATATCCTAAAGCCTTCCTCGATAAATGGACTATCTAACACAAAAAGATTTTTTCAATTCTAACCAGTACTTCCTGAGATTAGCGCGTTCAACCAAACAAACAAACAAACTCTTCAGCTTTATAATATTATAAGTATAGAAGATAATGCATTAATTTCGACCAAATGATTACCTTAAAAAAGGTTATAGTGAGTCAATTTTAAAAGATAGACATATACTGTCGCAGACATTTTTTTAGATCATTCAAAGCGGAACAATTCTTTCATACATATATTTTGGGTAACTCGAACCGTTTACGCAGCGCACGCAACGGAAGCTTTCAAGTATGAATATTTTCCCCCGTTTTTGTGACATTTTTCACTGCTGCTTCGCTCCTATTGGTCGCAGCGTGATGTTATATATCCTAAAGCCTTCCTCGATAAATGGACTATCTAACACAAAAAGATTTTTTCAATTCTAACCAGTACTTCCTGAGATTAGCGCGTTCAACCAAACAAACAAACAAACAAACAAACAAACTCTTCAGCTTTATAATATTATATAGTATAGATGTCAAAATTAAAGAAAAATCGTCAGCAAACAAAACACAAGGGTGTAGAGTTATGTCAGGGAGGTCATTAATATATAACAAAAACAACATTTGATTGCACACACAAAGTTTGATTGCGCATCTCGGAACAATGACCCGACAAAACTCGGCGAGTAGCCGGACAGCTTGGGTTCTGGTCGCGAGGATGATTGCGGCGGCGTATGGATCTCAATTACTGCAAGTGGTCCATACGAATCTGCCATGTTGCATTCCTCAGGATCACACGTAGTAGAGGACGGTGTCGCAGGCAACGCAGGGTAGTATACTAGGACCACTTTTGTTCCTTATTTATATTAATGACCTCCCCAAAGCTGTAAGTCAACTTGAATGTATCCTATTTGCGGATGATACATCTATTATAATACAATGTAAAAATGAAAAAACTTATGAATCAGATATAAATAAAACTCTAAAAGAAACAATTAAATGGCTAGATCTAAATTCATTAAAAACTAGCTGATCCCCGCGACTTCGTCCGCGTCAATTTCTGTTATTATGACCACGATTAAGAAGTTAAAAAAAAAAGTATTTCTGCGTAAATGATAATTATATATAATTAGTATAGATTATGTTGATAAAACTCTGTAGCAAATAATTGGCAATAATGCATTAATTTCGACCAAATGATTACCTTAAAAAAGGTTATAGTGAGTCAATTTTAAAAGATAGACATATACTGTTGCAGACATTTTTTTAGATCATTCAAAGAGGATCAATTCTTTCATACATATATTTTGGGTACCTCGAACCGTTTACGCAGCGCACGCAACGGAAGCTTTCAAGTATGAATATTTTCCCCCGTTTTTGTGACATTTTTCACTGCTGCTTCGCTCCTATTGGTCGCAGCGTGATGTTATATATCCTAAAGCCTTCCTCGATAAATGGACTATCTAACACAAAAAGATTTTTTCAATTCTAACCAGTACTTCCTGAGATTAGCGCGTTCAACCAAACAAACAAACAAACTCTTCAGCTTTATAATATTATAAGTATAGAAGATAATGCATTAATTTCGACCAAATGATTACCTTAAAAAAGGTTATAGTGAGTCAATTTTAAAAGATAGACATATACTGTCGCAGACATTTTTTTAGATCATTCAAAGAGGAACAATTCTTTCATACATATATTTTGGGTAACTCGAACCGTTTACGCAGCGCACGCAACGGAAGCTTTCAAGTATGAATATTTTCCCCCGTTTTTGTGACATTTTTCACTGCTGCTTCGCTCCTATTGGTCGCAGCGTGATGTTATATATCCTAAAGCCTTCCTCGATAAATGGACTATCTAACACAAAAAGATTTTTTCAATTCTAACCAGTACTTCCTGAGATTAGCGCGTTCAACCAAACAAACAAACAAACAAACAAACAAACTCTTCAGCTTTATAATATTATATAGTATAGATAATGCATTAATTTCGACCAAATGATTACCTTAAAAAAGGTTATAGTGAGTCAATTTTAAAAGATAGACATATACTGTCGCAGACATTTTTTTAGATCATTCAAAGCGGAACAATTCTTTCATACATATATTTTGGGTAACTCGAACCGTTTACGCAGCGCACGCAACGGAAGCTTTCAAGTATGAATATTTTCCCCCGTTTTTGTGACATTTTTCACTGCTGCTTCGCTCCTATTGGTCGCAGCGTGATGTTATATATCCTAAAGCCTTCCTCGATAAATGGACTATCTAACACAAAAAGATTTTTTCAATTCTAACCAGTACTTCCTGAGATTAGCGCGTTCAACCAAACAAACAAACAAACAAACAAACAAACTCTTCAGCTTTATAATATTAGTATAGATTAATATAGGAAAAACTAAAATCATTCACTTTAGAACTCTAAAAAACAAAATAAAACATTTAAACGTCGAATATAACAACCAAAAAGTGGAACAAACTACTAGTACTCCTTTCTTAGGCATCCTAATTGATGAACATATGAACTGGAAATCACATGTAGACAAAGTTTGCAAAAAAATTAACAAGTTTGTATTTGCATTAAAAAAAGTTAAAGAAACGACATCCAGGCATGCTTCTATAATGGTATACCATGCATACGTTATATCAATAATCAGGTATGGCATAGTCATTTGGGGATTCTCTTCAGATATTACGCGGGTCAGTAGCGGCGTTAGGGCAGGGCGCGGTTGGGCGACCGCCCGGGGCGCCGGGAAGAAAGGGGCGCCCCTTTCTAGCCCATCTCTGAAAGTTCCAGGTCTAGTTACTCTTAAAATCCCTGTGCACAATTATTATCTATAGTAAAAGGGCGCCGCAAGCGCCCCTTTCTTGCCCATCTCTCAAAGTTCCAGGTCCAGTTACTCTTAAAATCCCTGTGCACAATTATTATCTATAGTAAAAGGGCGCCGCAAGCGCCCCTTTCTTGCCCATCTCTCAAAGTTCCAGGTCTAGTTACTCTTAAAAACCCTGTGCACAATTATTATCTATAGTAAAAGGGCGCCGCAAGGGCCACTTTCTTGCCCATCTCTCAAAGTTCCAGGTCTAGTTACTCTTAAAAACCCTGTGCACAATTATTATCTATAGTAAAAGGGCGCCGCAAGCGCCCCTTTCTTGCCCATCTCTCAAAGTTCCAGGTCTAGTTACTCTTAAAAACCCTGTACACAATTATTATCTATAGTAAAAGGGCGCCGCAAGGGCCACTTTCTTGCCCATCTCTCAAAGTTCCAGGTCTAGTTACTCTTAAAAACCCTGTGCACAATTATTATCTATAGTAAAAGGGCGCCGCAAGCGCCCCTTTCTTGCCCATCTCTCAAAGTTCCAGTTCTAGTTACTCTTAAAAACCCTGTGCACAATTATTATCTATAGTAAAAGGGCGCCGCAAGGGCCACTTTCTTGCCCATCTCTCAAAGTTCCAGGTCTAGTTACTCTTAAAAACCCTGTGCACAATTATTATCTATAGTAAAAGGGCGCCGCAAGGGCCACTTTCTGGCCCATCTCTCAAAGTTCCAGGTCTAGTTACTCTTAAAAACCCTGTGCACAATTATTATCTATAGTAAAAGGGCGCCGCAAGCGCCCCTTTCTTGCCCATCTCTCAAAGTTCTAGGTCTAGTTACTCTTAAAAACCCTGTGCACAATTATTATCTACAAATACAATAAAAGGGCGCCGCAAGCGCCCCTTTCTTGCCCATCTCTCAAAGTTCCAGCAGGCCTATTCACTAACTTCATAGACAATAGTTGCTTTCGCTGAATCGAAGGCGACCGAGATTCGTTGCCGCGGGTAGTTGTCAAAATTTTGGTATTCACTAACTCGTTTTCTCTGTATCTATTTCCGGTTGCTTTCCTTCGGGTTCGACTGCTTTCGAGGCGGCTCTATTTTTTATCGACTATTATACGGCCTAATTCTGTGACACTTTTTGAGCTTTGTAATAGTCTTAATAAGACAACATTTTATTTAAGAGGGTTTTTACTACGTTACATGTCAAAACAAACAATCGTTACGTTTAAATCTCATAAGTATTTCATAATATTATTGGTTCTGACTATTGCTTAGAGTTATTTTGCAACTGGAGTGCAGCGATGTAGTGTTATCCGTGTAATAAAATAATGGAAAACCAAATTTAACTCAGAATATCAGTAGAATATGCTCGAGTTAAAATGTGTTTCAAGGTACCAAAGTTTCGTTTATCCTGCCCTTTGAGAAGATCCTCGGCAAGACTCGAGGGTTGTAACCATTTCACCCGCATGCCACGGCTGGGCTTTGGACTTCAATCAATATAAAACCTTAAAACGCAGCAGCAGAGTGAAAAGACGATGGCGATTATTTTAATAATGTTGAAGGTAAGCCTGCTTCAAAATTTGTCCAAATTCTTGTTTTGCATACCTGATGAACCTCTAGAGTAGTCTAGAGTATACCTACATACCTATATTTAATTTCATATGCATTTACATTAAATGATTCTTGTGGGTGCAAATAAAATGTATTCCTCTTGCTTATTTTATGTGAATAAAACTTTCAGTATTTTCCCCAGTCCTACCGCTTTATTGATTCTTTATTAAATTTTGTTAAAGGTAGGTATATGTAATAAAATAACATTTTTTGTTACATTTTACAGAGATCTACGTATGTACCACCACTTCATCAGGATCTACATGCCAGCCCACCCCTGCTTATTCTGGCGATGCAGTACATAATTGTATAATCCTTAACATTTGTCATAGTGTTATGTGCAATACTAATGCAATGAATTGTCTCTAAAAATGTACCTTACCTATAGGTTTGAAAAGATTAAAACAATAAATTATTATATAGGTACCTATTTCTTTATTTTATTCACATAGTTACAATATTATCTTAGGGCAAAATGAAAAATTAATTATTTTATGAACAATATACACAACAAACATCCATTTCAGTTAGGTTTGTTGAGTTTTGTTGACTAACACATTTTCTTGAAACTTCGTAGAATAAAATTTACCATTTCATTTAATCGAATTACATCTTATATTAGTAAAACAGTATGTTTTCTTGAGAATTATAGTAAACAAACACACAAGAAAAAGGCTGACGTTTATAATCTTTATTTTCTAAGTTTATTTTGCTAAGAGCCGTCATCGCCATGTGTAAGTAAAGTGATTTAAGTAGTAAGTAGGATTTAATAAAGAGTTTTGAGTTTAATATTTAAAATGATTATTGTTTCCATATAATTTTTAAATTACTTACTTTATTATTATTTATTTTATTTTAGTATTTTTTCGTGTGAAAGAGAATGATGAAAAAATGGCAAAAGATATATATATGCATTTCTCAAACAATTTTTTTTTAATATTAAACGTTCTAATCTTTTAGACAAATACGAAAAACAATAAAAATCAACGAAATATGCTTCTTTTAGTCACTTCAGCAAAAAAATTGCTTCAGTGTCTTTTATTCAATACTTTAATGTTTACCCTTGAGTGGTTGCTTTCGCGAATGCAGTTATGTGTCTAGTAGTCAGGATTTTAAATGTCAAATGAAAGCAGTTAAGCTTACGGAATCGCAATATTGATATTATCGATACAAAAACGACTGTCAAAATGGTTTACAGTTGCCTTCAAATACACCGTCACATTACACAAAACATTATACAAAAAATCCTTTGCTATTTTTTTTGTATGGAGTTGAATTGCAGTTGGGGGCGCCGTAGAAATCTCGCCCAGGGCGCTGGTAGTGTTAAAACCGGCACTGACGCGGGTATTTATAGCGCAGAAAAAATGTATCCGTACAGTATTTAATGTAAAATGGTACGAATCTTGCAAACCAATTTTTAAAGCCCATCACCTTCTAACAGTTCCTTGCATATATATTTATGAAATCGCCAAATTTGTAAAACAACATATTCAGCTCTTTGAAATTAAAACTAATATTAATAAACGTAAAATTACACACGCTTGTTTAAAATTACCGGTACCTAGACTAGAAATGTTTAGACATAGTTGCTTATACATGGCACCACTTATTTATAACTCCTTACCGAGCAACATTACAAATTTACCCTTTAGTAAATTTTGTTATTTTTTGCGTAAATGGTTAGTACAAGAAAGTTTCTACTCCATTAAAGAATTTCTAAAAAAATACTCAACTCAATCCTATCATTTTAGGAATGTTTTATAAGTAGTTTTAACAATCTGATATTGACACATCCTTGTTTACATATTAACATGTTTTTTGTCTTTACCCGACTGGAAGGAGTGTGTAGTGTGAGTGTGAATTTTACAATTTTACTTTTAATCAATACATTTTTACTTGTATTTCTAAACTAGCTGATCCCCGCGACTTCGTCCGCGTCAATTTCTGTTATTATGACCGCGATTAAGAAGTTAAAAAAAAAAGTATTTCTGCGTTATTTAGTTAATATTATGTTGATAAAACTCTGTAGCAAATAATTGGCAATAATGCATTAATTTCGACCAAATGATTACCTTAAAAAAGGTTATAGTGAGTCAATTTAAAAAAAAAAATATACTGTCGCAGACATTTTTTTAGATCATTTAAAGAGGAACAATTCTTTCATACATATATTTTGGGTAACTTGAACCGTTTACGCAGCGCACGCAACGGAAGCTTTCAAGTATGAATATTTTCCCCCGTTTTTGTGACATTTTTCACTGCTGCTTCGCTCCTATTGGTCGCAGCGTAATGTTATATATCCTAAAGCCTTCCTCGATAAATGGACTATCTAACACAAAAAGATTTTTTCAATTCTAACCAGTAGTTCCTGAGATTAGCGCGTTCAACCAAACAAACAAACAAACAAACTCTTCAGCTTTATAATATTATATACTAGCTGATCCCCGCGACTTCGTCCGCGTCAATTTCTGTTATTATGACCACGATTAAGAAGTTAAAAAAAAAAGTATTTCTGCGTAAATGATAATTATATATAATTAGTATAGATTATGTTGATAAAACTCTGTAGCAAATAATTGGCAATAATGCATTAATTTCGACCAAATGATTACCTTAAAAAAGGTTATAGTGAGTCAATTTTAAAAGATAGACATATACTGTTGCAGACATTTTTTTAGATCATTCAAAGAGGATCAATTCTTTCATACATATATTTTGGGTACCTCGAACCGTTTACGCAGCGCACGCAACGGAAGCTTTCAAGTATGAATATTTTCCCCCGTTTTTGTGACATTTTTCACTGCTGCTTCGCTCCTATTGGTCGCAGCGTGATGTTATATATCCTAAAGCCTTCCTCGATAAATGGACTATCTAACACAAAAAGATTTTTTCAATTCTAACCAGTACTTCCTGAGATTAGCGCGTTCAACCAAACAAACAAACAAACTCTTCAGCTTTATAATATTATAAGTATAGAAGATAATGCATTAATTTCGACCAAATGATTACCTTAAAAAAGGTTATAGTGAGTCAATTTTAAAAGATAGACATATACTGTCGCAGACATTTTTTTAGATCATTCAAAGAGGAACAATTCTTTCATACATATATTTTGGGTAACTCGAACCGTTTACGCAGCGCACGCAACGGAAGCTTTCAAGTATGAATATTTTCCCCCGTTTTTGTGACATTTTTCACTGCTGCTTCGCTCCTATTGGTCGCAGCGTGATGTTATATATCCTAAAGCCTTCCTCGATAAATGGACTATCTAACACAAAAAGATTTTTTCAATTCTAACCAGTACTTCCTGAGATTAGCGCGTTCAACCAAACAAACAAACAAACAAACAAACAAACTCTTCAGCTTTATAATATTATATATAGTATAGATAATGCATTAATTTCGACCAAATGATTACCTTAAAAAAGGTTATAGTGAGTCAATTTTAAAAGATAGACATATACTGTCGCAGACATTTTTTTAGATCATTCAAAGCGGAACAATTCTTTCATACATATATTTTGGGTAACTCGAACCGTTTACGCAGCGCACGCAACGGAAGCTTTCAAGTATGAATATTTTCCCCCGTTTTTGTGACATTTTTCACTGCTGCTTCGCTCTTATTGGTCGCAGCGTGATGTTATATATCCTAAAGCCTTCCTCGATAAATGGACTATCTAACACAAAAAGATTTTTTCAATTCTAACCAGTACTTCCTGAGATTAGCGCGTTCAACCAAACAAACAAACAAACAAACAAACAAACTCTTCAGCTTTATAATATTATAGTATAGACAATGCATTAATTTCGACCAAATGATTACCTTAAAAAAGGTTATAGTGAGTCAATTTTAAAAGATAGACATATACTGTCGCAGACATTTTTTTAGATCATTCAAAGCGGAACAATTCTTTCATACATATATTTTGGGTAACTCGAACCGTTTACGCAGCGCACGCAACGGAAGCTTTCAAGTATGAATATTTTCCCCCGTTTTTGTGACATTTTTCACTGCTGCTTCGCTCCTATTGGTCGCAGCGTGATGTTATATATCCTAAAGCCTTCCTCGATAAATGGACTATCTAACACAAAAAGATTTTTTCAATTCTAACCAGTACTTCCTGAGATTAGCGCGTTCAACCAAACAAACAAACAAACAAACTCTTCAGCTTTATAATATTATTAGTATTAGTATATTAGTATAGATAATGCATTAATTTCGACCAAATGATTACCTTAAAAAAGGTTATAGTGAGTCAATTTTAAAAGATAGACATATACTGTCGCAGACATTTTTTTAGATCATTCAAAGAGGAACAATTCTTTCATACATATATTTTGGGTAACTCGAACCGTTTACGCAGCGCACGCAACGGAAGCTTTCAAGTATGAATATTTTCCCCCGTTTTTGTGACATTTTTCACTGCTGCTTCGCTCCTATTGGTCGCAGCGTGATGTTATATATCCTAAAGCCTTCCTCGATAAATGGACTATCTAACACAAAAAGATTTTTTCAATTCTAACCAGTACTTCCTGAGATTAGCGCGTTCAACCAAACAAACAAACAAACAAACAAACAAACTCTTCAGCTTTATAATATTAGTATAGATATGTAATACTTTTAATAACAATGTAAATTAACTATTATATGATAAAATAAGATTTTAGTATTAAGTATTTAAGATTTTTATAATGTACACTTTCCACATACACATTTTATATTCAAAATTTGCGTTAGGCACTAATTAGTGGTAAGTTATAGAATCAGGCGTTACTTTGCGGAAATCCATGACATTAAATATTATTGTTTGAAAGATATTTAGCTTTAATTCCGCTACCAAAATCCAAGCTTGGAAGCAGGATGCAGTCCCACCGTCCCGCCCTCATGCAATATGCGCATGCAGGAAAGCCCACCCTCCCGCCCTCATGCATATGCAAAATACACGAAAAGTGAGACAAAAGGGGGGTAGCATGCCATGCAACCAAACCAATACTCGACACGTGTTTCGCCCCTCCACGGGGCATCCTCAGGAGATGTTGACTCGACAACCGCTCGGGCGCGAATGAGCCAGTTGTACGGCTCTCGCCCCTTTATATAGCGCAATGATGACGCATTGGCAACGGTCGATACAAACGTCACAAAGACGTCTGTATCGACCTACCTGCAATCATACTTAAAAGAGGTGATGTAATTAAGTTAGTTTGTTCATTCAACAGTGTATAGTTATTATTATTATTATGTTTGGAGATTTCTAACTGCTCCAACACACACAACCGGAAACTTTTATCACATACATGGAGAATGTTGTACGTATTATTGTCGCTCAAGGAATGGCCGGTATCGATTAAATGTTTAGCAAAATGTGATTTTTCTGAATGCATGATGATTTCTGAATGAATTCTGGGGGCATGCTACCCCCCTTTTGTCTCACTTTTCGTGTATTTTGCATATGCATGAGGGCGGGAGGGTGGGCTTTCCTGCATGCGCATATTGCATGAGGGCGGGACGGTGGGACTGCATCCTGCTTCCAAGCTTGGATTTTGGTAGCGGAATTAAAGCTAAATATCTTTCAAACAATAATATTTAACTAATTAGTGGGTATTTCTAATATTTTTGTTTCGATGTTTAAAGACTTACCTATTGTTGCTATGTTATTTTAATTTTATGTCAACTTGTGATACTAATTACAAATAATATTGTTAACTCGTAATTAGTTCTAAAATCTGCATGCTAATTAAACTTAGCAAAATGTGTGTTTCGCTATTTACCTAATATTCCAACTTTTGTACCACATTTTTGGCAAATAAAGATATTTGATTTGATTTGATTTGAACGGGCTAACCATCGGTTCCAGAGACATGATTTTGGCTAACTTAGAAATCACTGACTCGGTTTCCTCGGGTTCCGTTTGCATCGTGGACACGGTTGCATCAACTTCTTCCTCCTCATTGTAAAACTCGTTCTTCTTGCCAGGCGCATCCAAGAAATGGAATATAAGCTGCGGTAAGTTGAGCACGATGCCTGCATCCTGAATGAAATCTACTCCTAGGAGTGTTCGGTTATCGTGTGATTCCGGCAACACGATAAAATTTGTGGGGATCATCCGACCACATAATGTGACTGACACTGCAGCCGTATACGTTGCCTTCGCCGTAAGCCATCAGCAAGGGTAATCGTTGCATTTTCAGTCTTGAACTCGACTCCCTTTCGCATAAGCATGTCGTATAAAGACGTAGATGCGACACTTAACTTGGCCCCAGAATCAATGTGAGCTTGTCCGTTGACGCCAGCGACGCAAATCTTGACTATTGGCCTAAGTCGTGCTGTAGATGCAACGGTGGAGTTGAGGGAATAAAATCCGACGTCCACGGCGCCAACTTTGGTTTTATTGCACTTGGGGCATTTGCTGCTGATTACGCCGGGCTCGCCGCAACCGTAACAGGTGATTTTATGACCAAGCGTTGGCCTGGATGCGGCTGGTATTTCCGTACCATCTACCGTTGGAGTCTTGCCCTTGGTGACTTTCTTGCGACACTCCTGTTCGATGTGGCCAAAAGCACGGCAAAAGGTACACCTGGGTCGTTTCTCTGATGGATTGGCAGAGGTGTTTCTTGTGTTGATTCGTGCAGCGACTGACCCTTCAATCTGCCGTACCTTCGACAAGAACTCATCAAAGGTCGCAACAGAATCTCTTGGTATTCTATCTCTTATTTTGATATGAAGGGAAGTATACAAGAGGTTCAGGCCTTGTGATGGAGTAAGTGAAGGCTTGGGTAACTCCGCCATAAGAGGTTGTTTCTTTGCAACAAATAATTCTGTGCCCACAGTACTCTGCTGTTTATCGCAAACAATCTCATCATATACCAGATAAGCTGGTCTCTTTGGCGCAAATGTTGTTCTTGTCAGGGACACAGCTTCCTGCCAGTTTGTCACTGTTTCTTTTACTCCTAGCCACCAGATGGAAGCCTCGTCAACCAGCAGCAATGTGAGCCCCTCAATGGCGTTTTCATTGCTTATTGCTTCTATTTTCTTATACGTGCTGATGGTTGATAGGAATGCCTCAACCACTACCGTATTCCGAGATCCGTTGAAGTGAGCAGTGCATGACGCAAAGCTACCGGACTTTTGCGGTACCTGGTCATTCCGACTGGCCAAGACCCCTAACAGGTCGCGGAACTGATCGTCTGAGAAGCTAACGTTCGACATGTTATTTCCTAAATTCCTACGGCTACGCCTCGGTAATATTTTATAAAACTCAATTTCTGCCTACCCCTAATGGGACTTAGCGAGAAGACAAAAGAATAGCGGCTATGAAATGCCGAAGTTAGAAGAAAAAAAAAATTGGGGGTAGATACTAAAAAATAGTTTTACTAAAAACAAAACAAGAGAGAAAAGAACCAAACAGTTACGTGGGTATCTATTAACGAAAATAATTAATTTTTAAACTTAAGAGGGCCACTACGTTGGGATGCCAGTTGTAACTGAGGAATGTGTGAAGAGATAAAACTAAACAATATGCAATGATAAAAATATTTATTTAAACTATCAGTGAACAATAACAAGGATAATACTAATTGTAGCCGGTAAAACAAAAGAGTCCCTATCGCGCGTTGTGAATGTCCGAGTGTTGAGCGGTCCGCTAACGGCACCTACACAGCCAAACGAAAGATACACGTCGCTAGTTCAAGTCCAGCAAGGGGCGAGGTAAACGTGACCGACCTAGGTCGATGCGACGAGTATCTCGGAGCGTACCGAACATGAACTCTCTCCGCTGGCTTCCGCGTGCGGCTTTTATAGGCGCCCGCGGCAGGATTGCGTTGAGTGGGGAGGAGGCGTGGTCTCGGCGGTCGATCGGGCTGCGCGGGAGTGGCACCACGTGGCACGGCGCGATGTTGTATTCAGCGCGTTACAATATATATTTAAGACCGCTGACCTTATTACTCTTTTAACAACTCTTATGCGATAACTATACATTTATCGACTATGAAAAAATAATTGAAAAGACAAATCGTAGATGCTTCAGCGGCTGTAAAGAAAAAAGTACGCGCCATGAGAGAACTTGAGATTGGGAATAAGGAAGCATTAGAAACGGTTTCTAAACCTATAACCGAATCACTTAATTTACTAACCAACACCAGTAATGGAACTTCTTCTGATGAAAATGAAAAAATCCTGGAAAGCAATCAAACATTATACAAGGAAGGTCCTACTAGCAAAGAGTACGTGGAAAGCAGTGATGAAAATGAAATCGACAGTGAATCTTCATTTCAATCGTTGGGTGATTAGAACGAAGAATGCAATACATCATCTTGGTCTCTATCTCCTGAAGCACTACATGATTTGGTGTTCGGATAGAGCGTGGAAAACTTATGTTAGGTTCAGCTAGCATTACGATTGGTGATGATTTTATTACAGTAACGGGTCGCAAATATCGAAATACACCGGGTTTGAAACAGTTGTTGCTAAAAAAAGATGTAGACTTAAGTTTAGTGACAGATAATGATATGCAACATTATAAGTCAATGCTGCTCGATACAAATGCACACCGTCGATATTTTGAACCAAGCAAACCCATCAAAAGTAGCAAAGGACAAAAATATTTGCAAATCATTAAACCTCTTTTCAAATTACAAAGTACAAATCAGATCTACAATCAACCAAAGGGGAATGGACTACCGTTGAAAAAAGTGTGGAGAAAAAACGTAGATTATGTCTATTGGGATAATCCAAACGAACTAGTGGATAGATTAAAACTATTGATTGCTTCACGAGACGCTGGCAACACTGGGCTGGACAATGAAATAATATCCATCATCGAAGAGTTACGTGAAAGTAAAGTTATTAATTAATAAATATCTTTTATTCTCTGCATACTACATCCAGTCCTACCCGTCGGCGCGTACGGACGTGTTGTTGATCCGTAAGCGAAAGTTAAATGACCTTCATGTAGTGAGAATGTCCTCGGACGTTATCAAGTGCAATAATTGCAACATAGTGATTAGTGAAGTACTTTGTTTTATACAAAACAAAATAGACGTGATGGATAATGTGAGCCTAGTGCAGATATGTGTGACTGCCTTCAAGGAGGAAGAAATTAGTGGAGCAAAGTCTCTGTTGTTCCAAGCTATCCCTAATGCTAAGCGGATGATACAGCGAAAAAATAAAGGGAAAACAACAAGAGATTTGGAAGATATTATAGATCTTTTCAAGTCTTCAGATCCGGATATGACTCCAATATTTGTAGCCCGTGAGCTACAGAAACTGCCGCCGATCACATTTGATCATGTGGACGTAACAAGGCTACTAAAAGATTTATTAACACTGCGAAGTGAGTTGGATGCCATTAGAAACAATTACGTGTCAAGAGAAGATTTACAGAACTTAAAGACAGAATTGGTTTTAAATCATTCCATAAACACTACGGAAATGCAGTCGTCACTGAATACTTTGTCTCAAAATAATTCTGACTGTTTCTTTAAGGCGATTAACGAGATATCAAATCAAAACAAAGATCAGCTGAGTGTTTTGTCTCCAAGAGAAAAAACAGTTCAAATAAAAACGGTAAATGACACGCAATATCAGGTGAGTCTACCTGTCTCGCACCAACCATCTGATAACGTCGCTTGCGGTCTCGCTCACATAGAAACAAGCGGTGATCTCGCTCTAATGGAGTCCGTGCGCTGTGAATACACCGACCACTCCGATAACAAACCGGTTCTGCCGGCGAGCGCGCGCCGCTCGCCGCGGCCGCCGCCGCCGCGCCGTCGCCGCAGTCAAGGAATAAAACGTTTGCGAATATTGTGACAGATACGTTGAGCCAAGGGGGTGAATCGAAGCGCAAAAGTCCCAACGAGGAATGGGTTGTTGTGCAAAGGCGTAAACTTAGAAATAGATATGAGGGCGTGTGTGGTAACGCAACTTATTTTCCAGATGATAAATTTAAACCAGCTAACACTAAAATTCTTTTGTTTCTTTCTAATGTCCACAAAGAAACATCAGTGAAGGATATAGCTGAGTACATACTTACCAAAACAAAGGAAAAGGTATCATTACACAGAATTAAAATGAAAATGGATAAACCATACAACGCGCATAAAGTAGTTATTAGCAGGGATAAGTTAAACCTATTTCTGAACAATGAACTGTGGCCGGACGGTGTTACGTGTCGGCGCTTTAGACCCTATAGAACAACCGAAGTAATCGGTAGTTAAGCTACTATCATGGATAACACATCGAAGTCAAAGATAAATACATTTGTAACCTATAACTGTAGGTCATTGACAAGATCAATAGACTATGTGAGACAACTATGTAAAACATCGGACATCATTGCGCTGCAGGAGACCTGGTTGATGCCCCACGACATTTCTGTGTTGGGAGGCATTGATCCCGACTTCGACTACGTCGGAAAATCAGCTGTGGATGCCTCAGCGGGCATTCTGCGAGGGCGTCCGTATGGTGGAGTTGCGATACTGTGGCGTAAGAGTGCTTATCAGTCCGTATCGGTGTTAAGTTGTGAGAGTGTGCGTCTTTGTGCTATTAAAATCTGTACAGGCGCGAGATCGTTTGCAGTGGTTTCGGTTTATATGCCAACTGAATCGAATGACAATCTTAGTGAATTCGTAGACTGCCTAAGTGAAATAAATGCGATAATTGAGAGTAGTGGGGTGGACGCAGTGTTTATGCTCGGGGATTATAATGCACAACCAAGTGGACTGTTCGGTAGAGAACTTATTAACTTTTCCTCTGAAATGCAGTGGCAGTGTGCTGACGTTACACTACTAGGCGGTGGTTCGGACACATACACGTATGTAAGTGATGCTCATGGTACGACTAGCTGGTTAGACCACTGTGTAGTAACTAAAGCAGCTTGGGACACTATTAAGGACATTAGTGTGGTTTATGATGTGTCGTGGTCTGATCATTATTTTCCCTTAAAAATAAATTGTGAACTTGACATGCTAAAACCTAAATGTGCCTCTGTCCAATCTCAATGTAATACAGTAAGGTGGGGGTATAGGGACCCTACTCAAACGGTTATGTACACCGAATTTTGTAATGAGAAGCTAAAAAAAATTGATTTCCCAACAGAATTTATTAACTGTAGTTGTAGTGAGAATATTTGTGCTAACGAGGATCATCTTATCTTACTTGACAAATTATATAAAAATATTATAGATATTCTTTGTGAGGCTGCAACATCTAGTCATAATTACCATGTTCAGCGCAGAAAATATAATAAACCGGGTTGGAATAAACACGTTAAAGATGCGCACGGGCAGGCTCGGCTTCTTTTTCTGAGCTGGGCGGCAGCTTGTAAGCCTAGAACGGGGCCGCTATATGAAAATATGGTGGCAAGTAGAAAACAATTTAAAAGTAAGCTAAAGTGGTGCCAAAATAATGCAGATCAATTAAAGATGAATGAAATTGCGAGTCACCACGAAGTTAAAAATTTTAGTAGTTTCTGGAAAGCCACAAACAGCTTATCTCCCAAGTCGGGCCTGCCAGTGTGCGTCGGTGGTGAAAACGAACCTAAGAGTATTGCCAATTTATTTATGGCTTCATTTAGGACGGAGTCACCACTAGGTCCATCGACGAGTGGGTCGGATGTCAGGGAGGGGTCCAGAGGTGGCTCTGTCATATTCACCGCTGCTGAGGTTAGGTCTATTTTAAAGAACCTGAAGCGGGGTAAGTCCCCTGGACATGACAACGCCACGTGTCTTAACTCTCTTGTTTAATTTATGTATGAGTCACTCGTATCTTTCAGAGAACCTAATGAAAACAATTGTCGTTCCTATAATAAAAAACAAGACTGGAGATGCGAGTGACAAGAACAACTACAGGCCTATCTCCTTGGCGACTATTGTTGCGAAGGTATTGGACGGTTTGATTGACAGGCAGTTGGATAAATATATCAACCTACATGACGCCCAATTTGGGTTTAGGCCACATTTGTCGACTGAAACAGCGATCCTCTGTCTCAAGCATACCGTCCATTACTATGCAGCAAGGAAAACACCTGTTTATGCGTGTTTCTTGGACCTCTCTAAGGCATTCGACCTAGTGTCCTATGACTGCCTCTGGAGGAAACTCTCCAGTGACACTGACCTTCCTGGGGGACTGATTGCTGTACTGAAGTATTGGTACAGCAACCAGTCTAACTTTGTTAGATGGGCAGGTGCCATGTCTGATGCATACAGGTTGGAGTGCGGCGTGAGGCAGGGGGGGCTTAGCTCACCCAGGCTCTTCAACCTGTATGTCAATCGGCTGATATGTGAGCTCAGCAACACCCAAATCGGTTGCTCCATTGACGGACAGTGTCTGAATAATATTAGTTACGCGGACGATATGGTGTTGCTGAGCCCATCAATCAGTGCGTTAAGAAGGCTCCTCCAAATCTGTGAAGACTATGCGGTGACTCATGGTCTCAGGTACAACTAACTCAACGAAAAGCGAGCTCTTAGTATTTAGGGCTCAAAATAAAGTGTGTGATGCTGTTCCGTCGGTTACCTTGGACGGAGTTCCGCTGAAAAGAGTCGCTCGTTTTAAATACCTGGGGCACTGGGTCACCGATAGGCTGTCGGATGACGCCGATTTAGAAAGGGAACGTAGAGCACTGGCTGTCAGGTGTAACATGCTGGCCCGCAGGTTCGCGCGGTGTACGCCAGAGGTTAAAATAACGCTTTTCAGGGCTTACTGCCAGTCGCTGTACACGTGCGCCCTGTGGGTCAGTTATACGCAAGGCTCGTACGGTGCTCTACGAGTCCAATATAATAACGCGTTCCGGGTATTGCTGGGGTTGCCGCGCTTCTGTAGCGCTTCGGGGATGTTCGCGGACGCACGCGTTCCGGATTTCGGCTCGCTGCTGCGTCTGCGAATTGCATCACTGATGCGCCGGGTGCGTGGCAGCCCCAACAGCCTCGTGGCTACTGTAGCCGGCAGGGTTGATGGCCCAATAATGTGTCGCTGGATGGCGGCACACAGGCCATCTTTCAGATATGAAATATAGTTTGTTTTGTGTAACGTGTTTTAGTTTGTAAGTTGTTTTGTTTGTAGAGTTTTGTTTTAGTTATGGATCTATGGTCTGAAAATAAAGATTTATTATTATTATTATTATTATACGTTTCATTTTACTGTTAACCCTTCAATACAAAGCACATTCGCTCGCGCAGACTAGCGGGCTGTCTACGGCTGCAATCTTACGTTCCTTTGATTGTGATAAGTATCACTTAACCGAATATAAAACTTTTGCAACATGCGGCGCACCCCGCCTCCAACACCTAAGACACCACCAAATAATTTTGGTCAGCCCCAGGCTCAGTCTGAACCTGACATTAACTCAGCGGTTTTAATGAGCGATAACGTAAACACCCTAAGATATACTAAACGTCCTCGTCATGATTTATCACCCGACTGGTTGGATGAACAAAATAGCAGCCTTGCTAAAACGCTTGCTGAGCAGACTGCGCTCATGTCAAAATTAGCATCTGATATTGCGGAGATAAAGGCCCAAAACATTCGAATTCAATCGTCCAATACCGAAATTCAGAAGTCGAACGCTGATATGATCAAGTCCATGATATTCATGAATGTAAAGTTTGAGGATTTGAAAAATGAGGTTGACCAGTTAAAGAAGGAACGCCTTGAACAGCGTGCATACATTGAGAGCCTAGAAAAAAAGATATTAGACCTACAGCACAGATCACGTTCCTCGGGAGTTGAAATACGGAATATTCCCCAAGCGGAATCTGAAACGAGTAGCTGTCTCATAACAACTGTGTGTAAAATAGGCGAGGTCGTGGGAGTTAGCTTTCAAAAATCGGAGTTTCGAGACATCTATCGCATACCAAGCAAGACTGCCACCCCTTCTACTCGTCGTCCGCTAATTGCAGAATTTTCAACGGTGCAAACCAAACATGACTTTATGTCAGCGATACGTACTTACAATAACGCCAAAAAATCAAGAGAGGATAAAATCAACACTGAACTTATTGGTATTCCCGGGACACGGCAACCTATTTACGTTGCAGATCAATTATCTTCCAGTTCTAAAAAGCTGTTTTATCAAGCACGTGAATTCGCCAAAAACAAAGGCTATAAATTTTGCTGGATTAGTAACGGAAATATCTTTTTACGCAGGCAGGCAGGTGATAAGCAGATTTTGGTTAAGAGTGATAAATGTCTGCTTGATCTGACCATTAATATGTGACTATGTTATCTAAAATTATCCTTGTTACTTGGTTTGTTAAACTCACTTACAATATTTTCGTTTTGTACAGAATATTTGCCTAAGCGAAATTTTATTAAAAAACTATTATTGTTAATTGTACACTCCACAAAACTAACTATTTATATTACAATTACATTACATGTTATACGCAACACATCTACACATACACACTCATATCGTACATTTACACAACACACACACATATACACAAACACATATCTAAACTTTTTCACATACGGTGCTATTTTTCAACTTCGTTTATTCCCTTATATAATCAAATGGCTACTATAATTGATATTAATAATGAAATTGACTCTCTTAACTTGGGAAACTCTTTTCTTTGTAATCCAGAAGACAGCCTCATGTATATCAATCAGTCAGGAAATAGTCTAAAATTGTTACACATAAACATTCGAAGTGTGAATAAAAATTTTGATAATCTCCAGGTTCTAATACACTTAACTAAAATACATTTTGATATTATTATTCTAACCGAATGTTGGCTGAGTAAAGTAACAAACTTACCTATTCTGGAAGGTTATCGATCTCACTCCACTAGCAACAATTTTAATCAAAATGATGGTATTATAATTTATATAAAATTAGGGCTTGAACACAATGTATGGGAACCAAACTTTTACTATGCTAACTGCCTTATCTGTCAAATCGCAAATAAATTAACTGTAGTAGCAATATATCGTTCCCCATCATATAACTCCAAAGCTAACATTGATACCTTTTTAGGCAGTTTAAACTGTGTTTTTGAAAGTCTTTGCTCTATCCCGAATATTGCTCTCGTGGGAGACTTGAATATAGACATAAGGCAGGATAACTGCATAGACCTTAGTCTCGACTACCTCCTTCTCAACTCATCCCACGGACTACTAGCGACTCATCTGATGCCGACTAGGTTAGATAGCTGTCTAGACCATATAATCGTTAAAACAAAGCTGCCTTCTACTACCTTAGTTTTAGAATCGCATAAACCAGTAGTCTTGGTCATCTCAAATGTCACCCCCACTAGAAATCAACAGCACACTAAGTCGAAACTAAATCTAGAAGCTATCCAAAATGAACTACAACACTTGAACTTTTCAGACATAAATTAAAAGACCCCAATAAATCCATGACTAAACTAATAACACTAAACTAATAACTTGACGACCTCCGTGGTCGAGTGGCGTACGCACCGGTTTCAAGGTGTCGCTAGCTCTGAGGTCCCGGGTTCGATCCCCGGACGGGTCAATGTAGAAAAAAACTTTTCTACGTTGTCCCGGGTCTGGGTGTTTGTGGTACCTTCGTTGTTTCTGAATTCCATAACACAAGTGCTTTAGCTACTTACCTTGGGTTCAGAGCAATGTATGTGATGTTGTCCGCATTTATTATTATTTATTATTATAACAATTATTACGTCAGTTATAACAAAACATACAAAGATAATTAAAATTCCCAAAAAACAAAGAATCATCAAACCATGGATCACTCCTGGTTTGCTGAAATGTATTAAAAACCGCGATAAGATGCACTTAAAATGTAATAAAACCCCTGAAAATCTGATACTTAAAATAACCTATTCTCGGTATCGAAATTTCTGTCATACCTTACTCCGTAAATTAAAAAGAGCCTATGAGAAGAGTGAACTAGAGAAAGCTAAAAACAATCCCAAGGCCTTATGGGCTACAATAAAGGAAATAACTGGCACTCGTAAATCAGTTACCAGTCCTGTTAATCTATTAAAAATATGTAACGACCCGAAATCCTCCTTAAATAAAGTGTGTGACTTCTTTAGTAGAATAGGTGAACATTTGGCAGCCGATATCACTTCAAATTCCTTTGATCCAATCCCCTCGTCGGTCTATCTGCCCTGGGCTATTAACAATACCTCAAAATCTCCTGTAAACTCCCTTGTGTTATTGGAAGTGGATGAGTCGGAGGTTAAACCATACATTTTGCAGTTGCGATATGACTGTGCAGTAGGGTGGGATGGTATACCATCCTCAGTAATAAGACTGTCCCGTAAAGTTTTGCTTCAGCCTCTGACTCACATATTTAATCGTTGCTTGGAAACTGGGGTATTTCCGGATTCGCTTAAAAGGGCTATTGTGCATCCCATTTACAAGAGTGGGAGCAGAGACTGTGTCGATAATTATAGGCCTATCTCAGTTCTGTCTTCTTTATCTAAAATTTTTGAGAAGATATTGAACAGATATCTTAAGGATTTTCTTGGCAAATTTAACATTGTAGCGAAAAACCAATACGGTTTCCGAACTTCTGTCTCAACTGAAGACGCCGTATTGGATTTGACTCAATTTATAGCTAAGAAATAAGATGAAGAAGTCAAATGCCTGGGTATATTCCTAGATTTGACAAAGGCATTCGACACAGTTTCTGTTCCCATCCTTATCTCAAAGTTACAGCTCCTTGGTGTTCGAGGATTAACATTAAAAATTTTCAAAGATTACCTCAAAAACCGCACACAAAAAGTCAAACTAGATGCGTACTTAAGTGACGAACAAAATGTAAGTTATGGCGTCCCCCAAGGCAGTATATTGGGCCCCACTTTATTTCAGATATATATAAATGATCTCTGCTTAATGAAACTCCCTAACTGTGAGATCTATACGTACGCTGATGACACAGCAATCGTTGTTTACGGCCCTTCATGGGAAGCTATCAAAGCTAACGCTGAATTTGCTATGTCCGAGATTATTGAGTGGCTTAGGGCTAATCTTCTGACCTTGAACCTTAACAAAACAGCGTATGTTCCTTTCGCCCTCAAATGCAACAGCAAACCACCTAGTACTTTTCTAGTAACAGCGCACTCATGTACAGGTCAGAATACTACCCCATGCTCTTGCCCACCTCTTAGTAGAACTGATCATGTTAAATACCTTGGTGTGTTTATTGATTACAGGTTAAAATGGGACAAACATCTAGACATCCTCACGACTAGAACCTTGCAGCTAATACACGTCTTTAAGTCCCTTAGAGATTCGGCAGATTTCGACACACTTAAAATGGTATACCTCGCATTGGGTAAATCAATAATCGGATATTGCATCATGGTGTGGGGTGGTGCTGGAAGGACTGGGCTTCTAAGGGTGGAAAGATCGCAAAGGGCGGTCTTGAAAGTAATGTTGAGAAAACCTTATAGGTACCCAACAACCCAATTATATGCTGACTGCAATGCTCTCACCGTCCACCAACTATTTGTGCTCCGTTTAGTCCTTAGAAAGCATGGTAGCCTTCCTCCATCTGACCCTAATAAACGCACTAACCACCCCCAAGCCGTTGCTCATAAAACCTCTTTCGCCCAACACCAGTTCTACACCCTAAGTTCACACATTTACAAAACGATCCACAAAAAGTTAAATATTCTTAACCTTAATAAATTCGAAGTTAAGTCTAAAGTTACAGAGTGGCTTCTACAACAGGACTATTCTACCATAGAAACCCTATTAACATACATCGCATAAAATAAAATACATCTTTGCAGTGCTCCGTAAATCATCACACACCTTTCACATACACCTACATACAACTTCATACACCCCACACACATACACCTTTTTACACCCACTCACATACACCTTCATACACTCACGCACACACCCAACACTTTCACTTTAAACGTTTATACATTACTTATTTCCTTGTATTTAACTTAGTTTCTTTTTCTCAATACATTGTTCGACATGCTTCACTTATTGCTTAAATCTATAAAATACGTGTAAACACCGAATCACTGTCTCTTAAGATACAGGTTCTCCTAGTTTAAGAGGCAATCTATAATATAAAGGGTATCTTTATTCTGTGCATACCTAAATTATTTATCTACTTGTTAGGCATGTGTCGTTCGCGAATGAATCCTTCAACTGGACTACTTCAGTGGCGTTTAGTTCTTCCTTCACTAGTCCAGTTCCAATACAAACATATCTTTAGTTCACTAGTTCACGTAGTTCGCAGCGGGGGACGACGCGATGCGCGCGAACTAGATCTAAACCGAACGCGGCCGCGGCCGCTTTCGTATAGTTTTTTAGTATAGTATTTGTTTATTTTTAGTGACATAATTTTAATCTTAGATCAAAATCAAAATCAAAATATTTTTATTTCTTATAAACCAAAAAAAGGCGCTTAAAAAACGTTAGGTACGTTAAAAACTACTGACTCTAGTTGCTCGGTTCCAAAGGGTCATTCCTATAGAGAAGAGCCGGCAAGAAACTCCACAGGTTACTCTTTTAAAAAAAAGGTTAACATCGATGTTAAGATTACATTGATTTTAAGATATGCGACAACAACGTAAACAGCAGAATGTTTAGATTAGTGTAAACTAAGACATCCAAAATGGAAGAAAATAGAATCGAACATTCAGCTAGATTTACATTGTCGTCACATTTACAAGGGACGAACATATAAGGAAAAGACAAATCTAAAGAAATTATAGAAATAATAAAAATATACTTTACATACAATCAATATGTAGTCCTAATAAAATCCCTAACAGGAATGTCAAGGCATGTCAAGAGCCTTCTTTATATAAAGGCTATGGGGGCAGCTAACTGTAGTAAATAAGCTAAAACAAGAAAATTAGCAGACCGCCAGGGAGGCCACATAATAATATGCAGATGATCTAATTCCACGCGCGCTTATCCTCTACGTAGTCCTTAACCATATAATACGCCTTCTTTATTAGTTTTGATTTAATGCACGTCTTAAACCTTTTATTAGACAAACTCGTTAATTCTTCCGGTAATTTATTATAAAATCGAATTGAATTTCCTAGGAAAGATTTAGTATTTGTTTTAGTTAGTCTAAATCTTGGGACTACTAGCTTATTTTTATTTCTTGTATTTATATTGTGGTGATCACTATTAACACTAAAATTCTGTATATTTTTGCGAATGTACATTATATTTTCCAAGATATAGAGAGCTGGCAACGTTAGGATATTAATTTCTTTAAATGTATTCCTTAGAGACTCGCGAGGGCTCATGCAGTAGATTGCACGAATTGCTCGTTTTTGCAAAATAAATATAGACTCCACATCCGCTGCAGAGCCCCATAGCAGAATGCCGTATGACATTATGCTGTGAAAATACGCGTAATAAACTAATTTAGCAGTGGGAACGTCTGTTAATTGCCTAATTTTTCGAACTGCAAATGCAGCGGAACTAAGCCTTTTAGATAAAGTTGTTATGTGAGCACCCCACTGTAACCTAGAGTCTATTGTAATACCAAGAAATACAGTATCGTTAATAAAATCGAGTTTTTCGCCGTCAAGCATGAGATTTAAATCTGACTGAGACCGCACATTTGGAAGTGAGAATTTAAGACATTTCACAGATAATATGGGTATGGCTTCAGCTGACACCCTTTCATCATCCTCATGATAATTTCCATCAAACAAAATCCAGTACCACGCATCTCACATCCAACGAATTCCCGCTACATTCACGAGGTCATCTTGGCTTCATCATCAGATCTGATAGTAGAATGGTTTTTATTGAACGTAAATGCTTCACTTGTTGTAGAAAATACCAAAATCGCTGTACGTTTTCCTATAAAATTTGAAGAGTTCCCTCGATTTCGCCAAGATTCCATCATCAGATCCCGACTTGGTGACTATGGGACCATTTGGGAAGTATACCCTTTCCAACAAAGAAAAAATATTTCAAATCGGTTAGAAAGCAACGAAGTTATGCGCGAACAAACATAAAAAAAAAAAAAAAAAACATACAAACATCCGAATTGAGAACCTCCTCCTTTTTTTAAAGTCGGTTAAAAAGGAAAGTTTTCGTTGAAATTGACACATTGTCTATGAAAAAAAAAAACTTTAAACCATAGATATCAGTCATTAAAGTGACAGACTTTTAAAGTGCGCCAATATCAAATTTAAATGAAGACTTATTCTTAATTGTCAATTATTAAAACTGGTTTATTTTTAATTATATAGATGGTTTGTTAAAAAAAGAAAAATATATTAGACTATTTTTCATTGTTAATTTTAAATAAAAACTAAGTAATTTATTTTTAATTATAATATCAATCAATCATCAACCAATCATTCAGCCAATCATAGTCCAATGCTGGACATAGGCCTCTCCCAATTTGCGCCACAACACCCGGTCCTCCGCCCTCCACATCCAGTCCCCTCCAGCGACCTTTTTCAGGTCGTCAGTTCACCTGGCGGGGGGGCGTCCTACCTTACGCTTGCCGAGTCGCGGTCTCCATTCTAGGACTCGTCTGCTCCAACGGCTATCGGTCCTTCGACAGACATGGCCAGCCCATTGCCACTTCAGCGAGCTAATTTTACGAGCTATGTCGGTTACCTTGGTTCTTTGTCGGATGACCTCATTACGAATTTTATCCTTCAAAGAGACTCCGAGCATAGCTCGCTCCATAGTCCGCTGCGCGACTTTAAATTTGTGGACTAGTCCAACCGTTAATGTTCACGTTTCGGCACCGTAAGTCATAACAGGTAGAACGCACTGGTTGTAAACTTTCGTCTTCAGGCATTGCGGTATAGGCGAAGAGAAGACTCGACGAAGTTTGCTAAAGCTGCCCAGCCTAACTGAATTCTCCGATCGACTTCCCGCTCGAAGTTGTTTCTACCAAGCTTGATGACCTGCCCTAGGTAGACTCTTGAACAACTTCGAGCATCGATCCTTCGACATATATCGGTCTCGGCATGACATGTTCATTGAACATGATCTTGGTTTTATCCAAGTTCATGCCAAGACCGACCCGTCGTGAAGCTCCATTCAGGCCATGCAGCATCTCGCTTAGTTGGTCCAGCGACTCTGCCACTATGACGATGTCATCGGCAAATCGAAGATGCGAGATGTGCTCACCGTTCACATTTATACCCCGTACAGTCCTGTCCAGAGTCTTGAAGACATCCTCGAGCGCGTTGGTGAACAGCTTTGGGGATATAACATCCCCCTGTCTCACCCCCCGACGCAGCTCGATCGGATTGGTCTTATGGTCATGGAGCTGGACAGTCATGGTGGCGGTGTCATACAAGCATCTCAGCGCCCCGATGTATCGCCAGTCAATACGACATCGTTGTAGAGCATCCAGAACCGCCCAAGTTTCGATGGAGTCGAAGGCTTTCTCGTAGTCCACAAAGGCCAAACACAGCGGCTGATTGTACTCTTCGGTTTTCTGGACAATCTGCCGAACAGTATGGATGTGGTCTACGGTGCTAAAGCCTTTTCGAAACCCGGCTTGTTCTGGTGGCTGGAACTCGTCGAGTCTTTTAGCGAGGCGGTTAGTGACTACTCTCGAGAACAACTTGTAAATGTGGCTCAGGAGTGAGATAGGTCTGTAATTCGTTAGCAAGGTTTTGTCGCCTTTCTTGAAGAACAGAACCCCCGCACTCCCGCTCCACGCTTGTGGTGTTAAGCCTTGGTGAATGACGGAATTAAAGAGACTCGCTAGCTCTTTCAGGACTGTGGTCCCACCGGCCTTACGGAGCTCGGTTGTAATTCCGTCATCACCCGGCGCCTTGTTGTTCTTTAGTTGTCTGAGAGCTGCCTCAACCTCGCCCGGGTCGACATCCGGGATGTCCTCGGTGTAATGGCGCGTGAGTGGGGCTCTGTGGTCATCTTCGCCTTGTCTGGATGGTTTAGTCATCCGTGATGCGTATAGGTGTCCATAAAAACTCTCAATTTCCTCGAGAATCTCGAACTTAGAGTTGACGGTCCTGCCTTCCCCGGTCCTCAGTTTCGCCAGATGGGGTCTACCTAATTGCTGAGCGAAGACTTTGGTGCCTCTATTTCGCTCAATCGCAGCCTCGATATTACGAGTGCTGCAGCGTCGGAGGTCACGTCGCGTCAGTTTCCTGATTTTCAGGTTTAAGGACCGCCTATCTGACGAAGACATCTGGGCGTCCGTCGTTTCTCGTCTTTCCTTCATAAGTTCGAGAGTCTCGGGTGAGAGCTTAGACTCCCTATTACCGCGTTTTCCGGGGAACAACCTTCGAGACACATTCTGTAGCGTTTTGACTACTGTGTCGGTTTTTTCGTCAACATTGTCCGTGGTTTCCAGCAGTGCGAAACGATTTTGGAGTTCCAACTGGAACTTATCGGACCCTAAGGCTATTTGGGGCAGCGTGGGTCGGAGAGTAGGTCTCATCATCCTTAAGGTTGATATTTAGAGAGCCTCGGACGAGTCTATGATCGCTACCGGTATTAAACCTATTGATCACCGAGACGTCTCTAAATATATGCCGCTTGTCCGTGATGATGAAATCCATCTCGTTCCTCGTCACATTATCGGGGCTTCGCCATGTCCACTTTCTGTGGGGCTTCTTCTTAAAAAAGGAATTCATTAACAAGAGCCCCTGGGACTCTAGAAAGTTGACCAACATTTGGCCTCTGTGATTTCGGCGCCCCACGCCGTTAGGTCCGATTTTCGTTTCGCTGCGTTCTTGTACTCCCACCTTGGCATTAAAGTCTCCCATAACAACGTTGTAGTGAGCCTTCCTGGTACCATGTAGTGCCTTCGCTATGTCTTCATACATGGTTTCGGCTATCTCATCAGAGTATGTCGAGGTCGGCGCATATATCTGCACCACCTTCAGGAACTTCCTGTCGGTGATTTTCAATAAGAGGTACGCTACCCTTGTCGACACACTACTGATTTCCACAACGCTGCTTGTGAGACACTTGTGACCAAGAAACCGACACCGCCCTGGGAGGGCCTATCACCTTCTCGGTAGTAGAACAGGTCACCTGACTCAAGGGTTATCGTGTCCTCACCCTGTCTTCGGACTTCAGATAACCCCAAAATGTGCCAGTTTATGCGACCCAATTCTACCTCGAGTTCGGTGAGGTGTTGGTCCAGCCGTAGACTTCGTCCGTTATACGTCGCCAGGGTCAGTTTTTTGAGATTATAATATACCTACGGGGTTTTACAAAAAATAAGTATATTGCTTTATTTAATGTTTTATTTGCGCAGTTACAAAATGACATTCCTATGGAGAAGAACAGGCAAGAAACTCTATAGGTGTCAACCAAATTAAAACTAGTTAAATTATCTTACTCACACTATTTAATTTATTTGACATATATTATATAATTCCCATATACATAAACTTAACTATATGTACACTTAAAGAAAACAAATCAATATGAAATGGATTACAATATTTTAAGTTAGCTAAGATGTACCACAGTAGTGGAAAAAAGAGAAAACAGTTTACAATGATGATGTATTCACAAGAAAAGAAAAATCACTAATTTTCTGGTATAAGAATATCTAGACACTGCATATTTGCCAATCTGTAACAACAGTTTTGACCACTATTATATCCTATTTCAAGGCCGATAACATACATTCTGTGTACTAAATATCGGGAATTTGTCAATAAAACAAGTGTGTAGTTTGTCAAAAAAACAAAGTTTAGTTTAAACCAAATTAAATGACAGATCCCGCTCAAACTTTGCGCGCTAAATCAGTACAGTGCTACCAACATGCAGTAAAAAAATTAGAACGACCTCTTTTACGCGGGTCTTTTTAGTGACATATTCCCGATACTTTTTACACAGAGTAGTAGTACATACATTGTATCTAACGTTCGTTTGTTGCTTTGCAACGTGAAGTGCACGTCACAAGTGAGCATCTAAAACAGAAAATATTGGTAAATAATAATCGTCTTGTTTCAGCTGCCCCACAAATGTGCCCACAATGTAGTTTTGTATTTATCTTCTTCAATCTTCTTTAATTTATTATTAAAAATAGTCTTATTTCAAATGACTACTAATTCGTTTTTTAATATTATCTTTAACTCATCTTTGAAACTGTTTTATTTAATTTTTTACAGAAGCTTATAGTTAACAAACTTTCACGCTTTATAATTTATAAATATAATATTCAAGATTGTGACTATCAAATACATGGTTTAAAACCTAATTTCTTTTAGCCCACAGCCTATTCACAAGAGCCTGTTTTAAGGTTTGTCCCCTCCGTAGGTCCATGTTGACCCTGGGGTTATGTGGATCCTGAGAATCCAATTTATGCTTTGGCTCTCAAATTGATTTCAATCTAGAAGAGATAAAATACTTTTTAATAAAAAGCAAGAAGTAGGTAATAAAATATACATATATTTAATACCTGGTGCTGTCGTTCCCTTTCAGCATTGGTCTCCTCAGCTGTGAGAGGTAATACCCCTGTATTACCTCTACTACTCGGTGTCTTTTGGCAATGTTATGCTGAACACTGCATGCATTGTCAATTCCCCCGCTGTGATAGGGCTATAGTGCTAAGTGCGTGCCACAAGCAAACATCTGAAAACACATCTTTTTTTCTTATTTACACTCTAGGTTATATTAGACAGATAGCTTAAATCAATATGTGTTTATTGTATTACATGAAACATGCTTTTAGTAGTCCAATGCAGCGTTCCAATAGGTTTCTTGTGGCCACATGTCGCATATATAATAATAATAATAATATAATATTTCGGGACAACTCACACACGGTTATCTGATCCCAAGCTAAGCAGAGCTTGTGTTATGGTAACCAGACAACTGATAAACTTACTTATATATTTCTAAATACATACATATTATAGATAAATTACACCCAGACACCAGAACAAATGATCATGCTCATCACACAACATTTGTCCTGGGCGGGAATCGAACCCACGACCTCCGGTATGGCAGTCAGGGTCACAAAAAAATATAATAATTATGCTCAGGAGTTCCTTCTGCTGTGTCTAATATAAGAGTCAACACATCATTTAAAGCATCTGTCACTTGATTCACAGCCCGCGAACGGTAGTCTGAGAAACGATAAGGAAGAATGATTGCCCAACCAAAGTTTGGAATGAGCCCGTCGCGTAAAAAGCGAGCGCAATGAGTACCTGTAATAAATATACATGTTAAATATGAAACACTACTTTTGAAGGCAAATTGAAGGCAATGTAACAAATTTACATTAAGCGCATGTACATCGTGTACCAAAAACATCTGTAATTACAATATATATCTAGCTAATAAATGGTTAAGTTTTTAGGATATTATCTTTACTAACCTTATAAGAAGGCGAGATAGCGTCGGATCGTCGGTCTACCTTTAAGTGAGGAGTTAACTCAGATACTAAGCAACTTGATGTTTCTTCTCTTTGTTTTTATGGATTCTGTCTCGCGAAGATCGCGGAATGGATTCACATGGAGCCTCAACCTGGCACGGAAATGACGACGCTGAAGATTTCGGTGTCGACGCTCACGTTAATTGGCTAACACCAAAATACGTAAACGCAAAGCAGCAGCAGCTGGTCTCATTTTTGATATAAGTAATAAAATGCTTCAATGCGTAAAACAATTGGAGCAACTTCTTAGTTTTTATGCAAGTACCTACGTTGTATTTGCAAAATGGCGCGTTTTCGTTGAGTTTGACGTTTAATGTCGTACTTCAACTGCTGTCAAAAAATAGCGGATTCATCTCCACCCCGGATAGGTAACTATAAAAGACATCGTAAACGAAACCTAGGTATTCACGCGGGTGAAACCGCGGAGCACAGCTAGTTAAAAATAATAAGATAAAATTAAGATTAAGTGTACGCCATACGGTTAGACCGATAATACAGGTTAAGCCACGCTCGCCGCGGTTGGTCCGTAGATGGGTCACCATTTCTAACCATACCGAGACCCCTCTTTCTTGAAAGCTTCTTGGTACTCAAGATTATTTTATTTTATGTCTAGTATGGTTTTAAATTTTCCTTTTCTAAAGAAAAATTAAAACCATAGGTACTAGAAAAGATTAAAGAAATAGCCAATACAAATTTATTTAAAAGATAATTTAAGAAATTGTTAGTTAATAAATGTTATTATTGTGTAAAGAATTTTTTAAACTTTAATGTAGTTTTATAAATTTAATTTGTTTTTGTTTTATATTTTGTAATGTCCACAATGGACAATTTAATTTGTACGCCACTTATGGCAAAACATGTTGAAACACAATGATATTCTAATAAACAGATATGTTATACACATACAAAACAACCGAAAAAAGTGTTCCGCGCAGCGGCAGCTCACATGCACACTTTTCATTCATTCTACATTTCACTACAAGTCAAAATGATACAAAAGAGATAGCACGATAAAACCAATAAGAAAAAAAGAGACAATTAGTGTTGTCAATTACGCTTGAATACAAACAAACATTATTCTGATTCTGGCCACCAATCACCGCATGCTGGCGTCATAGACTAACAAATTTAACGAGACAGAAGGTACAAACCGCTTGTACTAAATTTGTATACACGGTTTGTGCCTATAACAACTAAGCAACACTACTAAAGGTAGGTAGGTGAGAAATAAAACACCATGTAAAAGGAACAAAATATTGATTATGTAAAAAAAACAATCATACACCTTCGAAAAGATTTAATTTATTTCTTTTCTGCCTCTTAGAGAGTTTTTTTATTTCGGGATTATTTTTATGAGCGGAATGGAGACGAACTGTTGTGTATTTATCAATTATGGTTTTAATTAAATGGATGCGATGATTAAAGGCAGGGGCTTGGTGTTTGGAATGTTGCAAAAGTGAGTCAAATATATTGGAATTTAAAAAAGTTTTTAAAATATGGCATTTTAGTCTCTCAATATCTTGATTATGAACAAAATGGGTACCGTTTTTATTTAAATGAGATTTTATAACTGTTTCAGATTTTAAGCATACTGAAAACAAGTTTTCTGATGCATAGCATAAACCTCCCATGTCTCTGATTGTGACCAATTTATGAAACCACAATTTTTCATTGGTATATAAGGCATCAACACAGATTTCACACTTAATCAGTTTCGTTAATTTTCGTGCAATCCAACCAGAAATGTAACCTATTATTTGTTTAATTGACTCTGAGCAATTTTCACTATCCAACATTTCAGAAAGAATATTAATATTGTTTTCACAATTTTTGTCACTAGATGTAGGAATATCTAAAATAATTTCAGTTTCGTCTAAATTTAAAGCACGAAGTCCCGATGATGAATTAATATTTTCGATCCCCGATGATGAGCATGTAAGGATAGGGATATGTTCCATAGGAATGCAATTTCCACTAAAGGAGCTGCGTAATTCCAGGTGATTGAAGATTTTTTTGTACAATCCTTTAAATTGCACTGTATTTGGATTATTATTATAACCACCTTGTCGCCTGATAACACCAAAAAAGTTTTCTATGTGGTCTTGACTTAATCGGTAAGTTGCAATGTACGCTTATGCTGGTGTGTGTCCTGTTAATGTAGCTGCAGTTACATAAGTGGTGAAAAGATGTTTTAAACTTTGAATGCAAATTAAAAAACCTAAAAAGCCAGTTTTAGATTTGCATTCAAGTATGGATTTTTTCGATATGTTAATTATGATTCTTTGTCTTATTACGCGCTTTGTTTTATTGTAGATTCGTAATGATAAAATATATTCCTTGGCCTTATCTAAAAAACTTAAAATTTGGGCAGAATTATTTAAACTAATGGGTTTTTTTAAATCATATTTTCCTGATGACCTGGAATTAAAAATATCAAATAAATCATTGAAGATTGAGATAAACTCTACGGCTGGTTCTGTATTTTTAATTTTGGATGATACTATTAATTGATCACATAGTTCTAAAGCATGGGCTATACTTCTACTTAATAACTGTGTGGCTAACTTAACTTTCATTATTTGGTTTCGAAAGTTTATGTGTCTTTGTGAGAGTTTATTAGCAAAATTTAATCCTTGACTGCTTTGAAGTTGATTCAAAGCAACTATTAAGCTCCATCTTATTATATACTAGCGACCCGCCCCGGCTTTGCACGGGTGCATTGCTGATACTAAATATACTACATAATCATAAAGTGTTGTAGGGCGAAGCGCGGCCTTCGACGCACTATTTGGTATAGGCACGTGCTCTTTAATGTGTAGACCTTTTGTAGACCTTTTTAAGGTGTACAATACTGTAGTACATTACTTTGATCTATCTCGTAGGGTTCAGCCAGCGTTTGCAATGTAAGCGCAAAAAAGTGTGTTTATTTACGACCTTACATAAAAAACTCTAAGATTATCAGTGTTTCTCTACTATATATTATGCATGTATTATACATATAAACCTTCCTCTTGAATCACTCTATCTATTAAAAAAAACCGCATCAAAATCCGTTGCCTAGTTTTAAAGATCTAAGCATACATAGGGACAGACAGCGGGAAGCGACTTTGTTTTATACTATGTAGTGATGATAGTGATAGTGATAGTGATGGAAAACTTACAGCTAAAGTAAACATAATAAAAACAGTGTGTGAGACTGACAGCCAATTAAAAGTCTTCACTTCTAAAGAACAGATTGATAAAGTGTGTGTGAACAACACAATGCAATACAGCCACCAAGAAGAAACAGGATGACAATCAAACTTGACTTAATACATTTCAAGCAAAATCCCAGAATTAAAACTCGATTATAAAAAACTTAATTAAAAAAGCTAAGGCTCATGCACTTTCTGGCCGAGGATACACTTGTCACGAAAGGATCAAAGCCATATTGTCTGCACATGTTATTAAAATGATTACTTGCACGCACTATAAATGAGTTTCGCCTATAATTCGTAGAGGTAAATGGAACGCACAGCGTTGAGTTCCATCGCTTCGACCTTACAGGAACATTAAAATAATGTAATGCAGGACCAGAGATTGATCGCCGATTAATAAGGGGTAATATATGATACCTCTTACAGAGATTGAGGTAATCTTCAGATCGGTACGGTACCTTCTGATGATAACACAAATACTTTATAAATCTTTTCTGGATGCTCTCTATACGATCAATGTATTTGTGGTAACATGGATTCCAGATCTCAGACGCGTACTCCAAGTGGCTTCTAACAAAAGTACAATATAGGATTTTTAATGTTTTAGCTTGACTGAAGCACTTGGAGAGCCGCATTATGAAACCTAGTGCTTTAGATGCTTTAGCGACTATGGCATCGACATGTAATTCAAACGTAAGCTTAGAATCGTGATATACACCCAAATCTCGGATGCAGTTCGTTCTAGGAAGTACTTGATCACCTAAAATAAAATATATAAATAATTAATGAAATGACTGCGCCGTTGAAAATTACTGGCGGAATGATGACACCATTCAACTTGTTGATACCGCGATGGCTGCCCAATATTACCGCTTGGCAAATATTATAATTGTAAATCGAAGAAACTCTATACTCAACATTGTAAGGTAAGTCCTTAACTATTTAACTATGTAATTGTTTCATGGCAATTTCCTACTGATACTTAAGCACACGTGTATTTTATTTTTTCAGCAATCTCAAACGATAAAAATTACGTTCATGCGTGTGCGTCGGAATGGCTGGTTGTCTGTGGCGTTGGTCTATGAGAGTTGATTCGAAAATTGCTACATAATTGCTTATATTTGCTAAATATAATAAATAATTGCTACATACGATATATATTTAGAACTAAAATATTTTTTTTGACCAGCAATCCTGACGTTTGGTTGGCTGGTCACCTCCTAGTTTAAAGTCAAGCATGCAGAGTTTACCGAAATGTATTGCGTCAATAATTGCTACATATTTACTTCATTTATCTAATTTAGTTGTAACTTCAAACATAAAATATGTTAAATAAAGGATGTAGCAATTATTTAAATTATCCCAAGGAAAAGTGCCTGATTAAATAATAAAGGCAAATAGTTGCAGTGTGTCTTCACTCAACGGTATTGCTACTTTAGGAGGCAGGAGTTTTAAATTGTTAAATGGCATGTTATGAGTAGGTAAGTGGATAATAAGCACATTAAAAGGAAATCGTAAATAAAAACAAAATGTGGGTCGTTCATAAGATTCAGTTTAATAATATTACAATTTACTTAAAAAATATTCAATTATTAATTTACGTTTATAATATATGTTTTCAAGTTCCCAAAATAGTTTAAGTTCTGAATCCAATGTTTGTGTGAGATAACATTAAGTTCGGTTAATGTGTGAAGCCTTTTTATTAACTGCTCCCGATATGATCCAGCCAAGTTTCGTGTTTTGCAAATATGGACCATAAGGTAAACGGATAAGGCCTTCATTAAGCAATTCCCAAAATTTATCTGCACCTATGAGTAAATGTATATTGTTAGATAAATAAAAGTCGGGATCAGCAAGTTGAATATTATCTGGTAATTGAAATTTATGATTAATAGCGACCCGCCCCGGCTTTGCACGGGTGCAATGCTGATACTAAATATACTACATAATCATAAAGTGTTGTAGGGCGAAGCGCGGCCTTCGACGCACTATTTAGGTATAGGCACGCGCTCCCCGGCCCCCCGGCCAGTACCGCCGCATCCGCTATGTCCCTGGCGTTTTGAATCTCTGATATTAAATTACATGCTGCAAAGGGCCATATTGGTCTATATTACATGCACAATGTATTTAAGGTACTTAATTGGATAAGTAATAAATTAAGGATAAAAAATGGTAATTGTGGGTTATCCTCAAGAGATAGACATATACATATACCATCGGGGACTTTTTTGTAGACCTTTTTAAGGTGTACAATACTGTAGTACATTATTTTGATCTATCTCGTAGGGTTCAGCCAGCGTTTGCAATGTAAGCGCAAAAAAGTGTGTTTATTTACGACCTTACGTAAAAACCTTTAAGATTATCTGTGTTTCTCTACTATATTATGCATGTATTATACATATAAACCTTCCTCTTGAATCACTCTATCTATTAAAAAAACCGCATCAAAATCCGTTGCGTAGTTTTAAAGATCTAAGCATACATAGGGACAGACAGCGGGAAGCGACTTTGCTTTATACTATGTAGTGATAGTGATAGTGATAACTTTTTTAGCCTCGAAGGTGTTGCGTACTAATTTTATCATATGGCATGGGTCTAAAAATACAGCGACTTCAATGCCGCAATCAGGATGTAAAAAAGTAGTTTTTAAATTATTTGGTGTCTTTAAATCACAGCCTAAAAGTTCAGCCGCAGCTAAGTTACTTGGACAACCATCAAATGTGACCGCCACAACATCAGCACCTGAATCGTAACATTTACTAATGCAAGTATTTATTAAATTTGCCCGCGTTTCTGCCGATAGATTTTTAATAAAAAAATAACCCACTGGCAACTTCCAGCTTTCATTAAGACCAACTAAAATGAAAACGTACACCTGAGTAGCAATGTCATTGCTGGGACTAAAATCAATACCAAAATCAACAAGACCGTCAGTTCTTTTACCAGTGCAAATGGTTTGATGCCTAAGCGCCATTTCATCTGCTACAAGGGTACATAATAGGCGTTTACCTGATAAAGCACTCTTCTTTGCCAAAATATCAAAGGCTTGATGCGTGAACCCTGGCGAACAAGAAGTATTTTCATACCACTTGGCTAACACACGTGGATGTGGCAAAGCAGTATCAAACGCACTTCTTACATATTTGTAAGCGGCAGAAGAATAAAAATTAAGTGTAAGTGCGAATTTTCTGAGAGCGGGGGGATACTTTACGCGATATGACTTTTTTGATTTTTTCTTTAATATATTCTATTTATTAAATCTAGGACTTCGGTCTTTAAGTTAAGTTGTGAAAACTGTTCTTTTGAAATATAATCCTTTGTCTTTAAATCTCTTAATATCACGGCTACGGTGGCAACTCGTTTCTTCAGTCTTTTATTTTGTTGAACAAGTACTTTATTTCTTTTCTGTAACAGTTTTTGCTTAAATGTTAATTCACGTACGCGTTTTTTAAGTGCCGCTTTTCTGGGTGTTTCATGTCATTTCATAAAATATCTTCCATGTCCGGTATGCTAACATTGTCGAGACTTGTCGGGGAGTTATGCATATTTATATTTATGTTTTCCTGGGAAATAAAATAAACTAAGTTAAATACATGCGACGTTTTAATTAAAGGGAGAAAACTAGTAGCGAATTTAGATGATGTCAATCGAATAATGTTTACAGTTTTACTTAGTATGCCAGAACAATTTTAAGTTGGGCAAATCGGCGGGTAGTGGCTATAGAATAATCATTTTTGAAACATGACCTCTATAAACGGAACAGCATTCCTTTTGAGAAGTGTTCGTCCTTTGTTCGAAGTATATCTATCAGGGGCCTTGAACTGATTGCTACAAATTCTACTGCTTTTTGAAGGTGTCCAGTCCGACTCATTTCTTTGTTTACGAACAATTCCTATCCATTCTTGTAGCCGGACCTCATTGGTTGGAAACCTTATCGAAGAAAATACAATAAATAGTTAAACTCGCTGTTGTCACAAAGTAAAGTAATATTTACGATTCAGACTTGAAAGTTGTTAAATAATAATAATAATAATAATATCCTGGGACAACTCACACACGGTTATCTGATCCCAAGCTAAGCAGAGCTTGTGTTATGGTAACCAGACAACTGATAAACTTACTTATATATTTCTAAATACATACATATTATAGATAAATTACACCCAGACACCAGAACAAATGATCATGCTCATCACACAACATTTGTCCTGGGCGGGAATCGAACCCACGACCTCCGGTATAGCAGTCAGGGTCACTAACCACTAGACCAATAGGCCAGCAAATGCGGTCATTAAAAATAGAAATAGTTTTCTTTTAACATTTTCTGCGATATATTAAGGTAATGGTAAGCTATTCTAATTTTCTTTTCCCACACATGACATTTAATTTATAATTAAGTAAGTATCAATTATTTCAAAAAACAAAATGATTAAATAATCCAAGGTTAGAAAAAAGGAAAACAGATCTCTGGGGTAACGATGACTTTAATGCCTAATATTCGCATCTGTACTTTTATTCTATGTCTGGAGTGCACGCGTCCTTGTCGTCCTCACGACAAAAACTGTATTTACCATCTCTTTCTTTTTTCTAACCGCCAATTGTCAGAATATCAGGAAAATAAATGAAAAATATTAATAAATCGAAGTATATTGCATATTTACATGTGGTATGAGATCCCTTCAGGCTTAGCCAAGTTGCCAATCTACAATCGTAAACGCTAATAGAAAACTGATCAAATGTATGGGAATGACGACATCTCATCGTTAAGTCACGTGGTCAAAACAAACGAATAGAAAAATCGTAGCCAAGTTTACATCGATCAAAATGATAGAATGAAATGTGAGCGTTTCTACAAGGTTGAACGCTACATCCCATATAAATCGTAGCCAAGTTACAGTTTTGACAATCGACAACGAAACGATGTCGAAGTTTTTGTACGACTACTTAGCGCTCGCCGAGACCCAAGAGAAAACGATAAAAAAATGGCGTTTATATGATCCAGCTGTGTTGAGACCGAGAAGTGTTTTGTTTATTTACCATTAAACATTTAAAATGCATACTTTAAATATGTTGTGGTGCGCTCATAATGAAGAAGTGTGGCTTAGGCGCCGAAAACGAGACATAAATCGTCAGTGCATGGAAACAATACGCGAAATGCCGGAAACTTTATTTGTGCAGCATTTTCGGCTAGACAAATCGACTTTCCAAGACCTTTGTCAAGAACTCCGACACAAAATCGTTATATCGCCATGGCTACAAAATAAGTTAAAACTATTTCAGGGAAACAGAGGGTCTATTGATTAAGGTCAAACACAATTGTTTTGTTTGGTTTATAAGTAGTAGTATTAGTTCAAGTCGCGAATCACGTCATTGTTTATGTTTCTAACTTTCAAGTGCCCCAAGTATGAAATATTTTAACAAAGGAAGATTACGAAATAACTAATAATTTACGTACCTGTCCATAAATTCTAATAAAGCTGCGAACTGTTTTAGGCTTGCTCGGGATCTAGATTCCATCCTATAAAAGTTATCACTTCATTTAAGGTTATCCTATCCTATTTTTAATTTAAATGCACGATATCATATTATTTCGAATGACATTAATATTTAAAATTATATTCCACACTGTGATATTATAATAAACCAATTATAAGAAGAACTTGTACGTTATTTTGCTTACTTTTTTAACACTTAAAACAATTATTCCTTTCTTAAAAATTCAAAACAAAACTTCAGCCCGCGCACAAAGTACACAACTGTGACTTTGACATTAGTTTGACGTTTCTGGGAACGCTCACCATAGACTAAAGTATAGGTTTTTCTAAGGTCATTGTAGAACGAGCGATCGACTCAGTCCTGTCAAGTTGGCTACCAAGATAGCGTTGTTTATAATTGCTTACGCCGCGGCGCCGGAGCGTTAACAATTGTAGAAAGAGAATCGATACGAAACGTTTGTAACTTGGCTAGGCCTGCTTGTGTTTTATTTACTTTGGTATCATAATTGGTACACTTTCTGAATACGCACGATGGCATTTTACAAGCTTTTATTTAAATTTCGTTGCAGCGTGTCACTCGTCGCCGTGCGTGACGCAGACTAAAGACAATACGTCCCAATTAGGACGCTTTCGAGTCTTCACGCTCACAACATATTATCTGTTTATTAGAATATCATTTTTGAAACATATATTTTTATATTTTTTTTTACACATTTACATCTCCATGTATAATGTTACACATGTTTATACAAATAAATCTTTATCTTTATCTTTAAAGAAAAAATAGCACATACAGAAGACTTCCAATGTGTCTGGCAAGATGTTTAAACCATTCAAACTGTCCGGCATTTGAGGTAACGTCTTTTTATAGCTCCCCAAGTAACATTATTATATAAAATTTAGCTTTTATACTATGACGAAAGTTAGGTACTATTTTATACACCTTTACTACCTGATAGCTGCCAAAGTAACCACAACCCAAACTCTATAGTCGCTGGTCGTTCTCGCCTGTATAGGGCACATGCACTGAGAAACTTTCAGCTTTTATAAAATGACGAAGGTCTGGCAGTCGTTGGTTCTTAGGCTATTTGTTTTATTTTCACAGCTTAAAGACAATGAGACCTAAGTATTTGATATGAGTTTCAACTTTATATCTCTACGCGTTCATGAGGAAAAGGCTAATAAGTTAAAAATTATTTGAAAAAGAAAAAAAAATGTGATGTAACTAAAAATTTAGGGTTTTCGGAATTTTTCCTTTGTATGTGCTATTAAACATTGCTTCATGCCAAATTTCAAGATTCTAGATAGATTGGAAGTACCCCTTAGGTTTTGATTCTCTCGAGTAGTTGCGAGTTTGAAAATATGCGGCTTAAATTGCTATTTCTTTTGATTGCGTTGACATAAAAGTTTGATTTTGTTACAGCTTAAAAGTACTATAGACCTGAGTATTTGATATGAATTTCAATTTAATACCTCTACGTGTTCATAAAAAAAAGCAGTAACTTTAAAAATTTCAAAAATATTTTTTATTGTATGATGTAACTAAACATTTAGGGTTTTCGCAATTTTTCCTTTATTTGTACTATAAGACGTTACTTCGTACCAAATTTCGAGATTCTAAGTTCACGGGAAGTACCCTGTAGGTTTTGATTCCCGTGCGAACTTCGAAAATTTGCGGCATAAACGGCTGTATCTTTTGATTGCTTAGGCTTAGAAGTTTGATTTTTTCACAGCTCCAAGGGACAGTAGACTTGAGTATTAGATATAAATTTCAGTTTGATACCTCCACGCGTTCCTGAG
The DNA here is from genome assembly GCA_905475315.1 of Autographa pulchrina. Taxonomy (NCBI): domain Eukaryota; kingdom Metazoa; phylum Arthropoda; class Insecta; order Lepidoptera; family Noctuidae; genus Autographa; species Autographa pulchrina. The sequence goes on along the minus strand of FR997761.1, from coordinate 12,387,352 downwards.
AAAAACGGTCTTGATAGACGGACGGACGGACGGACGGACGGACAACGAAGTGATCCTATAAGGGTTCCGTTTTTTCCTTTTGAGGTACGGAACCCTAAAAGTATATGAAACTATTCTGACCAACTAGAATTTGGTATATGTAGTTCACTTTACTTAAAATCTTTTTCTATCTCACTACTATGCACACACTTTATCTGTCTGGTTTTAGGATGACTGAAAAAAAAACACAATGCTTAAAATAAAATTAAAATGTTATACTTACAGATATTCTCAGGTCATTCGCAATCTGACTAATATATTGATTCGCTCTTAGATAGTCAATTTTCAATATCACATTAACAAAATAAAAGTCCGGTAAACAAGCGCGAGTGTTCGTAAACAGTACCTAGTCAAAGTCACGGAGAAAACAGCGAACGTCAACAATCAACAAACAGTGAGATGCGACTGACGTCCACAAAAATAGTCAAAATATATATTTCCATCTCGTTACTGCAATGTCCTAATTGGTCAACGTCACAGGAGGGCGGAGCTTCCGCGCAAGTCGCCTGCGTCGAACGTCAAGCTAAATATTTTTAAAAGTGATAAGGCGTGGGTGTCCCCGATTGTACGTTAACGTTTCCGAAGTCACCGTGGGTTCGGCTTGTTGCGCGCTGGCCGACGTCGTCGCAGGACTCGGTGGCGGGAGATTTCTGGTGTCACCTCTTGCGTTGGTGCGTTCCCGCTGCGTACTTGCAGAGAAATGCAGGAGGCGATGATGTGCTTCGTTACAGCCTTCCTTACAACACGCAGGAGCCGAACATGTTTGTTCATCATGTTTCGATATTAAACATTTGTAGCATAAGCCGTGTTTCTTTACGTGTTGCCACCGTACTTTACGTAGTGCTTTCTTAAATTGTTTGCAATCGCTGAGAATATGTTGCGCTGCGCGGCAAAACAAACAATTAGCGTTACGTTCATCTTGAACTAGCACGATCTGTGTGCGTGCGCCATCACTTGCTTTGTTTTTGTACTGTTCGCTCCGCGATATGGTTAAGCTGCTTGCGGTGGTAGAAATCTTTAGCGCTTCTTCGTGCAAAAAATCACATAAAATAACTAACCTGGGTTGTTTATCTTCTAGGATCCTTTTGTAACTGTAGTCTGACCACTTTGACACGAGTAACGCGGGCAGTTTAGAGATAATGAGTGACGCGATGTTAACGCCGCGCAGGTACTCTTCTCGCTTAACCGCGCGTACTGCTTCCACTACGTTCTGTACTTTAACGGAAAATGCAACGATATCCTTCTGGTATTCTTGCTGTAGGGGCTGTAACTTCTTTATGTCTTGAAGTATTTTGGAAATAATGCAGTCGGGGTTCCCAAACCGTAGCTCCAATGTTAACATCACCTTATCAGGTGAGGTGGCGCTGATGAACAATGCGGCGACTGCATCCCTTGCTTGACCTCGTAGACACTTTCGCAGCCTCCATAGGTTTTCTCTTGGCGCGAAACTACATAAAGCAGTCGACTCGTCGTAGGCTTGCTTGAATTGCAGCCAATCCAAATGGTCGCCGGAGAACTCGGGTAAATCTCGCGGTGTGCTCATGCGGCTGAGTAAGCTAGCTTGAGGTACGTTGCTCGCACAGCTAGTGAAGATGTTCTTTAAGGCACTAGCCAACAAGTTCACTGCGTTATTTAGTATGTTTACGGGGTCGCCGGGCGGCGGCGGCGCAACGTACGGCGGCACCGGTGGCGCACCGTGCGGCGGCGGTGGCGGCGCCCCGTGCAGCGGGACGGCCACGTGCTCGGCACTCGGCGGCAGCGGCGGCGGCAGCCCAACGTGCGTCGGCGGCGGCGGCAGCCCAACGTGCGTCGGCGGCGGCGGCGGCCCGTGCAGCGGGACGGCCACGTGCTCGGCGCCCGGCGGCAGCAGCGGCGGCGGCACCGATGGCGCACCGTGCGGCAGCGGCGCCCCGTGCAGTGGGACGGCCACGTGCTCGGCGCCCGGCGGCGGCACCGATGGCGCACCGTGCGGCGGCGGCGCCCCGTGCAGCGGGACGGCCACGTGCTCGGCGCATGGCAGCGGTGAATGTGGGTGCAGCTCACCTGTTTCTTTCCCATTTTCGGGGGCTTGTTGCTTCAATTGGTTGGCCTGGTGGGTGACCCACTCCTCTATGTTGCTCGGAGGAAACTCCTTCTCATCCAGTGGACTGTAACAACGGTCTTCCTCGTCGCTGAGTGCCGCCAGTTTAGCATCCACGTCTTGGTCGATGAGCGCGATTTGAATTGCGGTTTTTTGTTTTGCGGCTTCTAGTAAAATCAGCTTTTTCCTGCATTCTTTTGAAGACCTACTCGACGAAGCCAATGATCTCACTGGTTTTGCCGGCATTGTCCTGACACTTGGCAGAGGCTCCGACTGTGCGCTGCTACCCGGCGCATCAGAAAACAAACGCTGCGGCACTACAACCTTAGCGGTTTCTGCCGCTTTCTTTTGCTGAACACGGCGCGGCGTGCCAAGATGGCGGATCTTGGCACGCCGCGCCGTGTTCTTACGTTTGAAGTTGGAGTGTGGATCATAATTGATTGATCCGGCTCGAATAACCAGCTTGTTGGTGGTGGTTCTTTTCAGGTTGTTGAATGAGGAAGGCACAGCTTGAGTACACTATTTATTTTTCACAAAACTTATAACTACTTATCTATTAGTATTTATTACAGGAACGCGTGACGCGCATCAACCGCCATCGGTGTTGGCTAGCAGAGAACAGACAGTGGCGGGGGGGGGCCTAGTGCGTCAAGCATGTCCGCGCGTCCACCCCCGGCCATAGATAAACAAAACGTTTCGTTTTACATTGACTTATAGACTAAAATGAAATTTAACAAATCAAACTGAGCGCGTCGCTAACACTTTTTATATAAATAAATGAAATACTTTGTATACTGAATAGAAAGTGTTCAATAAAAATGCGTGTTGTTTTTTGATTGGTAGATTTAATTAAAAAAACATGTTATTTGTTTGAAAAACAAATCGGGCTTATAAATTTGCGACCGAAAAATATTTGTGCCTCGACTAAGTCGTACGAAATGCTTTATTGTTAAATTTTAAAGTATAATAAATCCGCATTCTTATATAAAGCTTAATTAAAAATGCGTTATTGACGAATTCATACAACCAAAAACAGCACAATATTTCCTACTCGTCATATTAACTGGTTTTTAGAGAAAAAATTGCGAGAAGAACTAAGAGATGGCAGTATTACAAGATTTGTGACTACGTAGTTCTAATAAGTACGCAAGATGGCGTGCAAACAGTCTTGCATTTGACTCTTTGGTATGACCTTCGCTCAATTGATATGAGTAGTATAATCTCGATAAACTTATGTATTATAAACAATACAACGAGAAAACAATAAAATATTATTTAAAAGGTCATTAAAATATAAAGTCCTTAAAAAGAATTTCAAGAGTTAATAACTGAATTTATTTTTAAATAAGCAACACTATAGAGTTTGACGGGCCTGTTGGTCTAGTGGTTAGTGACCCTGACTGCTATACCGGAGGTCGTGGGTTCGATTCCCACCCAGGACAAATGTTTGTGTGATGAGCACGATCATTTGTTCTGGTTGTCTGGGTGTAATTTATCTATAATATGTATGTATTTAGAAATATATAAGTATGTTTATCAGTTGTCTGGTTACCATAACACAAGCTCTGCTTAGCTTGGGATCAGATAACCGTGTGTGAAAAAAAAAAAAAAAAAAAAAAAAAAAATAAAAAAAAAAAAAAAAAGTAATAGCAACACTACAACAAATGTCAAACAAACAAAACAAACTTGGCCGCTGGTTTGCGTTAGCGCATTTTCCGCGTCTTGCTTGTTTTTTCCAAATTTTAACCGTCCTAAAGTGATTTCCCACTTAAGTCCGTTGAGTTGAGTCTCGGCTCCTCCGGCCGTGTTGATTTTGTGCTTGTGTTGTTGTTAAAATAAAGTTTTGAGACAGGACTCTGACGAAGTTTGGTGCCGCATCTTTTGTGTTTGTGTCATTGATATCTTTCCATTATCATGTCTAACAGACAGTGTTGCGTCCCCGGATGCTTGAACAGCTTAGGTAAGGGTTACATAAAATGCTGCTGGGCCAAAGCTTTGTATTTTGTTGGCTGATATTTATGCAATTCAGCCCCCGTATTCACAACCGGTCGATCCGAGATTTCGATTCGGAAATTCTATCTCTCCGTCGCTCGCTTTCGTTATGCAAAAAAATAAAGACAATATCCGAATCGAAGTCTCGGACCGTGCGTTTGTGTATAATGTGGGCTGTATGCAGGCGTGAAAATAAATTCGATTCCCTCCTGCGCCATTTCCGATGCAACATTTGATGCGTTTAGAAATTTGGTCATTTCATTAGACGCGCCTACGAAGTTAGTCCCGTTATCGGACGTGATGCTTCGGGGCTTGCCTCGACGCGCCACGAAACGATTTTGAGCGGCCATGTAAGCCTCCGTGGTGAGGTCCGTGACGAGCTCCAAATGTACTGCTTTTACTGCCGAATAAACAAAGATGCACATGTAAGCCTTTGTAAGTTTGCAACCACGCCCTTTGCGGTCGGCTATCAATACAGGCCCGGCATAGTCAACATAAGAATTTAAAAAAGGAAACTCAAAATTAGTTCTAGATGATGGTAGTTGACCCATAACAGGCTGCACATTTTGAGCCTTATGCCTGTAACATTTAAGACAGTCACCGTCGTAAGACTCGTACCTTGCGGTCGTGTATTACTCATATCCACTTTGTTGTGCATTCTCGAAGAAAACCAGTATTTCTCAAAGTTTTAGTGATGGATAAAGTTTGCGATACCTGTAGTGAACGGATGTCGGATGGAGTATACTGCACTGTATGCTGTCTGACGATGCACTTTCAATGTGCGGGTATTACTGAAGCTGGCTATCGGAAATTGGGAGACAGAAAGCTTACGTGGCGTTGCAACAAATGTAGGCTATCCGGCACTACCCATCAACCCGTCTCACCAGCCCCAAAATCGCCAGTCACTGAATCAGCAGTATTACTCGAAATACGAGCGCTATCCGAAAAACTGTCCCCGTTAGAGAGTCTAAAGGAAGAAGTCTCAGCAATGCGGAAGGAATTCGCTGACTTAAAATCTTCACTTAGCAAGCAAGTTGATGATATGATAAATAAACTGGAAGGAAAGTTAAGGAATATGGAGGAACGCGTAGCAAAGGTGGAGGATATAAAGGAATATGTGGAGAAACTTCAAGATCGAGTGATAAAATTGGAAGAGGAATCCGAAGACCTCTGTCTCCTCTCACCAGTGGTCGCGAATGAATAACATAGAGATAAAAGGAATAACGCAGCAAAATAACGAAAATCTTTTGGAGATGGTCGTAAAAATTGGCTCAAAAATTAATTATCCAGTCCCAAAAACTCAAATAAATTTCGTATCAAGAGTACCAACACGTGAGAAGGATCGTACAAAACCAATAATAGTTTGTTTCTGTAACCGATACGTAAAGGAGGATTTCATTGCTGCCGCTAGGTTAGAGGCCAAAACGGCTCCTCTAACAAACAGTCTCTTTGGTTTTCCCGGTAATCAAAAGATTTATATAAACGACCATCTTACCATAAAAAATAAATTATTACTGTCCAAGACCAAGAAGTCGGCTGCTGAGGCAAATTTTCAATATGTTTGGATAAAACACGCAAAGATACATGCACGGAAAGCGGATACAAGTCCAGTTATTATTATAAAATCGGAAAAGGATTTAACAAAAATATTGTAATATACTTAAATAATACTCCGCAGTTTGAGAACCATAGGACACTGTGTGCAGCTTGCGTTTTCCTAATGATTCTGTGTCCGTGCTCCGTGTGTTCAAATAAGTTTTATAAAAATATTCCAGTCGCTGATAATTTGTCACAACTTATCATTGACCTTAAGTCAAACGTATTAGAGCTTTATTTTCAATGCATCACTGTGTGGCTTATCACTAATCGTTACTTGACATTTCCAGCGGTTTGCTACCGGTTGCCTTTTGTTTCTATACAAGTTCTGTTGTTTACACATTTATATTGCGCCATACACAGTGTCTTGCTGTGCCTGACTTGGTATGCTCCTACCCACTGCTTATTTATTTATTATTGCAAATCGAAGAAACTAATTTCGATTATTTTTAGTATTTATTTGAGTAATGGGTCGATCTCGAGAGGCATTTTTTTTCATGTCGGGCTGGATAAACCCATTTTAAATTCGAAAAACGTTTTCAAAATATTTTTTTATACACAGTTCGGTGTCTGATCTACGTGATACAAGGCTAATATTAAGAATAAGTTTATTTTAAATATTAAAAAAAAAATCTTAAAGCCTAAAATCCTGATCGCTCTGGGTTGACCCAACTCCCGATTGAATGAAAAAAACATTCTTTAACTTTTTAATGAGAAGGTTCATATGAAAAAACTTATTTAGATTACATAACAAATAGTTATTCTTCATGGTAATAAAATATTTTTAGTTATATTAACAATACTTTTGCCACAATTTGAATTTAAAGTCGTGACCGAGCATTTTATCTCATCACTCTGCGCTGAGGTAAAACATCGCGCTCATCCCTAGTTACGCGATATAGACACTCTATTCCCCTCCCGCGAGGTAACGCTGGTAGTAGTCTAACCGCCGAGGAGGATACCTGTGCGCCACGTTCCCGCGCTCCAACATTACGAAGGTAAGTTTATGATTGTTCTGGATTTGGTTCTCGAATTTTATGATTGCTATGGCACGTTATTTAAATTAAATAGTTAGCTTGCAAAAGTGTTTGTTATGTGAATTAAGTGATCGTTATGATGTTTTTTATGAGAAGTAATGACAAATTTCTACTGCTTTTAAATTCGGCTAAATTTATGATTTTGTGACTTTTTCTGATCGCTATGGCTGTGATTAATCTGTCCAAAAAGACCAGAGCAATGATATTTTGCATTAATTGTACGTTATAAATCTATTTTAAGTAGTAGTAGCAGACTGCAACAATGACAAATGATGAACTATGCATATAACCTTTAATTTATAACCTTTCCTGGGTTTCTTTAGGTAACCTAAACCCATAAACCGATTTTGACGTATTTACCTACCTTACCTTACCTTACGTACCTTATGTACCTCGTTCACATTTAAAGCCGTTGTGGAGAGAGATGTTGAAAAATCAATTTTTTCCATTTCCACAAAAGCGGTAGGTGATAACGGCCTACAATTCCAAATGTTCCTTCCCATCTTAGAGTATATAGTACCAGTTATCACCCACATCATTAATTTCTCCCTGACTACAAGTTCCTTTCCTTCCGTCTAGAAAAAGGCCAATATCCGTATCACAGTATCGTCCCATTTCCATTCTCCCTGTCCTATCCAAGGTCCTTGAGGGCGTTGTTCAAGATCAGCTGTCTAATTACCTTTCCTCTAACAGCCTGCTGAGTCTCAGATTTCGCCCTGGCCATAGTACTGTTAATGCACTTGTTAAAATTACCGACGACATACGACTGGCCATGGAGAGGAAGTTCCTAACAGTCCTGGTACTTTTGGATTTTAGCAGTGCTTTCAATTCAGTTGATTTTGACATACTCTTAGGGATCCTCTCTTCCCTCAATGTCTCTCCTCCCGCAACTTACGACGGGCGTTCCCCGGGGTGGTGTCCTTTCTCCCCTATACTTTATAATTCGGCTTCTATAGCATACTCCAAAATAGCCAAAAATCTGGGTGTATACATGGATTGCCATCTGTCATGGGATACCCATGTCTCTGAGGTAAGTAGGAGGGTCTTTTGCTCGTTTCACTCCCTAAAGCGCCTCCAGAAGTTCCTGCCCTTTCAGACTAAAATCACTCTCGCCTAATCTCTTCTACTACCTCTTCTGGATTATGCCGATGTATGTTATTTAGATGCAACGGAGGAACTTCTAAATAAACTCGAACGTCTGCAGAATTTGTGCATCCGCTTCATATTTGGTCTTCGGAAGTACGACCACGTGTCGGAATTCCGGGCTAGATTGAAGTGTTTGCCTATTCGGCAACGTCAAGATTCTCATATTCTCTGTCTCCTTTACTCAGTTTTGCACAACCCTAAATATCCAGGCTACCTGTGGGAACGCTTTGAATTCCTGGTCCCCAGGGGCAAGCCTTGTCGTACTTCTTCTTCTCTTCTCCTTCGCACTCCTCTTCACTCCTCTAGTCGTTGAGACGAATCGTTTGCTATTCGTGCTGTGCGCCCCTGGAACTCACTTCCACATTCCTTGCGCAATAGCCCCTCGCTGAACGTTTTTAGGAGAAAGATAAAAGAACATTTCCTTTCTATTTGAGTTATGTAGTCCATGTATGTCTATATTTAATATATATATTGTATTATATACTTACTATATGTAGTATTTGTATGTATGTATATTAAAATATGAAAGTTGTACACTTCTATCTTCCTCACCACTTAATAATAATCTAACTATAACTCAAAGGTTTGCCGGAAGAAAACTCAATTTTGAGTTAAGCTCACCTCTGTACATCAACTTTAATTAATATATGTATATTAAATGAAATGTATTTGTGTACAATAAAGAATTAAAGAATTGATTTCAAAAGGTTTTTAATTTTGTCTCATTTACCTCAAATAAATGAAACTAAGCCAAAAGTTAATTTTTATAATTATGTTAATTTGTTATTTTAGCAATTATTTTAAATAAAATATTCCGATTTTTGATATACATGTATGACTCTTACATATTATTATAATCTTGTTCACTGAATATGACTGAAAACGCCTAAATAAATAATATTTTATCAATATATTTATTTTTGTTTCACTGATTTCACCATTTATGATCGCCCTGGCACCAATTATGATTGCTCTGGTCGCGAAATTTTTGAAACTTAAATATTTTCTTAACTGATGGTGTAAATTGAAGGCCAATAGTAAAAATGTACTATTTGAATATCATTATTTTCAATGAAATACATAATTACCATTAAATATCAATATCTGAAAAGCACCAGAGCGATCACACGAATACGCCCGTTTTGGAGATTGATCCTAATATGGTTATTGTGAGGTTCGGATATGTCTGTTAATATTTACTATCAAAATGTTCGTGGTCTGCGTACGAAAACAAACAGTCTTCTTCGTAAAGTTTGTATTAACAACTACGACATTATTGTGCTCACAGAAACGTGGCTTACGGATGATATTTATAATAGTGAAATGTTCGATAGTAGGTATTTGGTGTGGCGTCGGGACCGCGACTATTCTCGTACCGTGCAAAGTAGGGGTGGTGGTGTTTTAATTGCGGTTAGGAACGACCTTACTGCTATTGAGAGACACGACTGGCGTAGTTCTGCAGAGGACCTTTGGATTTCATTGATTCTCAAAAGGTCTAGGCCTTCAGTGACTTATTACCTACATATTTGCACTGTTTACCTTTGTAACGAAAACCAAGGTAACTCATATAATGTCCAGTTAAACAATTTCACAAACAACCTTAATCACACAATGTTATCAAACCCGTTGGATAAATTCATAATAGTGGGTGATTTAAATTTTAGCAACAATGTAGACTGGATAAATGTAAGTACGAACAGTTTAGTACTGACCCCCATTAATATTTCCTCTCAACAGATAAAAGATTTCTTTGATACCGTCATATTAACTAATCTTTCTCAATACAATAATATTAAGAATTTAAACGATAGGCTATTGGATTTAGTGTTCTCCAATGATTCCGTTGGCGTCGCAGAATGTAGTGATCCTCTAGCACTACCCGTAGATCTACATCATAAGCCATTGATTATTAATGCAAATTTTGTTGAAATTCATAAACTTAAGGAAAATAAAACAACTAAATTTATATATTCAAGGGGTAATTATAAAGCTATCATAGATGATCTGGATCAAGTAAAGTGGGATGAGTTATTGCTAACAAAACCATTGAACAAGGCTGTGACAATTTTCTATAATAAATTATATGAACTTAGAGATAAACATATTCTTATTAAAACTATAGCTCACTGTTCACATCCTCCTTGGTATAACTCAGCTTTAGTTAAAATGCTTAAGGAAAAATATAAATATCATCGCAGATACAAGACATATAGAAATATATCTGACTACCATTCCTTCTCCATACTGCGTAACCGATTTATCGAATTGGAAAAGTCTTGCTTCAATACTTATATGGACAAAATAGAATCAACTATTATAAAAAACCCTAAGTCTTTTTGGTCTTACATTAAGCGTAACGTAATGCGGTATGGTGATGAGACGGCATCTACTGGAGAAGGTATTAGTAATTTATTCGCCACATTTTTCCGTTCTACATATCAAGAACCAGACCCATTAGCACTCGTAGATACTTCTGACTTCTGCGTAAATGATTATACAACATGTATAAGCTCTGTTGAAATAAGTTATTCTCAAGTTTTTAGGTTACTGAAGTCCCTGGACCTATCCAAGGCAGGTGGGCCTGACCAGATACCTCCTATTTTTATTGTAAGCTATGCAAAAAGTATTACTATCCCAATATGTATTCTATTCGAACGATCGCTAACACAAGGTGTAGTCCCTAACATATGGAAGTCAGCCTTTGTAACTCCAATCTTTAAAAAAGGAGACAAGTCAGATATTACCAACTATCGCCCTATATCCAAAATATGTTTGTTTGCTAAAGTGCTTGAGCGGATTGTACATAATAATGTATACACTGCATTAAAATGTAAACTTGGTGAAGAGCAGCACGGCTTCATCAGACATCGGTCTACTACATCTAATTTAATATTATCGCATGAATACATTACAAAAGGCATGGAGCAGCAGGCACAGGTAGATGTTATATATACCGACTATAGCAAATGTTTTGATCGTATCGATCACAGGGTCCTTTTGGATAAGTTAATGAGAGCCGGTATACACGGGAGTTTATATCGTTGGTTCTCTTCTTATATAGAAAACCGCACTCAAGCCGTGGTGCTTCGAGGATATAGTTTAGGTTGGGTTGCCATACCTTCAGGAGTAATAATAATAATAATAATAATATTCATTTATTTGCCTTGAATGTAGGTAAGAAATAAGGTGTTTACAAATTATTTGAAGATCCATACATTCTGCCATAGAAACATTAGCATGCAAACATTGTTATTATAAACTATAAATTAAACTAACATTTGGTAATTAAGATAACACTTAATAGTAGAAATAAATAACATTAGAAAACTCTTACAAAAATCTTCATAACTATGTCATTATAAACTATATTTAATAAAAATTAACAATTATACAATGAATAGTTTTAAAGATGAATGGATGGCATTTATATATCTTTATCGGTTAGATATTCTGATATGGAATAGTAACATTTATCTATTAGTAGTTTAGTTAGGTATTTCTTAAACAATCTTAGTGGTTGATCTTTTATTTTATCAGGTATTTTATTAAAAATGAGAGGTGCCATGCCAATAACATTTTTCTGTAATAAAGCAGTTTTGTGTGCACCTGTATATAATAAGCGTTGGTATTGAGATCTTAAGGTTACTGTCCTACTACGAGTTTCGTTTAAAGTTGGGAATAGCTGATGTTGGTTTGTTTTTACAAATAAAGACAGTTCTAAAATATAAATACATGGGAAAGTTAACAGATTATGTGATTTAAATATGGGTAGACAACTATCGGTGACTTTTATATTGAAAATTGCTCTTATGCAACGTTTTTGGGCTTTGAATATATTCTCCCTTTCGCTGCAGTTGCCCCAGAATATAACCCCAAATCGTAATATAAATACTACTAAACCATGGTAAGCAATTAAAGCTGTCTTGTTGTTGACTTTTTTCGAAAGATTGAATAGTACGTAGGCAGACGAGCTTAATTTCTGGCATACATGGTCGGCATGAGCCTTCCATGTCAATTTGCTATGTGTATACCTAAGAATTTTGCATTATTTACAGTTCCTATATATTGACCCTCGAAATTAACATTTAGGTGTTTTGGGTATATTCTTTGATAGAAGTGCATGAGTTTAGTTTTAGTGATGTTAATGAGTAAATTGTTATTATTAAGCCAGGTGATTATTGTTTTAATAGTGTTATTGATGTCATTTTCATATATTTCTTTATTTAAACATTCAATAATTGCTGTGCTGTCATCTGCGAATAGTACCATGGGATGATGGACATGGCGTGGAAGATCGTTAATATAAATTAAAAATAGTAAAGGTCCTAAAACACTCCCCTGAGGAACACCATACTTAATTATTCTAGGAGGAGATAGATATTTAGTTTCAAATTTAGATTTTGTACATATTTTAGAAATTTCTGTGTATTGTTTACGATTGCACAGATAAGATTTTATTAAGTTAAGGACGTTACCTCGGATGCCATAGGCGTTAAGCTTCTGTAATAGTATATCATGGTCCACACGGTCAAAAGCTTTGGACATGTCTGTATATATAGTACATACAGGGGTTTTGTTATCGACATTATTCATAATTACTTTTATTAAGTCGAAAACAGCCATGTTTATACTTCTGTTTTTCCTAAACCCATTTTGTTCTTCGCAAAGTAAGTTAAATTTAGTAAGGAAGCTATAGATAGAATTATACATTATTTTTTTAATTACTTTAGAGAACACCGGAATTAGAGCTATTGGTCGATAATTCGACATATCTTCTTTACAATTAGCTTTGTGAACTGGCTTTACTATTACTGATTTTAATCTTGTAGGGAATATTCCTGCTAAAATACTAATATTAATAATGTGGCTAAGAGGTGAAGCAATTATATTGGAAACATATTTATAACTTATATATATAATAACTTGAGTTATTATGCCATCATAGCCAGAGCTTTTTGTGTTTTTTAGAGATTTTATAACTCTTATGACATCTTGCGGTGAAACTGGAGACATGAACATTGAATGCGCGTTCGGTACGGTAGGTAACGTTGCCGTTTACTGCAAACTCGAATGCCTTTAGATACCCATTTGATAGGATTTTCAGATCGTACAGTAACTGACTTCAGAGGGAAGCATAAATTGAAAATAAGTAAAAATAGGTCAATGAAGCAATTATACGCTGTATTTGGGTCTTCGCTGTTAAAAGTATCTGAAAAAGTTCCACAAGAGAGAGCCACAAGGATCCATTTTGGGACCACTTCTATTCACGATATTCATTACCGACGTTAAACTCTGCTTCAGACATTCCTATGTCCTGCTGTACGCCGATGACATGAAAATACATAAAGTTGTGCGGGACCTAGGAGACGTCAAATGCCTTCAATCGGATCTCGAACGGTTTGAGGAGTACTGTAGGCGTAATAGGTTACAACTTAATGTGTCCAAATGCTTTCACATAACCTTTTCTCGGCGAAAAACAATAATAGGTGCAGGATTTAAACTTTACCACCAAAATATCAATAAAGTTAGCAGCATAAAAGAATTAGGAATAATACAAGACAGCAAGCTCTTATAATTTGATCAACATATAGAGGTCATTGTAAAGAAAGCGGCGAAGGCGCTTGGATTCATAATTAGAAACACAACTGACTTCCGAACTCTTAAACCTCTCAAGATTTTATACTGTTCTTTCGTACGCAGCCACTTAGAGTATGCCTCACAGGTTTGGAACCCTCAATACGAGGTGTACACCTCTCGTATTGAGGGTATCCAAAAGAAATTTTTGCGCTATCTGGACTTCAGGGTAAAGCAGAGGTCTGAGGATTACATACATCGTTGTAAAAGATATCATTTTCTTCCGTTGGAAACAAGGCGTCGGATCAATGATATATGTCTGTTATTGAATATCGCTAATGGTGCAGTTGATTGTCCCGAACTTGTAGCGAACTTATCGTTGAAAACAAACCTGGTTGGTTTCTGTCAACGACCACTCTTACAGGCACCTTTTGCTACGACAAACTACAGGCGTAATGCTTTTTTATTGAGGGCAGCTCAGAGCTTTAACGCAGCGCCGCGTGACTTAAATATAGATCTGTTTTGTACAAGTGCAGGAACGGCAGGGCGCTTACTGGCCAAATCTTTTTTCGATGCTTGAAATATTCAAATATTCGACTGAGTCTTCAAATTATTTTATGTTTGCTTGCCTATATGTGGGGGCTTGTTATTAGCAATTTGTTAAAACTACAGTTATTATCTAAAAGATGTTATTAGTCTGTAAGCCTTCCTTGAAATAAATAAATAAATAAAATTTATTTACGATTGCTCTAGACAAGTTTCTGCCACCTAGCGGCCAATAAGATTGTCGAATGTGCGACAGTAACAGTTGTGGACCAGCATGTGCAAGCTTCAAATGTTGCATTTGAAAAATATGTTTAGTAAGAATGTGCTTACTACATAAAATAATAGGGTGCCTCACGTTGAAGTCATAGGGAGAGTTATCAAGCCTCCCGCCTACGAGAATAAGTCCGTGATCATCAATGAAAGGCTTCAAAGGAAGTAATGAAATACATACTTAAGAATTTCGTGTTTACTGGACAAATCTTTGACGGTATTTTTAAGTTCAGCGTTTTCCAAAGAAAGATTATTTATTTCTTGGTGTGCTGACTTTAATTCTAATTGTAATTTTTGTTTTTCTTGTCGCATGTTTTGTGTTTCTTCGTCGTCGTCCGATATATTAGGCATGCTACTCGTGCTGCCATCTAGTGTCGAGTTACTGGAATCATTCACTGTTACGGTTTCTGTCATTGAGTTGTTGCGTGTTTTTCGCAGGGTAATATTTTCGAAGAAATTCATCATCATCATCTACCGAGCCTTTTCCCAACTTTGTTGGGGTCGGCTACCATATTTTCGAAGAAATTCATGCTGGTCATATATTTTTAATATCGGTAGTAGGAATAATAATCTCTTTAAAACACACAAAAAGTCAAGCAGGCACCGAGGAATCGAACGCGAACCTCACAGCTCGGCAGTCTTCACCGATTCTTCCGGGCTAATCTCTCATTAGGAAACTGAGTCGAAATAGGCAATTGTATATGTACAATGTTTTAGATAGTCATAAGACCGTTGACTGTTATAAGTCCAAAGGTCAAATTTAAATGTTCGAGACAAAGGATTGTGAAGTTATAGATTTTTTAAAATGTTTTTAACAACTTATCACTGTATTTGAGCACTGAGTGTTGTTTATTGCTTATTCACTGCAATTATGGTCGAGAATGTTTCGCCACTTTCGTTCTAATGAGTTTTTACACCTGTTAATCACTGGTACACTTTTGAGAGATTAAATTATTCAAAACATCGAGAGTTAAATTCCACTAATGTTCTTGTCCACGAATCTATACTAATATTATAAAGCTGAAGAGTTTGTTTGTTTGTTTGTTTGTTTGTTTGGTTGAACGCGCTAATCTCAGGAAGTACTGGTTAGAATTGAAAAAATCTTTTTGTGTTAGATAGTCCATTTATCGAGGAGGGCTTTAGGATATATAACATCGCGCTGCGACCAATAGGAGCGAAGCAGCAGTGAAAAATGTCACAAAAACGGGGGAAAATATTCATACTTGAAAGCTTCCGTTGCGTGCGCTGCGTAAACGGTTCGAGTTACCCAAAATATATGTATGAAAGAATTGTTCCTCTTTGAATGATCTAAAAAAATGTCTGCGACAGTATATGTCTATCTTTTAAAATTGACTCACTATAACCTTTTTTAAGGTAATCATTTGGTCGAAATTAATGCATTATCTATACTAATATTATAAAGCTGAAGAGTTTGTTTGTTTGTTTGTTTGTTTGTTTGTTTGGTTGAACGCGCTAATCTCAGGAAGTACTGGTTAGAATTGAAAAAGTCTTTTTGTGTTAGATAGTCCATTTATCGAGGAAGGCTTTAGGATATATAACATCACGCTGCGACCAATAGGAGCGAAGCAGCAGTGAAAAATGTCACAAAAACGGGGGAAAATATTCATACTTGAAAGCTTCCGTTGCGTGCGCTGCGTAAACGGTTCGAGTTACCCAAAATATATGTATGAAAGAATTGTTCCTCTTTGAATGATCTAAAAAAATGTCTGCGACAGTATATGTCTATCTTTTAAAATTGACTCACTATAACCTTTTTTAAGGTAATCATTTGGTCGAAATTAATGCATTATCTATACTAATATTATAAAGCTGAAGAGTTTGTTTGTTTGTTTGTTTGTTTGTTTGGTTGAACGCGCTAATCTCAGGAAGTACTGGTTAGAATTGAAAAAATCTTTTTGTGTTAGATAGTCCATTTATCGAGGAAGGCTTTAGGATATATAACATCGCGCTGCGACCAATAGGAGCGAAGCAGCAGTGAAAAATGTCACAAAAACGGGGGAAAATATTCATACTTGAAAGCTTCCGTTGCGTGCGCTGCGTAAACGGTTCGAGTTACCCAAAATATATGTATGAAAGAATTGTTCCTCTTTGAATGATCTAAAAAAATGTCTGCGACAGTATATGTCTATCTTTTAAAATTGACTCACTATAACCTTTTTTAAGGTAATCATTTGGTCGAAATTAATGCATTATCCATACTAATATTATAAAGCTGAAGAGTTTGTTTGTTTGTTTGTTTGTTTGTTTGGTTGAACGCGCTAATCTCAGGAAGTACTGGTTAGAATTGAAAAAATCTTTTTGTGTTAGATAGTCCATTTATCGAGGAAGGCTTTAGGATATATAACATCACGCTGCGACCAATAGGAGCGAAGCAGCAGTGAAAAATGTCACAAAAACGGGGGAAAATATTCATACTTGAAAGCTTCCGTTGCGTGCGCTGCGTAAACGGTTCGAGTTACCCAAAATATATGTATGAAAGAATTGTTCCTCTTTGAATGATCTAAAAAAATGTCTGCGACAGTATATGTCTATCTTTTAAAATTGACTCACTATAACCTTTTTTAAGGTAATCATTTGGTCGAAATTAATGCATTATCTATACTAATATTATAAAGCTGAAGAGTTTGTTTGTTTGTTTGTTTGTTTGTTTGGTTGAACGCGCTAATCTCACGAAGTACTGGTTAGAATTGAAAAAATCTTTTTGTGTTAGATAGTCCATTTATCGAGGAAGGCTTTAGGATATATAACATCACGCTGCGACCAATAGGAGCGAAGCAGCAGTGAAAAATGTCACAAAAACGGGGGAAAATATTCATACTTGAAAGCTTCCGTTGCGTGCGCTGCGTAAACGGTTCGAGTTACCCAAAATATATGTATTCATGAAAGAATTGTTCCGCTTTGAATGATCTAAAAAAATGTCTGCAACAGTATATGTCTATCTTTTAAAATTGACTCACTATAACCTTTTTTAAGGTAATCATTTGGTCGAAATTAATGCATTATTGCCAATTATTTGCTACAGAGTTTTATCAACATAATCTATACTAATTATATATAATTATCATTTACGCAGAAATACTTTTTTTTTTAACTTCTTAATCGTGGTCATAATAACAGAAATTGACGCGGACGAAGTCGCGGGGATCAGCTAGTCACTTATATATTTACACTTTTACACTGTTTATGCAACTTTTAAAGCAGTATTTATATTTTTTTTTATTATATCAATACGGAGCCGATGTTTACTGGGCAGTGGCGCCCTCCCATCCGATCCGACACGATAAAAAATATTATTACACACATGTCGTATATAAATACTGAGGACAAATATTATTTATGACAGAAATAAAGATGAAGTGGATTAAACACCCTGTATCCTTAGCAGTTAAGAATATTGATATAAAAGAGAATACGCTGCACCCGAAGCATAGCGTACTTCTCCCGAATAATATCCGTAGTATAATATGTGGTCCTTCTAATTGTGGAAAAACTGATGTCATGATAAGCTTGTTGATACATAAAAATGGTTTAAGGTTTCAAAATGTTTATTTATATTCCAAAACAACTCTACAGCCAAAATATTGTTTTCTAAAACAAATTTCGGCACGAGTTCCAAAAGTAAAACTTTTCACTTTTGAATTCGATGAAGAGGTTATTCATCCTAATGATGCCTTACCAAATTCAGTAATAATATTTGATGATGTGGTTGGTGAAAAACAAATGAACATACGGAATTATTATACAATGGGAAGGCATAGAGGAATAGATTGCTTTTAATTATCTCAGACTTATTCTCAATTCTCAATTTTCAATTCTTTATTATAGCATTCCATAATGTTAAATACAGGTGTTACATTTATAAGATAGATACATTATGGACCCGGTAGGGCACAGCTTAAAGAAGTTGGAGAGTTGTGCATTAGCTTATCACTAAAACTATAATTATTATATCTATAATCTATAATACTTTTATAAAACTATTTATTTAACACAATAATATTAAAATGTTTTGAATGTGTGTGTGCTTTAGTGTGTGTATGAGCGTGTGTGTGTGAGGGTGTGTACGTGCGTGTTTTTAATTTAGGCCTTTATATTTCTATCATTTAGGTATTCGTTGACAGAATAATAGCATTTATTTATAAGAAGTTGTCTAAGCTTTTTTAAAAATATATTTATTTTATCCTCTTTTTTTAGTTGTGCGGGTAGTTTATTATATAGTTTAATAGACATAGAGTAGGGACTTGAAGAGTGCATTTTTGAGCGAGAGTTTGGCAAGTTTAGCTTAGAACGGTGTCTGAGTTGATAGCGTGATTGGTTGTCATCTCGTTTTGAGTATAACTCTTGGTGTTTTCGAACAATGCATGATTGCATGATTCTAAAATGTAAATACAGGGAAGGGTTAAAATATTGTGTTTTTGACACTGTCTGTTGTTTGCAACTGTCTGTTTGCTCGATGTTTACTAGGATTCTCACCAATTTCTTTTGCAGGGTGAAAAGCGTTTGTGCATCCGTACTGTTACCCCAAAGGGTGACACCATAGCTGAGCCATGCATAAGCGTAGGCATAGTAGGTGGTGAGCGCTGTTTCGAAATTGGTGGTCTTTTTTAATTCACGAAGGGCGTAAGAAAATTTAGAAATTTTTGAGTGGGTTTTTTGTATGTGAGGTTTCCAGTTTATATGTGTGTCTATAACTAGTCCGAGTAAGGTGAATTCTTTAACGGTTTCTAATTTTGAGTTGTTGAAGGTAAAGTCTAAAGTTAAAGGCGATTTTTGGTACGGGTAGAAAGTTATTAGTTTAGTTTTGGGGTAGTTTATTTCGAGATTATGATTGTTCATCCAGTTGCATGTTTTATTAAGTATGGAGTTGAGTGTCATCTATATTTTCATTATTTTGGCATGGAACTAAGATGAAAATATCGTCTGCGAATAAGACGCATGGGCCTTCTATGGTCGTAGGTAGGTCATTTATATAGAGTAGAAATAGTAGGCATCCTATAACGCTGCCTTGAGGAATTGATGCGTTAATCGCTTTTCTGTTTGATCGGATTTTTTCGATTTCATTATTAGAATGGTTAAAGTATTCTATTACTACCAGTTGTTCCCTGTCCTTTAAATATGATTTTAGCCAATCGTGTGCCTTTCCGCGTATTCCTATTCCGTATAGTTTATTTAGCAATATGTCAAATTGAACCTTGTCGTAGGCTTTGGTCATATCCAGTAATATTCCTATTGCATATTTTTTATTATTTATGGTGTTAAGGGCTTCTTGGATAAATTTATAAACTGCCAAGGTGGTGGAACGGTTTTTTCGAAAGCCGTTCTGGCTTTCATTAAAAATTTTGTATTTTTCGCAAAATGCATAATTAAGTATATGCGGTCACACATAGCTTTTCGAAAATATTTGAGGCAGATGGCAAAAGAGCTATTGGGCAATAGTTGTTTGGGTCGGTCTTAGATTTTTTTTTGTGGATCGGTTTGATTACCGATTTTTTTAATAAGTCAGGGAAGGCACCCTCCTCAAACGACTGATTCAGAAGCAGGTAAAACGGTAGAGTTAGTTCGTTCGCGCATTGTCTTAAGAGCATAGGTGGTCTATCCCGTGACTGCTTTTGTTTTTTAGGTTTTTAATTATTTTGTTTACCTCCCAAGCGTCTATGGGGCCAAGAAACATCGTGTTCTCCGTGGGATTTAGTACAGAGGTGTTCTCCAGTTTCGTACCAGGTGAATTTGTGCTGCTTTCTCCAATGGACGCAAAGAAATTATTAAAAATGTTGGCTATTTGTTTAGGTTCACACATACACATATCGGTGCAGCTAACTGTGGTGCTGGTATGGTGATGTGTATAATTGTTCCGCTGTGGTCTGAAAAACCTAGTTCCTCTACTGTTGTGTGTATTTGATTTGAGTTGGTGTTTGTAAAGATTAAGTCTAGACATGTAGATGTGGTTTGTGTTATTCTCGTAGGTGTTTTTATGTGCTGCGTTAGTTTATATTCTAGCATGAGATCTAGGAATTGACTAGTCTTTATATTTATCTCTAAGATATTTATATTAAAGTCTCCGCCTATAATTATAATTAATTTAAAATACTTGTTATTTATATAATTAATAATAGTTTTTAACTGGCTAATAAATATTTCTTCCTCCCTTCTATTCCAATACATTATTACTAATAGTATATTTTCTTTGGGTAACTCAATTGCACATACTTCTAAAACGTATTCTATGGACATGCTAGTTATATCGTCCCTGTCTTTGAAGTGGATATGATCTTGTAGGAGGATGCAGACGCCACCTCCTCCTCGCGTACTGCGGCAGTATGAGGCTGCTATTCTGTATCCACTAAATTGTACCATGCTTAGTTTTTCCTTCGATAACCAAGACTGCGTTATATCTCGGGATATACAAACTGCGTTATATATCGGGTTGTCTACAATGAAGGCTTCAAGTATGTGTTGCTTATTATAAAGGCTTTGAATGTTCTGGAACAAGATTTTAAATAGTTGGTCTGTGTTTTCGAAAGGAATAATTGTCAGTATCTTCATTTCTGTAGGTTTGATCTCGGTGGCTTGTGTTGTGCGGCTCGTGAGAGGTATTCAAATTAGAGTTGTTCTCATTTTGTGTGTTCATCGTTTGATTTCTTTGTGTCTCGTCTCTAAACATGGTGGGTTTCCCTTCTATATAAAGATGGTTATTTCTTATTACTGCATGTAAGCCTTTCTTTCTTGCCTTTATCATTTCGTCTCTCAATTGTTTTCTTTCTTTAAGTGAATTTTCGTCCAAAAATTCAGACACAGACAAGCCTGTTCCTTGGAAGTAGTGGCTATTGTTTTTAATGTATTTGGCCATTCTTTTGCTAATTAATTCAACCACTAGTGGCCGGCGATTGGTGTGATTTCTGCCTAATCTATACATATTTTCTACGTAGCCCACTAGGTCCACTTGCAGAATATCGCGAAACACTTCTATGATTCGGTCATGCAGGTTAGCTTCAGGCTCTTTGTAGTACTCGGTGAGGCCGTAGATAACTATTTTTTTGGAATTGCTTTCCCTACATTGAATTTTGTGAGATGTAGATAATGTGTAAATTGTTTTAATTTTAGTTTGAACTGTCTAAGTGGTAGTTCCCTTATTGTTTGAGGTATTTTATTGTAAATTTTGACACACAGAAACATACAATTTTTGTGGTACAAACTAGTTCTACATCTTGGAACGACAATTTTGGTGGGATCTCTTTTACTGAACAGACTAATTTCAGAAGTTTTCTCAAACAACTGTGGGTGTTTTCTTACGAATATACCAATTTCGCCTATATAGAGGAAAAAAATTGTAAGAATATTAGTTTTCATAAATAGGGGTTTACAAGAATCGAGGGGATCGGCATCACATATTGCTCTTAAACAACGTTTTTGTGCCAGAAAAAACATCGTTGATTAAAGTTGAGTTACCCCATAACAATAAACCATATCGTAAAACTGATCCTATGTAACCATGGTAAGCGGCAATTGCTGTGGATTCGGTAGCAGTTTTGGTAAGTTGTCTCAATGTGAAAACAAATTTATTTATTTTTGCACACACGTAATCAATATGTGGCTTCCAGTTACAATAATTTTCAACCGTTATACTCAAAAATTTAATCTCTGAAGTAGGATTTATTATTGTATTGCTATATTGCAATGTAATCTTTTTGGTTACGGTTTTATAGTTAGAGAATTGTATATATTTAGTTTTAGTTAAGTTCGCCTGTAAGTCATTGTATGTTAACCATTGTATTATATGTCCAAGGTTTTTATTAAGCTCTTCTTCGTGGTTTGTGTTTACTCGGTCGGTGTTAGGGATAATAATACATATGTCATCTGCGAATAAAATACATTGGTGGTGTGTTATATTGGGAAGGTCGTTAATATATAACAAGAATAAAAGGGGGTCCCATGACACTACCTTGTGGAACTCCTGATCTGTTAAGTCTGTAAGTGGATCTGTAAGGTTCGGATACTAGATTAGTGTTAAGGTGGTTAATTCCCACACATTGGGTTCTGTCTGAAAGATAACTTTGTATCCAATCTAGGGCAGGTCCCCTTATACCATAGCGTTGGCATTTGTTTAATAGTATTGAATGGTTAACATAATCAAATGCCTTCGACATATCTAGAAATATTACTGTGACCGGAATTTTATTGTCAATATTTTCTGCTATTGTCTTCATTAAACAAAATCCGGCAAGTGTAGTTGACTTATTTTTTTTGGAAACCATTTTGTTCTTCTTTGATGACATTGAATTTATTAAAAAAATTGGTTATACTGTTATGCATAAGCTTTTCATAAATCTTGGAGAATTGTGTTCCGGAGATCGGTAATTATTGATTTATTATTTTCTTTGAGATGCATCATAATCATTTCACTTAAGTTTTGTAAGGAAAGTTCAGTATTTATGTTGATGTTCGAAGTGGTTATTCCTTCTGAACACATTGTATCGCCTAACAAGCTCATATCTTCGAAAGTCGTCGAATCGTTGTTAGTATAGGTTTTTCGCCGAATCGTTACGTTATTTTCTTCGTCGGTTGTGGTTCTTTGTTCAATCTGGCTTTGGGTGGATGTTTGCGGTCGTATAGGTATCTAAGTTTCCTGTTTTTGGCATTTTAGAGCGACAATCTTGACATTTCCATATTTTTTTATGGTCTGGAATCATGGTTTTATTGAAATGGTTTATTGAGATGTTTGCGCACTCTAGGTCATATTTATTACGGCAAAGTGTACAAGTGAGATGCAATTTGTTTAGTAGATCTTGGGTACATCCCGCGCATTTGTTTAGATTTGCCATTTTGTATAGAATCCCTTTATTTTTGCCGATACCGACCTCTTGCGGGAAATAATATCTACAAAAATTTCATTAATTTTCAGGCACAATTAGGCAGATTTTCTTTCGATTTAGACATCATTATATTGACCGAATGCTGGTTAAATGATCACAAGAGTATTCCTACTCTTGATACTTATGAAATCTACTACTCAAAGACTCGTCTAAACCAAAATGGTGGTATCGTAGTGTATATTAAGAAACATATTAAATGCACAGTTGAGGAGCCGGAGGCAGCTGGCGCGGAATTTCTCTTGGTGAAAGTTCATCCAGACTTACACATACTAGCTCTTTATAGGTCTCCTTCTAAACACTGCACTAGCAGTTTTTTGAACGAGCTAGATAATATAATACGCCCAATTAAAAGCAAAAATTTTGTTGTTGTGGGTGATGTAAACATTGACATAAAATCAAATAATTGTGACAGAAATAGCGCCTCCTACCTCAACTTGACTGCTGAACTAGGGCTGCTACCAGCACACACATACCCAACGCGGCTTCGAAGTTGTTTAGACCATATTATGTTAAATACATGTTATTCTGCCTCAGTCTTTGTGATAAATTCTACAGTAACTGATCACGCTTCGGTATTTTTGTGTCTGTGTTGCACTAATCAGAAAAACGAAAGTGTTAACTGTTACACTAATACTGTTATCGACTACGAGGCTGCCATTAAACACCTGGAAACAATAGATTTTTCATTTATAAACAGTGAACGGGACGCAGACGATATATCGAATCTTTTTGTTGACACTATAATTATATAATATAATATAATATTCCGGGACAACTCACACACGGTTATCTGATCCCAAGCTAAGCAGAGCTTGTGTTATGGTAACCAGACAACTGATAAACATACTTATATATTTCTAAATACATACATATTATAGATAAATTACACCCAGACACAGAACAAATGATCGTGCTCATCACACAAACATTTGTCCTGGGTGGGAATCGAACCCATGACCTCCGGTATAGCAATCAGGGTCACTAACCACTAGACCAACAGGCCGTCAAACACTATTTCTAAAACATTAAAACTACACTCAAAAATATTTACTAGACCTTGTAGAAAAAGATTACTTAAACCATGGCTTACCCCTGGCTTGCTGCGCTGTATCCGCCACAGAGATAGATTGCACAGAAAGTTTTCAAAAGAACCACAAAACGAAACTCTTGAAATAACGTATAAGCGTTATCGTAATTATTGTAACTGTTTATTAAAAAAGCTTAAACGTAATTATGAAAAGTCCTTACTGCAGAACACAAAAAATAATAAAGAAACATGGAATGCTGTCAAAACTATAATTGATATAACTAAACAAAAAGTCACGGCTGACCAATTGATACTTACATCAAAAAGTGGACTGAAGGCAGTAGATGAGATAAATCACTATTTCGCTAACATACTCGTAGGTAAACAGCTTGCAGATAACATTACAGAAACTATAACACCATATAAATTTGAGGTACTGACTGTTCTCAATTCAATAGTTTTACTCCCCCTGATGAAGCTGAAATTGAATCACTAATAATAAATCTGAAAAATGACTGCGCCGTTGGTTGGGACTCTATTTCAGCTAAGTTCCTCAAATTAGCAAAACACATAATAATTCCTCATTTGACAAAACTAATTGAGATTTGTCTTACACAAGGTGTCTTCCCAAAGGTATTAAAAAAATCTATAATTACTCCTGTCCACAAGAGTGATGTTAAAAACTATCGCCCCATTTCAGTTCTGTCGACTATGTCAAAAATTTTAGAAAAAGTCCTTAATACTAGGCTCATAAATTTCTTAGAACATAATAAAGTATTGTCGGATGCCCAATTTGGTTTTAGGTCGGGAAAGAGTACCGAAGACGCTGTAAGTCAATTAATAGATCATGTTACACTTAAACTAGATGCAAAACAGAAATGCATTGGTGTTTTTCTCGACCTAGCCAAGGCCTTTGACACCGTCTCAAGTTCCACTCTTGTGGAAAAGTTAAATAAGTCTGGTATTCGCGGTAATGCTTTAAATATTTTTAAAGATTATCTTTGTGACCGCACACAAAAAGTTAAAATTAAAGAGCATTTTAGCTCTGATGTACGGGTAGCCTACGGCGTTCCACAAGGTAGTATCCTCGGCCCCAGTCTATTCCTGATTTACATAAATGACCTGTGCCAACAGTCTCTTGTAAAAGGTAAA
This sequence comes from Autographa pulchrina, assembly GCA_905475315.1. Classification (NCBI taxonomy): domain Eukaryota; kingdom Metazoa; phylum Arthropoda; class Insecta; order Lepidoptera; family Noctuidae; genus Autographa; species Autographa pulchrina. The sequence goes on along the minus strand of FR997761.1, from coordinate 12,362,002 downwards.
ATATTTACCTACGCAGATGATACAGCATTAGTATTTCATGGAGATACCTGGGACGAGGTTCTAAAGAATGCCGAGTTGAGATTGCACAAAGTGGGACTGAGAGCGAATCTTCTGACCCTAACCTATCAAAGTCAACTTTTCTTCAATTCCAATTCTCAAAAATAAATCCCATTAATTTAACTATCAAACTACATACATGCAATTCACCTTCAGTGAATACGGACTGCTCGTGCTTAGCTTTGAATAAAGCTACACATGTTAAATACCTAGGTGTTTTAGAGGATGAGAAACTCAGTTGGCGTCAACACATAGATCTCACTTCTACGCGCATCAGAAAACTTATAGCTTGTAGCTGACTTTAAATTACTACGCACAGTATACTATGCACTTGTGCAATCAGTGCTGGGATACTGTATTGTGGTATGGGGTGGTGCATGCAAAAAATTCATGATACACCTAGAGCGAGCCCAAAGATCTTTACTTAAAGTAATGACTTTCAGACCTTTTACATTTCCCACTGTAACTCTATATGAGAAGTGTGAAGTACTTACCGTCAGGCAAACATATATTTCTCAGATCATCATCAAACAACATGTTATTACACCCTTTAATAAAATTAATACAAACAAACGCACTATAACTAACGTCTGCTTACCTTTACGATGCCGCACTACATCTGCTGCGCGTCAACGCAATCATCTCGCCATTTATTTATATAATAAGCTAAATAAGACTTTAAACATTAATCGCCTTACATGCCACAAATGTAAACGAATAGTGAAGACTTGGTTACTAACACAGAATTATGAAGAAACTGAAATATTATTGCAACGAATATTTTTTTTTTTTTTTAGAATAGAATAGAAGTTTATTGTTTCCAGTATTACAGCAAACAGAAAAATAAACACTTAACATGGAGGCTATAATACCGAAAGCAAAAGGTTCGAGCGTCAGCTTATGCTCAGGCTTCCCACAAGGGGTTGCCGAGCGCTGGTTTTCAGCTCGAACCCTTGACTCCCGTTTACAGAAAAATCAAAATACAATATAGGTACAATTTTAACGCTGTGATCTTACATTACAGAAAAAATATATATATATACTTATATAATATTAGAATGGGAAAAAAGTTCATGTCGGACGTGGCTTTTTATTGTTTACTTTAAAAATATATTAAATGAGGATCTTAGTGTAAAAATAATAAGGGATATAATGTGCAGTTTGAATACATAGCTTAGAATATTTTTCATGTATTTTTTTGTTTTTCCAAAACCAAATGTTTACACTTGTTTTTAAAATTAAATGCGTTTTTAATATTTCTTAAAGGTGGGGGAATATTGTTCCATATTTTCGATGCTGTATATTTGAAGCTGCCCTTATATCCCTGTGTTCTGTGTTTCGGTATAATAAGTTTATTTTTTAGTTTAGATCTAGTATTTAAGTTATGCGCATCAGCGCACCAAAATAGTTTATTGTATAAGTATGATGGACGTTTATCAGTGATAACCCTATGTATGAAACCTAATAAATGCACATGGCGTCTTGATTCCATATTAAGCAATCCTTTTGCATTTATGATAGGAGATATGTGAGACCTTTTTGGTACTCTGTAGCAAAACCAAATGCAAGCATTTTGGACCTTCTGAATACATTTTTTTGTCTTTTGAAGTATCCTAGGTCCATAAACAACATCACAGTAATTGAATGACGAGAGCACCAATAAATCTGATAGAAGTTTCCTTACGTCTTCGGAGAGGAATTCGCGAATACCATACAAGACTTTTAACCTGTAAAATGCATTCCGCACCAAGTTATTAATATGGTCTGAAAAGCGGAGTTCATTGTCCATAAGCAGACCTAGATTTTTTGTAATTCTTACCCTTTCAAGCTCCTCTCCGTTCAGAACAATTGGTTCGTATATATTTTCAGCAATATTTATTTGGTGTTTCGTACCGATTATCATGCATTTGGTTTTCGATGCGTTGAGTACCAGAGTGTTATTTTGAGACCAGTTGACGATTCGATCTAAATCTTTCGTGATATTTTCTATAGCATAATTTGTTTCTGAGGGCATAAATGACTTATATACTTGAGTGTCGTCTGCATATAGGTGGACTTTACAGTATTGTAGGGTCTTTGGTAAGTCGGCTGTGAAAATAACGAAAAGTAACGGACTCAAAATAGAGCCCTGTGGAACACCTCTATCGACAGGAAGCAAGCTTGATTTTATTGCATTTCCCTTGTCATCATCTATTACTACTTGCTGGAATCTAAGCGTAAGATATGATTGAAACCAGTTGCAGCTATCGACAGAGACTCCGTAATATTTCAACTTGGCAAGTAGAAGCTCTTTGTTTAAACAATCGAAAGCCCTCGAATAGTCCAACAGTATGAGCATCGAGCATCTGCCGGCATCTGATTCGGAAAGAATGTCATCTGTAACTTGCGCCAGTGTCGTCGCTGTGCCATGGCCCGCGCGAAATCCCGACTGATGTATGGGAAGTATAGAGTTAGTGTCTAGATACGATCTTAATTGCTTCTCTACGATTGTCTCAACAACCTTCGATAAGACGGGAAGTATACTTATAGGACGCATGTCTTTCATTTGGGTAATATTTCTTGTTTTCGGAATGGGTTTCACTAACGCTATTTTCCATGAGTCTGGAAATACTTTTGATTCTAAGGATTTATTAATAATACTGGTAATTGTCTGTAGCGTTCTAGGAAGAGTATGCAGAATCATATCAATGCTAATTAGGTCATGACCATAAGCTTTCGTTTTTATACAGTTTAAAATTTTCATAACTTGTTCATTTGTTGTTTCTCGAAGCTCGAATTGCGATTGACAAAAGTTTGAGCTCATAAAGTAATTTAAAGTGTCTGAGTCAGGGTTAGAATACCCGGGTACATCTAAAAAAAATTTATTAATGGCATCTGCATTGTTGAGATGATCGGGGATGCACGATGATTCACAGGGGTCACTGAAGCTAGATGTACTTTTTAAATGTTTCCACATGTCTTTAGGGTTTTTAATATTTTTATTGACATAAAACGAAAAGTAAGCTTTTTTTTCTTGTCTTAAGCTCGACGTGACAAGGTTTTTTAATTGCTTATAGTAGGTTTTATGCGAATCCGACTTGGTTTTGTGAGCCTTAATTAGTGCTTCATCACGGTGACTCATCATTATTTTAATAACGTCAGTTATCCAAGGTGTCGGAGTTTTAGATATCTTTATTCGTTTTAGGGGTGCATGGAGGTCAAATAGGTAGTTCATGTATGCATCGAATATAGATACCATTTTATTAACATCAGTCTCCTTAGAGACATTTTCCCATGGAATTTTGTTGAGATCATCGTTAAAATTGGTCGGATCTATGTTTTTAAATAGCCTCACTGTTCTGAAACGAGGTGCTAATTTAGGTTTTTTTATGTCAAAGACTGCAATTACCATAGCGTGGTCACTTATGTCCGGATTATGATGGACACTTATATTTAAGCACCGTGAAGGCGTGTCAGTTATTACTAAATCCAGTAGTGTTTGTGATGTTTCTGTGATCCTAGTCGGTTCTTTAACAAGTTGTTCGAGATTATGTTGTATCAGGAATGTATTAAGTTCTTTGGTATAAGTATTGTGTTGGTCTAACATATTAACATTGAAGTCTGTTAGCAGGAATACGTGTTTGCAGTAAGCAAAATGTTGTATTGATTCGGCTAAAGCGTCTATCGCTTTATTAACTGAAATAGTAGATTCTGACCTGTAAGCAGTTCCTATTGCAACTGAGGAGCCAGACAAAGTAACTTCTAGCCATAGCTGTTCTAACGCAGAGTCTGGATGCGGCCTAATATGCACTCGAATACCTCTTCTCACATAAAAACCCACTCCACCGCCAGTCCTAGTATCCGGGCGAGCTCGGTGTTTTAGGAAATACCCCGATATAGATGGCGCATATTTTTCATTATCTACTTGAAGCCAAGTCTCATTTAACGCTAAAATATCAGGCCGTAAATTTTGTATTGTAGCCTGTAGTTCGTCTTGTCCTGTGTTTAGCGATCTAACATTGATTAATCCTAATCTTAAGTTTTTACTCTTAGGTTTCTTAGACGTAGTTTATATATGAAGTTGTGATATATTAAAGATTGTGCCAACGTTCCGAAGTGTAATGTGTGATTATAGTTTATTTTTAAACGTAAAATAAAGCTACATAAAATAAAGCTATATAAAACATGCAATTTAGTATAATCTAATAACAGCAAAGAACAATAGCATAGTCACTTATTTTGAACCAGAGCCGACAAACAGCATTCTGTTTTAACTTGAAATGGTTTATCATTTGGACTTTTTCGAATATAAACTTTGCCATTTACGCTCCAGCATGACATTTTGTGTGCCTTTGCAAATTGGCGGCATTCATAAAAAAGCTTTCTTACCGATGGTGTCTGGTACTCTGCCGCATAAATAGGTAATTTTTCTCCTGGCAGCCCAATAGTATGCGAATTAAGCTTGTCGCTTACTTGTCTTTCCTTGTTAAAGCTCCTTATGTTGGATAACAAAACGTTTCTTCGGGAAACTGAGGTGAATTCTGCAACTATTGGCCGAGGAGTACCTGATCTACCAGGAAGACGATAAATGTCCCTTATGTTTGTCTCTTGAACTTCTAAGTTGACAGCTTTTGCAACGCTGGTAACAATAGAAATTAAATCTGGAACCCCTTCATTTTCCTTAAGCGGAATATTATGGATTTCAATAGACGCCGATCGTGATTGCAGATTCATGTCTTGGATTTGTTTTTCCATACAACTGACTGATTCTATGTTTTGTTTTTTATGTTTATCTAACTCGTTGATACGGTCTTTTATTTCTTCATAATCCTTATTTATAAAAGACATGCTTTTTTCTAATTCAATGTTTTTGTTTTGTATATCCACACACTGCTTCTTAAGTTCAGACACGTCTCTTACTAATGATGATAACATAGCATCTTGTTCCGCTTTCCATGTGGATAATCTCTGGTCTTGATCGTTCTTCCATGATGTCAACATCTGTAGCAGCTCAGTTTTTAGATCATTGCATGCACAAGAAGATTGCATCGTCGGGTTATTAGGCGAATCTCCGACACGTTGGCGTTTGTTCCTTACTGTGATATTATTGTCAGGCGCCTTACTGCCAGCCGGTGAAGGATCAGATTCAGTGTGCGATTTCCCTTGTTTTGGGCTTTTTGTAGCAGACTTCGGCGGAGTGTGATGCATATTATATGCGTGCAATAGTTCCAACCAAGAAGCAATATAATGTATCGAAATGAACCAGTGCGGTCGCTGTTAAGTTTTAGCAAACGCGTAGTATTAACGGCTGGGTCGTATCAGCTGTGTATGATCGTGCGCAAGCGTAAGCAACGCCGCGACGTAGCTGTGTGCAACTGCGGGTGACGTAAGCGTGAGGTGGGGAGTGCGGGGCGCGCGCGCGTAGTAGTCTTAGAATTTGTCACACGATGACTAACCTCGCTGGCTCGTTTGTAGGAGCGCTCGGCCGCCGCTGCAGGCGCCGCTGGTTCAAATCTGGCGTGGAGGGACTGGAACTAAACTCCCACAATCTCGACGCAATGCACTTCTTCTATCTGTCTCGCTTCAGGGCAGCCCACTGGGCGGAGTCAGTCCATAAAAACGCTTAATGAGTAAAAAGGAATCGAAATTCAACTATTTTAACCAATCACAAATTAGAACGCAGTAAACTGGACCGGGGTCGGCTACACACGTCTGTACCGTACGGATGCTTACGGCGGAGTCTTACGGAGGAATATAGGGTATATCTGGTATTTTCTACATGCACACTCACACACACACACACACTCTCACACACGCACACAAACACACACACACACACACACACACACATATACACACAAACACACACACATGAATGCATGCACTCTCATAATTGTTTCTAGAATAAATTTTATCTATTGTTATTTACTTACTTACACCATCACTAGCTAATTAATTGTCTATCTTGTTTATTGTAAATTGATTAATTAATTATTGCAAACACTGCACCATATAATTAGGAAGAAGACACTGACTCTTGAAACACAGGCTCTCTAAGCCTAGCTCTGGAGTCAGGGCCTCTCTAAAATGTTTACATGTTATAATGCCAATAAAGAATTATTATTATTATTATAATGGTACTACAATGTTAAAGGGTCAATACGATGAGATGCTTTACGTCGTAGAAGGATAGATGGAGCTGATGTGTTAAATATAGCAGGATAGTTAGCTGGTGCTGACCTCTAGTAGGCAATTGTGTACAAATCATCAATTAATTATTTGCGCCACTGGAGAATAGATGGCGCTGATGTATGCATAGACGAGGATGACTTGTATTAATTTTTATTATTGTTTTGGTTCGTACATATTCTAATTATTGCTTTTCGTATAAATCAGTCTCATACCTTTTCTAGGGCTTAATCCATCAACAATCTTCGGGATGTATCACTGAACAAGAGGCTTTTGTTAGTGATAATAGCTAATGAGTTTGTTTACAATTTGAATAATGTTCGTTAGTTATCTTGTAGCACTAAATATGGATTTTCTTTGTATTCTTTGTGTATTTCTTTTGCACTTTATATGTAATCACTTATGTTTACAACTTTTTATAACTGGAACTACTTTCACTTGTAATTTAATCACTGGAACTATTTTTAAATTGTTAAAATACGTGGAGCCGATGTTAACTTGCGCACGGTAGCGCCCTCTCCCTCCTTATGCAAAAGTACCGAAGCACTTGCTACGTGACAATGTAATTTTTTTGGTTATCTTCAAACAGGATGATTTGAACTTGAAGCATATTTATGATGAACATGTTAGTTCTGATATGGAATGGTCTAAGTTTAAAAATATTTCATTTTAAACTATCGCGCTGCATGTTTATAATAATATAATTCACGGGAATAAGCGCGTACATGCATAAATACCTTTTTAGGGCTTGACGTTTCGACCGGGTTACACCGGCCGTGGTCGCAAGCAGACTCACAGACTCACAGTCACTTACTTATTACACTCACTTATTCCCGTGAATTATATTATTAAAAATATTTATTCTAAAATATGGCTGTCTCCGTATGATTTTTTGACTATCAATAAAGACTGTGAATTAAACAATGGCCGATATAGACAATCATTTGATAACTTCATAAGTTTTAAATAATAAATAAAAAAAGCAAACTAAATAACAGTTTTAGATTACATCAGTTTTTACAAAGTGAATCTTTTTGTATTTTCAGTGAAGATATAAATAAAGGTAATTTGTAAATAATAAATCAGTATTCGTATTTCTTTGGCTGAATAAAGTATTGAGCAATAATATGGAGGAAAAAAATAAATTACAGTTGATTAAGTCTGCTGACGCTGTAAAAAATAAATTACAACAAATGAAAAACCAGGAACATGAAATTAATTTATCGCTTGATAAAATACTAAGACCTGTTTCGGAGCCTCTTCAAACCTTAGTGAATTTGAAAAAGAAATCTCCGAATTTGGAACCAACGGAAAATGAGATCAATTCGGAATCATTCGAATCAGATGAAAGTATTACAAGTTGTTCTACTAAATGTGACGATTTTTATGATGCTGATTTAAATATTGCAACTCCTGTTAAAAATAAAGATATAAATTTAGAGTTGTCACTAGAGGGTAAAGATGTTTATGGTATTTATGACGGATTAAATGTACCATTCGGAATAAGAATTGATTATAAACAATTGATGATAGGTAACTCAATAGTATCATTTTCTAAAACTGACAGTGTGGATAAAAATAATGAGTTATTGGTAAAAATTTATAAAAAAACTTACAATTTAACTCCAGGCTTAAAACAACTTTTACTTCGAAAAAAGCCAGATTTAAAGACAATAACAAGCGAAGATAAAGTGGTATATAAAAATATATTACTTCAAACAAATGCACATAAGAGAGATTTTAATCCTGGAGGTCAAATAAGAGGTGATAAAGGAACGAAATATCGAGATATAATCAAACCTTTTTTTTCTATTACTTTAAATGAAAAAAAGCAAACCAAACTTGGAGGTAGCTTGCCAAAACTCAAGAAATATAGAACCCAAACTGATTTGGTATATTGGGATGATCCTAATGAATTGGTTGAAAGGTTAAAATTGTTGATAGCTTCAAGAGATGCTGGTAATACAAATTACGATACTGAAATTTTATCAATAATTGAGGAATTGAAAGAAGCCCATGTAATTAAGGAATAAATAAATAGATGCGATATATAGTTTTTATTTTAGTATTACAGAATCATTCTTGATCAGTAACCAACTATTATTACAGCATTGATAAAACATTAATATTAAATTAATTCATTAATATCACATATATCTGATCGTCAAGTACTTGATAAAGTAGGTAGAAGTAAATTGTTGTGTATCTTTCTTCATAGTGATTTTTGCTTATTAAAACCAATTAAAATAATGTTTAAACTGTTAATTTATTCTGTAAAAATAGTGTTTAATTATCTACTAGTATTTTAAATATTTTTGGTCTATATTTTATAATTTATAATTTGTTACTGGTTGTTCGGTTGACTTTTGGCGGGAGAAATGAGGTATAAAAGCAAAGCACAGTGACAGGCCGGTCACTTATTGTGTGGCTGCCGACGGGAACACTTCTGTAAAAAGTTAAGTACCTATATTGTTGCTTTTGCTGAAATAATTATGTAGTTATTAATTATGTTACTCACTATTGTAATTATGAAAATAATAAATAATAAACTAACTTATTTTGTTTGTTTAGATGGTATTTATAATTTATAATGCTAATTTTGGTTATATAAATATATTATATTAAATGATAACTTTGGCTATAAGTATACTCATTGCCAGGAGTACACGATACCTTTTGTTACATAATTGTAAATTTATGTATTTGTGTTATAAGCTTATATGTATATCTGGTATCTGTTTAAAATATAAACAATAAAACATTCCTTGTAGTTTCCCTTACTATCACTCAGTAAATTATAATAATTGGCATTTATTTCAGTTAAAGTAGATAAATAGTATATTGCTTATCTTTATTTACCCTTCCGTCTATAACATCAGAAGTGGGATTGTCCTTGCATCACATTTGCTAATAATATCTCGTGTTTCAGGATGGACGCCGAGACAATCAGTAATCTTCTTAAAGCTATCAGAGATGCTGTGTCTTCGACACAACAAAAGGACGATGACATCGCTTTGCCAGTGTTCGATCCGGATAAAAACGACTGTGGAGCGAAGAGTTGGTGTGACAGCATCGAGACTCTCCGTGCGGATTTGAAGTGGAGCAGTATCAAAACAGCAGCTAAAGCCGGTAAGGCCCTAAAGGATCTGCCGTGACGTGGTTCGAATCATGGGAACCAACTGAAGGCAGATCCTGGGAAAAATTTCGTATAGATATTATCGATGTCTTTCCCGAAAAGAAAAACTTATCGGAGAAACTCAGTAGGGCAGTCTTATACACATCAGACGCGGCAGATTCTTATAGTGAATACAGTAGAGAAAAAATACGTTTATTCGTAATACAAAAATTTCTTTTACTGATGACCAAATAGTGGAATTAGTTTGTGGAGGGATTTCTGATGTCGACGTTAAGATGGCTTCACTGAATAGTGGTATCACTACTACTGCTGCTCTTATATCACTGCTTTCAGTATATGTAAAAGCAAAAAAGAGACCCTTAGAAAATCCTAACGCCGGGCTTTCTGAAACGAAACGACCTAAGTTGAACAATGAAAAGAAATGTTATTCTTGTAATAAGTTTGGTCACATACAGCATCAATGTCCCAAAAATAAACTAAACTCGAATACACCTGTTAATCAAGTCACACAGTTATCTAAGCCTAACGGACCAAAAATATGTACATATTGCAAAAAAATTGGACACACTGAATCTGTTTGCTATCATAAACAAAAAGCTGAATCAAATAATTCTTCATCCATAACTATTATACCAAACAAAGAGGTTAATTTTTTAGAAAAACCGAACTAAATTTAACTAGAGTTGTCATAAATGATATTCCGATTGATTGTCTCATAGATACAGGAGCAAGTTGTAGTCTGATAAGAGAATCAATTGCAAGAAGATTAGACTGGCATTTTTCTCCAATATCAATTTATTTAAACGGTATAGGTCCAAATAAAATACATGTTTTTGCTTTAATTACCGTACTAGTTAAATTCGATACAGTTTGTTTAGAGTTAGATATATATGTTGTTAGAGACTATGATTTTCAGTATAATTTATTAATAGGTCGAAACGCTGTTCAATATCAAGACATAGAAATCGTAACAGATTCATTAGGTAGTCGTCTATTTAGGAAGTCGGTTCCAACTAAGACAGAAGTTTATATTATTTCTACTGATACATCCGATTTAATTGAGTTAACCTCAAAAATTGATCATTTAGTTTTGGAGCTACAAGATAAAATAAGATACATCTTTCAGAAATACCCTTCTATCTTAGATGGAACTACTACCGTAAAAACCGGTGAACTTAAGTTACGATTAATTAAAGATGAAATCATCAATTATCGTCCCTATCGATTGGCGCCGATAGAGAGAGAGAAGGTTAATAAAATAATTCAAGAACTTTTAAAGCATAACATAATTCGTGAGAGTGACTCCCCTTTTGCAAATCCAGTAATTTTAGTTAAGAAAAAAGACGGCAGCGATAGATTATGTATAGATTATAGAGCACTAAATAAAATTTTGGATAAAGATCGCTACCCTCTCCCTCTAATCGAAGACCAAATCGATAAGTTAGGTAAAGCTAAATTCTTCATTTCTATTGATATGAAAAATGGTTTTTATCAAATTCCCGTAGCATCAGAGTCCATAAAATACACGGCTTTTGTGACGCCCGATGGTCATTTTGAATTTTTAAGAATGCCGTTTGGTATTTGCAATGGGCCCTCGGTTTTCCAAAGAGCTATCACAAAAGCTGTGCAGCACTTGAAATTCCTTTTAGTTTATATAGATGACATCTTAATTCCATTTTCAACAATAGAAGAAGGTCTTCACTATTTAGATGAAACGGTTCAGGCATTAAGCTGTTCAGGATTTACTATAAATATTAAAAAATGTAAATTTTTTGTTCAAAGTTTAGAATATTTAGGAAGAACTATAACACCGGAAGGTATTAGGCCCAGTGAGGCAAAGATAGCTGATTTAGTAAACTCCCCTGTCCCTAAAAACATTAAGCAAGTAAGGCAGTTTATGGGTCTAGCTAGTTACTTCCGCAAATTTATTCCCTATTTCGCAACTCGAACTGCACCTATAACCAAATTAATAAAAAGTAACCAGAAATGGGAGTGGGGAATAGACCAGGATACGGCTAGAAATTATGTTGTAAAACATTTGTCTAGTAAACCATTATTAACAGTATTTGATCCTTGTTTACCAACTGAACTATATACAGATGCTAGTTCCTTGGGCTATGGAGCCATTTTAGTACGAAAAATTAATAATATCAAAAAAGTTATAGCTTATTTCAGTCGAAAAACTTCACCCGCGGAATCCAAATATTGTTCGTATGATCTAGAAACTTTGGCCATATATAATGCTTTAAAACATTTTAGAGTATACCTTCTAGGTATTCCATTTAAGATTTTTACAGACTGTAACTCTATTAAGAGCACTATGAATAAAAAAGATTTATCTCCCCGCGTTGCCCGTTGGTGGACGTTTTTACAAGATTTTAATTTTGAGGTCGTATATAAAAAAGGTAGATACATAGGACATGTAGATTTTCTTAGCCGTAATCCTGTGAAAGTCTCCACTCCTGCTGGTGCATCAGTATCTAGCTCTTTGCCATCACAGACTGCCACTATACAAACCAATAGTAAATCACCCAAGTTTTCTAGCATGATACATTTGATTGAAGAGCCACTATCTTGGTTAGAAATCGCCCAACAAAATGATTCAGAAACCCAAAATTTAATAGCCAAAATTATAGCTGGTGAATTAGACGAAAATCAATACTTATTACAAAATAATTTATTGTTTTACAAAGTACAACGTAACGAACCTAAATTATATGTGCCAAAAGGATCCAGATTCAGCCTTCTAAAATTATTCCATGATGAAAACTGCCACGTAGGGTTTACTAAAACATTCAAAAAACTTTGCGAACATTTTTGGTTTCCTCGTATGACTATTTTTGTTAGAAAATATTTAAAGCACTGTATAATATGTGTGGAAAGAAAAGGTCATTCTGGTCCAAAACAAGGATATTTACATCCCATTGATAAAACCCCTATTCCCTTTCATACAATCCATCTGGATTGTACAGGTCCATTCACACAAACAAGTGACGGATACAAACATATTCTACTTTTGGTCGACGGGTTTACCAAATTTTGTTTGCTAAAACCTCTCAAAACTCTGAACTCTATCGAACTAGTGCCTATTATAAGGGAAATTATCACTATATTTGGAACCCCATCAATAGTTATCACAGATAGGGGCACCAATTTTAGTGCTAACCAAATTCGTTCCTTATTTAGAGAGTTACAGATAGAACATCATATGGTTGCTACAGGCACACCAAGAGGTAATGGTCAAATAGAAAGATATGTCGCTACAGTGATTAATATGCTAAATACTACTTGTAATGGCTCGTCAGATTGGCCAAGCGGATTGTGGAAGGTACAACAGTCGATTAACACCACTATTCAGAGTTCTACGGGTTTCACACCGATTCGTTTGCTTATCGGCTGTAATGCTAATATCCCCTCTATCCAAGCTCATTTGAATGATATAAATATTCCCGAAGATAACATAGATGTTAGGGCAGATCGTGAACTTGCTTATCAGCGTCTGTGTAATGAGGCAAACAAATTCAAAACTCGATTCGATACCGTAAGGCGAGATAATAGTGTTTTTGATGTTGGAAATACAGTTTATGTAAACCAAGACCACAGGCGTCATGATAAACTATGTCCTAGATTTAAAGGTCCTTATGAGATTACAGCTATCTTACCTAATGATAGGTACTCCTTGAGGGGAATAGGAAATTTAAGAAATATAACTGTAGCCAAAGATAAATTGAGATTATGGTCTGGAGAATGGATTGATGATGTCGAATAATGTGTTCTTCATATGAAATATTATATTGTACCCATATGAAAATTATGTATTAGATGTCAGATGTGACAAATGGAATGAGAAAAGATTTGATTGGAACTGCTGAAGTCAGTTACTTTGTTCTAACCCGTCTCATGTGCAGCAGGTGGGAGGTTTAGATTGATGTCAAAGTACTGACCGTTGTTGTTTTTGTCCCTTTGATGTGCTAAGTTGGACTACAACAATGAATAATATGTATTAGCATTAAGTTTCCTTATAAAAGTGTATTTAGTAATAATTAGTATTAAGTTTTAATTTAGTATGTATATGTAGTCCGAGAGCGAACTACATGTCAGCATGGCCGTGATAAAGTAGGTAGAAGTAAATTGTTGTGTATCTTTCTTCATAGTGATTTTTGCTTATTAAAACCAATTAAAATAATGTTTAAACTGTTAATTTATTCTGTAAAAATAGTGTTTAATTATCTACTAGTATTTTAAATATTTTTGGTCTATATTTTATAATTTATAATTTGTTACTGGTTGTTCGGTTGACTTTTGGCGGGAGAAATGAGGTATAAAAGCAAAGCACAGTGACAGGCCGGTCACTTATTGTGTGGCTGCCGACGGGAACACTTCTGTAAAAAGTTAAGTACCTATATTGTTGCTTTTGCTGAAATAATTATGTAGTTATTAATTATGTTACTCACTATTGTAATTATGAAAATAATAAATAATAAACTAACTTATTTTGTTTGTTTAGATGGTATTTATAATTTATAATGCTAATTTTGGTTATATAAATAAATTATATTAAATGATAACTTTGGCTATAAGTATACTCATTGCCAGGAGTACACGATACCTTTTGTTACATAATTGTAAATTTATGTATTTGTGTTATAAGCTTATATGTATATCTGGTATCTGTTTAAAATATAAACAATAAAACATTCCTTGTAGTTTCCCTTACTATCACTCAGTAAATTATAATAATTGGCATTTATTTCAGTTAAAGTAGATAAATAGTATATTGCTTATCTTTATTTACCCTTCCGTCTATAACATACTCATAAGGTACTTCTGTACTTTAAATTATTGAAAAATATCTATATAATAGAAAATTAATATGAGCAAAGCAGATGTCGTTAATGAAATTAATAAAAATGCGAGGGTGCATTTTCCGCGTAGAAAGGTTATTATGAAAGATATAGATGATCTATGGCAAGCGGATTTAATTGATATGCAATCAGTTTCTAAACAAAATAATGGCTTTAGATTTATTATTTCTGTTATTGACACGTTTTCGAAGTATGCTTGGACATATCCCTTGAAAAGTAAGAATAAAGACGTTGTTTATAATGCATTTAAAAAATTGTTGGATAAAGGACGTGTTCCTAAAAATCTACAAACCGATAACGGAACAGAATTTTTTAAAAGCCATTCGATGCAGTAGACAACGACATTTTACTGAGTAAATTACAAGCCATAGGATTCACACCAAAGCTTCTGCATTTTCTCGCTAATTACCTCTTGAACCGGAAACAATATGTTGCGCATGGATGCTTTCTTTCGGAATCTTACCACACTCGATCTGGGGTGAGTCAAGGATCAGTTCTTGGCCATTACTTTTTCTTTTAATGATTAATGATCTTGTCAGTGTAGTACAACATGCTAAATGCCTGCTTTATGCAGACGATTTAAAGTTGGCACTCGAAATTACCGAGAGTCGCACTCGCTATAATCTTCAAAACGACATCGATCGAATCTTACAATGGAGCCTAACTAATAAATTGTATTTTAACACTAGTAAATTATGACGTTCAGCCGTAAATCACGACCGAGTCAAACTGTATACACTTTAGGTGATGCTGAGGTGACTCGCGTATTCAACATCCGTGATCTTGGAGTGACATTCGATTCTGGTCTAACTTTTCACGAGCACATCTCCTTAGTGGCTGCCGAATCGTACAGGCGATTGGGCTTCGTCTTGCGTAATGCACGTGACTTCCGTAACCCTAACACCATCAAAATATTGTATAATTCCCTGGTTAGAAGTAGGTTAGAATTTGCAGCTTGTGTGTGGAGCCCGTATGAGTCAACATACACCCTAGTAATTGAAAAAATCCAAAAGGCCTTCCTTCGCTACTTATATAAGAGAAACCATGGGTACTATCCATTCATGTACCCCACGGATTTTTTGCTAGGTAGTCTAGGATATAACTCACTAGCTGTCCGGCGGTCTAGAACGCAGATCATCACTGCACTGAAAATTTTGCGGAATATAGTTGACTCCCCTGAATTACACAACCTACTATGCTCATTTTATGTCCCCGATAATTACCTTTTTTTTTTTTTATACGGGGGGAAATCCTCATGGACTTCCTCCGCCTGGGGAGAGGCGGAGGGGCGTGCCGGACTCTTACCGGCTAAAACCACCCCGGTGTCTCCTCCTCGCACGTGCGCGTGGGGCCGCGGGAATCCGAATTCTTCCGCAGCCCCACACTGGTGCTGGCCCGGTCTGTCCGGGCCTCAGCTCCTGCACGGGGTAGTGAGGTGTACAACTACCCCGTGCACCGCCTCAGAGGCGCGCGCCTCCGCCTCGGGTCCATCGAATAGGGGGCGGGGACTTCCCCAAGTCCCTCGCCCCTGGACCCATTCATGGGGGGCGGAGAAGGGCGTTGTCCGCCCTCCCCCTGCGCCCGGTGCGTCTTCTGCGGCCGGGGAAGGGAGTCGAGATCTTCCTCTCCCGTTCCGCAGTCTACTTCTGCGACATCACGTCCTCGCAGAAGGACACCACCGCGTCCCACGACTCTGCGCTACCGACCATACTCTGCACTACGGCCGGCAGCGACAGATCGCCTCCTACTTCATTTGTGAGGACACGGCGCTGCTCCTCCCAAGCTACACACTCGGCGAGCGAGTGTTGCGCCGTGTCCTCCCCGCACTGGACGCAGTGGTGGCACCGAGCGTCCGGCTCCCTGTCTATGCGACACAGGTACTTGCCGAAGCATCCGTGCCCCGACAGCACCTGCGTCACCCTGAACGACAGGGAGCCGTGCCTTCTCCCGAGCCAGTCGTCGAGTACTGGCCGGATCGCCTTGACGGTAGCGAGGCCGGCGGCAGGACGCAGAAGCCTTTGCCGCCATTCCGCCACCAAGACCTGACGGAGCTCTCCTCGGCGCAGCTCGATCTGCCGCTGCACCGGCATCGAGCCCCGTGTCCACTCTTCCTCGCGCCATCTGTACAATGACGCGAGTACTTTCGCCTCCAGGTCCCAGGGCGGGGACTCTGACGGCCATCGCCCTCTCTCCTCTTTCCGCAGAATGGCGAGAGTGCTGGCCGTCATGTCGAGCGCCCACACAGGAGCCCCGTACAGGGCCATGGACCGCACGATTCCCACGTACAACCGCCTACAGGCGGCGCTCGGGCCCCCCATTTTGGGAAGCAACGTTGAAAGCGCGCCCGCCGCGCCCATCAGCTTGGGCGCTAGCCGCCGGAAGTGAGGCCCGAATTTCCAACGGCTGTCGAGCACCAATCCTAGGTACTTCATGGTGAATCCGACAGCTATCCGAGCCCCACCGACCACGATGTGTGATCCCGGCGCCGGCGCCCGTCGGGGGCCATGAAACACCATGGCCTCCGACATGTTTAGGGCCACCTCCAGGCCCAGGCGCCCCCCCCCCCCCCCCCCCGATAATTACCTACGCCAACGGTCCAACCGCCGGCATAGACTCTTCGCGACCGCGCAGTGCCGCATGGTGTCACGTGCGCATTCCCCGCTGTGTCGCATGCACAGCGCAATCAATGCCCTTATTCTTGACCTACCCGACTGTGACATGTTGACCGACAGTTTCAACCAAATTATGTTATTGTGCTCGAAATTTTGTGAAAAACATAACAATTTATAACTTCATAAAATGTAATTTTTCGTCTTAATATTATACCTAATTAGATTATGGTAAATTTTAATAATGTATTAGAAATTAATTACTGTTATTGGTGTTTATCCGTTGTAATTAATAAATAATAAATAAATAAATAATAATAAATTTCAAAGTCTTATGAAATCAAATAATATTAATCATTATTCAACTTTTTCGACAAAAAAGCTTCAATAGTTGAACGATTTATCAGAACATTGAAGTCCAAATTATACAAAGAATTTAGTTTACAGGGTAATTATAATTGGATAAATAATACTATCAATAACGTTACATATAAATAACACACTAATCATCGAACAATTGACGAAATTCCCGCTAAGGTTAATAATACTAATAAAACACGTATATTAATAAAAAAATAATAATTAAAAATTAAAAAACACGCCTGCCATGTAAAAAAAAATAAAAACAAGTCAAATATTTGTAGTCGAATATATTGTAACAAAACATATATATTAACGGTTACAACCACGATTAATCAGTATTATTATGTGCTTGTTATTGAGAGATTAGTCTTTTCAATTGGTTTATAAATAAATTACCATTTGAATTACGTCTACCTGGATACAATTATTTTGGCCCCGGAACCAAATTAATTAAGAGACTTATACGTGGTGATAAAGGTATAAATAAATTAGACGAATATTGCAAAGACCACGATATTGCTTATCACAGATCATCAAACTTGAAAGACAGACATAAAGCAGATCTAGTTTTAGTAAAAATGGCAAAAACACGCGCATATGCTTCTGATGCGAGTGTAAGTGAGAAGATAGCAGCCCATGTGGTGAATAAAGCTATGTTAGCTAAAAGTAAAACTAGAACTGGTTTAAATAATGATCGTAAAAAAAACACTTCAAGAAAAAATTCTTTCGACTTAAAAAATAAATTTAAAAATGTAATTACTAAAACAAAAAAACATGCAAAAATTAAAGCCAAAAGGCAAGAAAATGGCAATTGAATTAGCTATGGCTGCTGCTAGAGAAATGATTGATGATTCATCCATTACACTTCCTCGTGTTATTCCTATACCAAAAACTGGCGGAGTACTACCTTTAATTCCTATTTTTGCGGGATTATCAGCGGCAGGAGCATTAGCAGGTGGTGCAGCTGGTATTGCTAATACTATTCATGAATTCAAAATTGCTAAAAAGCATTTTGCTGAATTGAAGAGGCACAACGAAAAAATGGAAGCTCTTTGCATTGAAAAAGGATTACATCTTGAACTTCATATGGAAAAAATTGCATTTAATGGTATTCGAGGCAATTTACTCAGATGGTTTGCTTCATATATCTTTAATAGAACACAAAAGATCGTCATTAATGGATATGAATCTGACTCTATAACTGTTAAGTCCGGGGTTCCTCAGGGATCGGTATTAGGTCCTTTTCTATTCGTATTATTTATTAATGACATAAAACATTGCTTTCTCTACTCAAAGTTTTTGATGTATGCAGACGATATGAAAATTTATACTACCTGTAAAAATATTCGTGACTGTCATTGTTTACAACAGGACCTTGATAGACTTTATGAATACTGCCTTAAAAACAAACTCTCTCTCAGCCTTCCTAAGTGTCACACTATCTCTTTTACAAAAAATAAAAATCGGATCAAATTTAATTATTCAATAAATAACACATGTCTTAATGAAGTTCAATCTGTGCGTGACTTAGGCGTTACACTTGACTCTTGTCTACATTTTGATACTCATATTGACAACATAGTAAAAAAAGCCTTTCAAATGTATGGCTTCGTGATGAGATGCTCAAATAGCTTTGTGCGACCCTCTACATTCTTAGTATTATATAAAACCTTGGTTCGGTCGCAATTGGAATACGCTGTCCATATTTGGAATCCTCTATATGATAAGTACAAGGATAGGCTAGACATTGTACAGAAAAAGTATCTACGTGCTATGAACTATAAATGTTATCGTCCTAAAGCCTCTTATGAGCAATTACTGAAACGTTACAATGTACTTAGTTTGGAATCTAGACGACTTCTTCTGGGTGCAATGATGTTGCATGGTATATGTAATAATAGGTTTGACTGCATTCCTATTTCAAATAGTCTACGTTATATAGTGCCTAGATCTGTCATGCTTCGCGGGGCACGTGTGCCTCGACTATTCCACACAGATTCGTGCAAGACTAACGCTGGGGTGCGCGTGCCTCTTCGTCGCCTTGTTGATGCTTACAATGCTCACTTTATGGAGCTTGACATATTTACTCTCTCCAAACATCGATTCAAGATTGGAGCTATTGAGTTACTGAATTCTTAAGTCTATAATATATTCATCTCTTAGTCATTTGCTATGCACACAAACTGTCTTCTTTGAAGTTTACTGTATATTCGTGGACATTGTTGTGGGTTACATGTGTAGTAACATAAATATGTTTTTTTTTGTATACGTATTCCTTTGTAAAGTACTTATTTAAGAAACTTAAGTTAAGCTTGGCATGTAAAACTGTTTTTTGTCCCTAACAAATAAAATAAAATAAAAAATAAAATAAAAAATAAAGATGGACTTAAAATTTATGTATCGAAACAAAAAAACTAAAGTATCGGCTACCCAATCGTCCCTTAAATAACTTTGACATTTTAAAATATGGGAATAGTATTCCTCCTTTTCGAGGGGTCTTTATGCGAGATGAACTGCCAATACAACCTTTTAAAAAAGAATCTGGGGTCATTAATTTAGATAGTTCTAAAAATCCTGGTTCTCATTGGGTAGCCTATGTAAAATATAATGATTATATAGAATAATAATAATAATAATAATAATAATGTTTATTTCGGAAAAATAGAGTTACATTGTTCACAAACTTATTTTACAATTAGGAAGAACATTACAGAAAATGGGGTAACGTCGGTACCTGTACTAATGAAAAATCATTGTATCACAGGTACCAGCGCCTTCCATACTAATGTTACAGTAAACAGTTTCGAACAAATAGTACTAGGAACTTTTTTGTTTTAAACATTTATTAAATTAAATTACTATTTATTTAAAAAACAATCTATTCTAAAGCTACATTTTGTGTATGTGTATGTATATACGTGTGCGTGTGTGTGTAAATGTATATGTATGTGTGTGTATATGTATGTGTATGTGTGTGTATGTGTATTTATGTATGAATGTGTATTTAGAAAATGGTTATTAATTGCCTATTGGTTATGGATGAAATGGGTTAGAATATTTTGATAGTTATGGTAATCTTAGGCGCAGGCCAGACAGAAGAGACGTAAGACGCAGACGGGGCGCGGACATTTGTCTCTACCGCGTCCCTTTCATACAAAATGTATAGAAGCGTCGCGACGCAAAACATACAAAAGAGACGGGGCGCGGGCGCAACGCTTTTACGTCTGCACCTTTTGACAAATGTCCGCGCCCCGTCTGTGTCTTACGTCTCTTCTGTCTGGCCTGTGCCTTAAACCCCCAAAAGAATTAATAAAATACTTAGGTTCTAAAGTTAACTATAATTATGACAATGTACAACGTGACCATCCTTTTAATTGCGGACATCTCTGCTTAAATTTTTTAAGGAAATTTTGGAGTGGGCACACAATAAAATAAATAGTATATCTCATTATAGCTCAGTATAAAAGTATGTCTATAACGGTCACCATCTTCGGAAGTAAATCAGAATTGACTTCATACTTTCAACCACCTTTGAACTTATCTGGTTAATATGAGTGCGGTTTGCTATACTTTTCTGTATTGAACTCAGTGCAACATTTCCGTAATAATATTCAACCTGTGATTAGAATTGAATGTGATCTAGTACAAGGTTCCTACTCCAACGGATTACCAACTCATGTGATTCACGAATTTATGTCTAGTACCGCTCCGTGTAATTGGTGCATAGAATCACCGCAAAACGTTATCTATTTGCCTGTAAACAAAACATTAATCCCATCTGTATCTATTAAGATTGTTGACCAATTCGGCCACAGCATTGAATTTGGAAAACAACAAAATGAACTACGTCTTCATTTAAAAAAGATAAAATGATTTTATATTATAAAAACCCAGCAGTTAATGTAAAGCGGCTTATTCCTTCAAAGACATCTAAAGTGCAAGGACGTAACAAAACAGTGAAAAAATTGACGAAGTCTAATAAAGATTTTCTAAAGGCGCTAGGCTTCCAGATATGAATATACAGGTTTCTGAATTACCACACTTTGACACTTCGATCGAAAGTTACGAAGTTTATTCTTACAATCCATACAATAACAGTTTTAGAGAAAATGATGAAATCAGAATTCCCATACAACAGCAAGATATATACGTACTACCATCGGCCCGCTCGATTTACATCGAAGGTGAAGCAAAACTCTTTAGAAAAGATGGGAACCCGATCAAAAAAGTTGTTACGTTCACTAATAATCCTCTTATGTTTTTGTTTCAATTCCATTTATTTCGTATCTGATATACCCTCCTAAGTCCTAGCATCCTTTATAGAGAACAATTTGTCCGACATGTTGAAGTCCCGACATTTTTCTCAGTACTGTCGTATGATGACCGCACGTACTTCCTAACACACAAATTAGATTTTCGTTTTAAATTCGGCGCCGAAACACACAAACGTAAATGTCAATGACAAAATTGACAGATTAAATAATTTAATATTGGATAAGCCAATCAGAGAACAGATATTTCTTCTTTCGGCCAGTGTACAAGATTGAAAATGGAGCACCAACGAACAGCAGGTAAACAAAAACTTGTTTTTTCGTGTTAATTGTTTATAAAATGTGTTAACTTTTTATTTCTCATTGAGATATGGTTACGGTCTATAGGTGAATGTTAAAGTTTTATCAAAACTTAATAGTCTGGAGTGAATAATTAGCCAAACATCAGTAATAATCAGTATGTTCTTTTTAAAGTACTTTCGGTTTTAACTATATAGTTAGGCATATTCAATTTATACGCGAAAAAGGATATTCGGCATTTATTTATACTAATACTATAAATGGAAATTTTGGATGTTTGGATGTTGTTACTCACTCACATCAAAATCACCAAAACGAATTTGGTAAAACTTTGTAGTATTATAGCTTATGTTTCTGAATACCACATAGGTTACTTTTTATCCCGAATTTCCTATAAAATTACATTGATTTGTTCTTTTCCTATTTAGAATTGACTGAGGAACAACTGGAAACTATTCTAAACGAATCTGACTTTGAAGATGAGGATTCGGATACAGCCGAACCCCTCCCAGAAGATTTAGACCACCTTTTTAGTACAACGTCAGAATCTGAAACCGAACCAGAAGCCACACCGCAACCAGTACAGATAGCAACTAGCCTGAGAGGAGTGCGTACTAGAGGTATGTATAGTATTTTACCAATTTATATTTTTGGTATAAATATTTCTTCGATTTCTTAAATATTTATTTTCATGCAGGTGGTTGTCGTTCACGAGGTAGAATACGTACTCGAGGCGGCAGGGCCCAAAGATTTCCAGTTACTCCAGAAAATGAAGAACTTTGGGGGAGACGGAGTTTTTTTAAGTCAATGCCATATTTGCAAGAGCCTTCTTATCCATCTAATAATGTAAACTCCCAAGATTCAATGAAATACCTTAACGAGTATATTGACGACAATTTGATCGATACCATTGTTCAAAAGACTAATCAGACTTCAATTGAAAAAACTGGCAGAAGTATTAATTTAACTAGGGAAGAATGTTATATTCATTTTGGAATAACACTATATATGGCGTGCTTACCACTGTCTCAAATCAGGATTTACTGGAATCAAAAATATGCTTTACCTATGATTACACAAGCTATGACGCGAGACAGGTATTTTTTGTTAAGAAATTCAATGAAGGTAGTTTTTGATAATGACATAACTATAGATATGAGGAAACAGGACAAACTTTGGAAAGTTCGTCCTCTATTAGATAGAATTCTCCAAGGCTGCAAAGCACAAGGGAGGCAGCAGAAAATTTCAATAGATGAAATGATCATTCCATTTACTGGGGCCTGTCCAATACGACAGTATTGCCCTGGCAAGCCCAACCCGACTGGTATGAAAGCTTTTGTTTTGGCCAATCCAAATGGTCTTGTTTGCGATTTAACTATTTACCAAGGAAAAGAGACTTTTGCATATGATACCCAATTTCATTTAGGTGAAAACGTAGTACAGAGTACTTAAACTGACTGAATCTTTAGTGCCTGGTCATTTGATATATTTTGATAGATATTTTACTACAGTTAGACTGGCAGACGAACTTGCTAAAAGAGGCTTAAAATGTACTGGAACTATAATGAAAAACCGCGTGCCAAAAGAAGTTATCAATAAAATAGACGATGATAAAACTTTAATGAGGAAAGGAAGAGGGAGTTCTGACGTATTAGTCCGAAATGATGAGGAGATCGCTTTCACTAAATAGATGGACAATAAATCTGTGTTACTGCTGTCCACTATTCATGCTGCCGAAAATTTGGATGACTGTAGAAGATACAACAGATCAACAAGACAATATTTATTTGTTTCACGTCCTGAAGTTATAAAGGAGTACAATAGTAATATGGGCGGAGTAGATTTAACTGACAGATTAATAGCAGTATGCCCAAGTAGAGCACGAACTCGGAAATGGACCGTAAGGTTCATATCCCATTGCTTGGACTTATCTATCACGAACTTATGGATTAAATTTAAACAAGAACAGATGGACAAAGGTATCCGAAGACATAAAATAGTACAACTTAGAGAGTTCAAAAGACTGATAGCAGAAAGACTAATAGAAGAGAATCTCTACAGAGAAGACGATTTGCTAAATGATAGTGGTGAACCGGAGGAAAGAAGAAACGTAAAAAAGAGGCGTCCGCCAATAGTGCCTTTGCCTTCTAAATTGAGACGAAAGCATGGAACTGATCATTTACCGGAGATGTTAACAACTCAGAGTCGTTGTAGGAATGAAGGATGTTCTAAAAAAACATCAGTAAAATGTTCAGGCTGTAATCTGTCGCTTTGTTTAACAGCAAAACGAAATTGCTTTAAGCTATTTCATATTTCTGATTAAATTCTTTGTTTTTCTTTATAATTTCATTATTTACTTTCTATTTTTTGTATAAGGCTATTATCTAATGATAACATTCCTAAATTGGGTTATTATTATCCTAAGCTTGTTCTTTTGTATGTTCCTTAATTGTACTAGAATTCATAATAACTTTGATAATAATAACATGTTTCTAGATTTTTAATAAAAAAAAGTTTGATAAAAGTTGATTATTTTGATTGCAAAAATGTGTTTTTATTTGATATTATTTATAAACATTTTCTCACTGTAAGTCCGAGATTCCTTTGTAACGGACATATTCTACCCCAGCATGTTATGCATTATAACCTAATGGCCTATAAGACGAACAAATATCACAGAATTATTTTTTATGCCAAAATAATCTTTAAATCAATGTCAATAATGTTTGTTCTAGCTAAAAATGTTGTATGAACTTTAAACTCTATTTTGAAGCGCGCAAAGTCTCGGGACTTTAACCACACCTCAAAATAGTTAATTAAAACACAAAATAATTAAATTTACAATGTTAGAAAAAAAAATGTCGGGACTCAGGAGGATATGAAATAAATGGAATTGAAATAGATCGTACGAAAAATTCTGGCATATCATCAACAATAAAGTCATTTTTTTTTTCATAACCTTTTAAGTGTCCCACTGCTGGGCAAAGGTCTCCCCCGACTGACTCCAGACATTCCTGTCTCGAGCCACATGACACCAATCACTTAAGAAGCGATCGATGTCATCCCGCCACCGTCTCCTCGGCCTGCCTCGTCTGCGAGTTCCTGCATTAGGGATCCACTCGGTAGCTATTTTTGCCCACCTGTCCGGAGTCATACGCCAAACGTGTCCAGCCCAGCTCCACTTCAATTTGGCTGTTTGAACTCCTACATCTGCGATTTGCGTTTTGGAACGTAGAATGGTGTTTCGCACACAATCAGTTCTCTTCACCCCCAAAATACTGCGCTCCATTGCTCTTTGGCAAACCTTAAGTTTGGTCTTCTGCTGTTCGGTCAAAGACCAGGTTTGGGAGCCGTAGGTAAGGACGGGCAGGATACACATGTCGACAAGTTTGCGCTTTAGAGAAAGCGGGAGTGTGCCTTTCATTAGATCTTTCATAAACTAGTAGCACTTCCAGGCGTTCTCGATGCGACGATCGATTTCTTTGCCTTGCCTGTTTTCGAAGCTTACTAGCTGGCCCAAATAGATGTATTCGTCGACATATTGTATTACCTGCCCATCTACCTCGATAATTTGCTTCCGTCCATTAGTCATAACCTGGGTTTTTGACCTGTTCATAGAGAGACCAACTTTAAGGCTTGCCTCGTTGAGCTCACACAGCATGGCATTAAGCTCTGCAGCGGTAGAGGCAAACAAGACAATATCGTCAGCGAAACGAAGATTCGTAAGCCTTCTCACGCCGACTTTAATACCTTTGTCTGCCCAAGATGTTGTAAGAGTTTTAAATACTTCTTCGAGCGTTGAAGTAAACAGTTTTGGGGAGAGAGGATCACCTTGTTTTACGCCTTTTTCTATGGGAAAAGATGGTCCGGAAGAATTTAATTTAATGTTGGCAGTACTGTTATCGTATATTAATTTAATAAGGTTTATGTATGCAATGTCGATATTTTGGTTATTTAAAGCTTCAAATATTGTGGTATGATTTAAACTATCGAAGGCTTCGGAATAATTAACCAACGCTAGATGTAGGGGTAAATTATATTCATTGCATTTTTCAATAACTTGATTGATAGTTTGCAGATGGTCGGTAGTGGAAAAACCAGGACGAAAGCCTGCTTGTTCTGGGGGCTGTTGTGAATTTAATTGGTCGGCAATCCGGGTCTCAATAACTTTAATAAGAATTTTGTAAATATGAGAGATGAGGCTAATTGGTCTATAGTTACCAATGTTGCTCTTATCACCTTTTTTATGGAGCAGAATGATATTAGCGTGGCAAATTTTATCAGGAAGCACTCCCTTATATATGATGTTGTTGCAAAGGTTAGTTATGTGAGGAAGGAGAGTAATGCTTCCTGTCTTAAGTGCTTCAGTGGTGATACCGTCATCTCCGGGGCTTTTGCCGTTTTTCATTGTCTTTATGACACTATGTACTTCATAACCCGTTATAGGTGGGATCTTACTTGGATCTGGACTAGTGTATGGTACTGCTGATTTAATTTTTGACATATCGGAGTAAAGATTTTGGTAAAATTTGGTGCTGATATCTATGATTTTATCCCTGTTTCTCTGTTTAACACCATGATCATCAGTAAGACTTTGTAACGGAACGTTACATGAATAATGATGTTTTGTTTAAGATTCCTACAAATCATAAATTGAACTACCTACATACATCATTATATTACATTACAGTGGTACATTTACAGACTTATATTCTAATTAAAACATTAATTAAGGAAACATAATAAAACAAATAATTACAATTAAACAAAATAAAATATAAAAAAAAAGTAAAATAAAATAAACATTAAAATGAATGCGTTGTTCTTTGGTTGTGCGCGATTTGTGAACGCGCCGAATGAACCGAACGAACCGAACGAACCAAGGAACGATGTCGATTGATGTGAATGCGGCGCGCGGCGCGAGCGCACTGCTGAGCGACATTCGCGAGTCGCTTCTAGGCTGATGCGAGTGTTTCACCTTCGACCAGCTTCCGTCCTGTCAAGCGCCCTAGCAGACACGACCGTTTAAATTCATTTTTATTCGAAACCAGTTTAAGGTGTTAAAGTTTTATATAATATTTTTATGAGTGAAAATCCCGAATTAGGGTAAGTTTTGAATAGCACACAAATTCACACATCATGATCATGTAGTTGTTTGTTTCATTTTTTATTTGCAGCTTATTATGTTCTGTGTACCACTATACCTATTTCTTGCTGTGTTACTCGTTTTATGTTGCTTAATTCATCAAGCTAATTAGCAAACAGTATTTAAGAAAAGCCTTAGTAATTGCTAAAAATGTTGCATCATTCTACCTAATTTAATTCTACCTTCAAGTAAAATGATATTTTTTAAATTCAATTTTAAATATTTTAACGTTCGATAACCGTAATTCTATTGTTTTCTTTCTTTTTTCTAAATTGCTTTGTGTAAACTCCGTTCTGGTTAGTACCGCCACGTCAATGCTACTACATTTAGATAGGCATCTCTTCCTCGTTGTCGACGGTGGTACTCCAGCTCGGAAATTATTAGGCCGAGTTCTGATTAGCTGGAACGGTGATTTCCAGGTTTTTCCACTCGGCTATAAGACGCCAGCAGCAGCCTCGCGTTCGGCTGCCTAACTACGGACCGAGGTCTCATCGACGCACTGCCTTCGGCGGACAGCACTAGGCGCACGTCCGCGCCGTCTCCATCGCCCGGGACGTCACCGTACAGCTCCGCACTGAACTTCGGCCTACTTCCATCTCCGGCCAGCGGCGGGATTATCGCCACAACTACAGGGGAGTACCTATCCCTGCAGAAGTGACTTCAGACAAACAAGTAATCCACGACCCACAAATTTTTGTGTGCCTCCGGCTGATATTTTTTTAGTAATACACATTTTAAAAGTACACACCCGTTTTTTTTTTTTTCAACACCAACCTAGGTGGGAAACAAACGGGTGGAGGTTACAACTTGTAATCCAAGATTTTACCCGATTGACGCCCTCTTTAGCTAGTCGAAGAGAAGTGTGCTTTTCTATAGCTGATTTAACGAGAAGTGAGTTCAGCTTTCTAATGTCATTACGTATACTACGTTTCACTTTTCGATCTATTTCATAATATGATGGTGAGCACTTTTGGAATGTTTCTCTTTCGGCTATTAGTTGTAAAGATTTATCAGAGAGCTTTGCTTTATTTTTCTTCTTTGGTTTAATGGATTTGCTTGCTTTATCTATTGCGGTTTTCAGGTGATTATATTGGAAGTCGATTTGTAATGGTTTTTTATTTCTAGATTAAACTTTTGACTTTGTTGATGCAGAGTGTGTTTGTCATGTCTTTTAATTGTACGTGTAAAGAGGTTTTTACGATGTTGTTTAATATTTACTGAAAATTTTACTCGAATTGGGCGGTGATCTGAACTAAAGTTTATTTTATTTATAACTGTTACATCTTTTATGACGAAATGGTTAGATGTGAGAACGTAATCTATTTCATTTGTGGTTTTTTATAAAAGAAACTGTTACTAATTTTAAGATTTTGCCCAAAGGAAAATTGGAGTAACCTAGTACCACGCTCGTTCCGACTTCCTAGTCCGTGTGGTCCAAGTATGTCTTGGTTATCCATGTCTTCCCTCGAACCGATCTTAGCATTAAAATCACCAAGAACTATGTTCCAAGTACCTCGGTGATCATCGCATGCTTTATTGAGAAGATCGTAAAACTCCTCTACATCATCATCGTTATGCGAAGATGTTGGTGCATAAACCTGAATAAGCGTCAAAGTTTGGTTATTGGAAATTTTAAGTTTTAAGATCGCTATTCTTTCTGAAACGCCAATGAATTCCACAATATTATCACGCCACTTTTTGGCTACAAGAAATCCCACACCATAAAGACCGCTTGTTGTACCGAAATGAAAGAATACACTACTGTCCGTTTCTACTGTTTGTTCTCCCAACCTCCGTACTTCTGATAGGCCGATGATATCCCATTTGATGGTTTTAAAAGCGTTGTCTAGTTCCATAAGACGCTCGTCACGCATTAGAGTACGAACATTGTACGTAATGATGTTGAGGTTTTTTATTTTTTATTTTATTTTATTTATTAGGGACAAAAAACAGTTACATGCAAAAACATACATATGATCATTTCTTATCCTAAATTAACATACATGTAACCCACATCAATGTTCACAAATTAACATTGTAGGTACATAAAGAACAAGAGTGTATCACTAAAAGCTAAAACTATAAAGTAATGATAGCATTTACAACTGTGAATTTCAACTCTTTTTTACAGATAACAATTTAACTGCTTCTCTTTTAAACTGGAAATTGGATAGATAAAAAACATCAAGTTCCATGAAATATGTGTTATACGTATCTACGAGACGACAAATCGGTGCACTAACTCCGGCGTTAGTTTTACAGAAATCTGTATGAAATAGACGAGGCACACAAACATTACGCCGTATAACCTTTCTTGGTAGGTACCTTATAACAGAGTTTGTTGCTTATAACAGAACAATGGAATCGATTATTACACAATCCATGCAGCATCATAGCAACTAGAAGAACACGCCTAGACTCTAAACTTAGAATATTGTATCTCTCCAATAACTGAGCGTAATGAGCTTTCGAACGATAACATTTATAATTCATACAGCGTAAAAATTTTTTTTGAACCATTTCAAGCCTGGTAACGTATTTTTCATATAAGGGATTCCAGACTGGAACGGCATATTCTAACTGAGACCGTATTAGAGTCTTATACAACAACAAAAATGTAGAGGGTCGCACAAAGTCACGGGAGGATCTCATAACAAAACCGAACATTTGATAAGCTTTGTTGATGGTATTGTCTAAATGCAGCTCAAAGTGTAAACAGGAATCTAGCATCACGCCTAGGTCACGGATTAAATTAACTTTATTTAAAACAGTGTTATTAATGGAGTAGTTGAAATTAATTAGATTTTTATTTTTAGTAAAAGATATTGTGTGACATTTAGGGATACTGAGAGCGAGCTTATTTTTTTTTGCAATATTCATTAAGCCTATCAAGATCATCTTGAAGCAGTGAGCAATGCTCTAGATTCTTACACGAAATGAAAATTTTTATGTCATCTGCGTACATTAACCCTTAACCACCTAGCGTCGGTCACAGTGACTCCATGCGATATATTTTTTCAAATATTTCTGTTATTACGCGTGCCACGCGCCTGTGACTCCGTGTACTTTTTCCCCTCCCTCTCCAGTTTGCGGTCCGTGCTCGACCAAGTAACACGTGCGCGCAGTGAAAAGATTTAGGTAAATATATTTTGTATGCGGTCATGGTGACCGACGCTAGGTTGTTACGTTACTTTTAGTGTTAACATTTTCGTGTTTTTTTTTAGGTTTATCATGTCTCAACGTGATCAAAGTATCAGTAGATGGTTAGAAGAGTGGGATTCAGATTCCGAGGATCAAAGGGGCGTGCCGGAATTACCAAATGAAGATTGCAGTGACATTGAAGATATACCGGTAGACCACGTCATTGATGGCGAGTGTCAATCAGACTCTGATATTGATATTGACGAGTTAAGTGAAGAGAACGATAATCTGCCAGTTGATGATGATGATCTGCCAGTTGATGATGATGCATCTTCCGATGATGATGTTCCATTGGCAAGGTACCGGAACTATTTCGGAAAAAATCGGTTCCGTTGGTCGTCACAACCTCCAGTTTCGCGATCAAGGACTTTGCAACACAACATCGTTTGCCAACCGCCAGGATTGAAAAGGAACATCAGAGATGTTTTGAACAGAAATACAACACCATTCGATATATGGCAGTTATTTTTTACTGATGATATGTTAGAAGAAATTGTTAAACATACAAACGAAAAAATTAGAAAGATAAGACCTAACTATCAAATTCAGACATGTGTTCAAGACCTCGACGTAGTGGAACTAAAAGCTTTTATCGGTATGTTGTACTATACCGCAATTTTCAAAGAAAACCACACATGTTGGTACAGCACAGATGGCACAGGAAGAGAGATTTATCCTTGTATAATGAGCAAGAATAGGTTTGAAACATTGCTAAATTGCCTTCGATTCGATGATGCGAGCACCAGAGATGAACGCCGTAGCACTGATAAAGCTGCACCTATATCTCAGCTGTTTGATAAGCTGATACAAAACTGCAAAGAAGTTTATTCAATTGGCAGTTACGCTTGTATTGACGAGATGTTGGTGGGTTTCCGTGGGAGGTGCAGCTTCAAAATTTACATGCCGAAAAAACCCAATAAATATGGTTTAAAAATTATGTGCCTGACTGACGCCAAAAATGGATACCTTGTTGATGGCTACTTATACTTGGGAAAAGACTCGGATAGCCAAGGCTTGCCCGTTGAATACCAAAGATTGAACAAACCCACGCAAGCAGTTTTGCGATTGGTTGCATCGATAGAAGGAACCCACAGAAATGTCACTGTTGACAATTGGTTTACTTCAGTAGAGCTGATGAACATTCTAAAGCAAAAACAGCTGACACTTGTGGGTACCCTTAAAAAAAATAAAAGGGAAGTACCTCCTCAATTTTTGCCTAGCCGTCATCGGGACGTTGGCTCTTCGATTTTTGGATTCACGTCAGATGCAACATTGCTATCTTATGTACCAAAGCAAAACAAAGCCGTGCTTGTTCTCTCCAGCATGCATCACGCGTCAACCATCGATCCACAAAAACAAAAGCCAGAAATGATAACTTTTTATAATAGCACCAAAGGTGGCGTCGACACATTAGATCAGAAATGTGCCATTTACTCAACTTCTCGACGCACACAGCGCTGGCCAATGGTGGTCTTTTACAGAATGCTTGATGTATTTGCAGTAAATGCATACATCATCAGCAGCATGAACCAATCTCAGATAAAGGTGTCCAGACTGAATTTCATGAAACGACTGGCTGAAGATCTTATCGAACCCCATTTAAGACGTCGAGTAAACCAGTTTGGATTGCAAAGGGAACTTCAAAATACTATTCGCCGGGTTCTCAAAATAGATGAACAACCAAGAACATCTTCGGCAGGCAGCTCTGACAAATTAGAATCACGCAAAACTTGCTCGACGTGTGACCCAAAAAAGAAACGTAAAACGTTCCATTTGTGTTTTCAGTGCAAAAATCCAATTTGCGTTGAGTGTTCTCAAAAAATGTGTATAGGCTGCCGCGAGAAATTGTAAATGTTAGGGAGCTGTAATTTTGTAATGACTGTGATTTGATTGTGCCAATGATAGTTTTATATAAGAGGTTATATGTTTAAGTTACTAAAATAATTAAAAATTAAGAAGTCTCATTGATTGTTATTGCTTAGATCTCAGCTTAATTAAAAAACCTATAATTTGTTAAAAAATTTGTGAGTCAACTTTTATTAATGATAGTAAAAAGTAAAAAGTGTTAATTTGAAGAGTTAATTAAAACAATTTGAAATAAAAACAATTGAAGAACATGATGTAGTTTTGATTTATAGCAATTTTTGAGCTTTTTACCTTCCTAATAGTACTTATACGCAAGCGGTCACCATGACCGACGTTAGGTGGATATGTTACTAGAATACACGTTAGGTGGCTAAGGGTTAAGAAATTGGAATTCAAAAAACAACTTTTTATATCATTAATGAATATAATAAATAACAGTGGACCCAAAATGGATCCTTGAGGAGGTTGAGAGAGTTCGAGTCCTTTGGGCGCGCCGTGGTCGTTTGACGGGGTATCGATCTCGCCCGGGGATTCTTAGCACCCCATGCTCCAGGGCTCCTCCGGCTACCGTCGTCGCCGGATTTGCTCCTGGAGACGCCGGGAACTCGGGGCCGTTTTTTGGATAGTTGGTTCATAGTGGGGGGGGGGGGGGGGGTTGGACCTTAATCCGCCACGCTGGTCCTGTGCGTGTTGGCGGATCGCCAGAGCCTCGTTCGTTAGTCAGCAGACAGTACCACGAGCAGGTGAGGTTGGCTTGGGTTCTGTAGGTTGGTATTCAGAACCCCTTACTATCCTAAAGTCATACATTTCATTAAATGAAGCAGAAAATAAAGTTGCAGCCTTATGGGGTTGGAATTTAGCCGGCTTTAAAAGCGATGGTCAGTTTAGTATTGTAATACCGTTAAATAAAATTTTAGGGTTTGCTGAGGATTATAATAAAATTGTAATTAATTGTAAACATGAACTTATAATGAACAGAAGCAATTCTAATTTAAACAGTGTTCCTTGTGTGTATCCTTAGTGATGATGTTACACATTTTCAAATAGATATACAAAGGGTGCAGTGGAGAGTGCCACATATAAAAGTGTCAGATCGGGAACAACTCACACTTTTGAAATATTTGGAAAAAGATAAACCTAGCTATTCAAATGACATTTAGGAATTGGGATTTGTATGAATATCCTCTACTAACCAAATCTACAAAGCATTCTTGGTCAGTTAAAACGGTTTCACAATTAGAAAAACCAAGATATGTAATTTTCTGCTTACAGACTAATAGAAAAAATAATAAATCGAAAGACAGCTCAGTATTTGATCATTGTGATGTGACAAACGTAACGTTATTTTTGAATTCTCAGTATTTTTTTTTTTTTTTTCACGGACTTTACCTCTAACGTAATTAGAGCCTATTCTATTGCTAATTCTATTTGTCATTCCAGTTCTATCATGTATGCCTCTCGTACTTTCATTCCGCATACTATTTCTTTCTTTCATTCATCACCTTTTATTCTGTATTCATGGGTGGGATTCCCATTTTCATTAACTATTCTATTTCTTCAACTTTTTATTTATTTATTTCTTAACTTATTTTAGGGGTAATGATGAGTCATTTCTTTTTACTTTTAATTAAGTAGTTACAAATTATATCTTATATGCTAAACTTATCTCATACTTGTATTAATTACATTTTAACTTTTATATTTATATAGTTGCTCTTAAACTATTTGCCTACGTGCTACTTATTTTACAGTTTTGCCTATTTTTTCTATGTTTACATGAATATAGATTGCAATATATTGTGAAACATAGTTGTTTTATCTCGTTTTATTTCTTTTTATTACAATTTCTGCAATATTTACGCAGTAGCTTAATAGTAAGTTACGTTTTTTTTTGCTACTCATTACATTTCTAATATTCTCCCTTGTTAGCTTTAGTTTTAGCTGCTGCTCCAATTCGTACCTAAGCGCACCGAATGCAGGGCAATCTAAAATGATGTGTGGGAGACTTTCCGACACATCGGGTTCGCAGGTGCACGATGGACTCTCCTTACACTTGAAACGATGCAAGTATTCGGAGAACCCACCGTGCCCCGTCAGAACCAGTGTTAGCACCCCTGCCGGTCTCACCTTTTGTACAATACGGAATGCCGCTATGGCATCGGGAAGGAACATCTTCGTCACCGAGGCCGTCTCGCCCGACACGTATCTCCGATTCCATTCATCGAGCGATTCCATGCGAATGCGTCTTCTGATGAATGAGATCGGACACCGGTCGTAGTCCGGCTTCCTCCGCAACGACAATGCTGCCTCCTTAGCCAGCTCATCCGCGCGCTCGTTCTCCGGCAGGCCGGCGTGGGCCTTGACCCAGAACAAGGATACATCTTTGCCCTGGGCCAATGCCAGAGCCAGGTTTTTTCGCGTCTGCACTGCCAGGGGATGAAGGGAGCCATGGCTTGCAAGCGTCTGCAATGCTGACATCGAGTCACTGTACAAGCCATAGCTCGTCCCAGCGCGTTTGAGGATAAGATCCGTGGCCCTGCAGATAGCCAGGAGCTCCGCCTGGTATACCGTGCAGTACGCGGCGAGGCTAAGCTTGTGGTTTCGGGTCTCAGCGACATCCTTCCAGATGGATAATGCAGCCCCGACCTTCCCCTTAATCTTGCTGCCGTCGGTGAAGATTCGCACCGTCTGCACGTTCCTGCTATCAACTAGCTGTTGGTCTGCCAGGCATTCGAACTCCAAAGCCATCCACTTGGCCGAATGAGGAGCTTCTGCAAACCGTACCATATTTTCAATCTCCCTGTCTCCCGGTATAAGCTCGGATGACCCTCTCCTGGCTGCATACAAGGCGGCTGCCTCTTGTATGCGCAGGTCTAGAGGAAGTATCCCAGCAAGTACCAGTGCTGAGTTCAGAGACACTGTACGGTAGGATTTGCAGAGCTTCTGCGCGAATCCCCGTTGGAGTGAGCCCAGCTTCTTCCGTATCCCCAGCTTTTTCGTAGCTGGAGCCCAGGCTCCGGCTGCGTACGTGACAATTGGCTCTATGGTGGCAGTATATATTATTTTTACGACCTCCCGGTTTAATCCCCACTCGACTTTAGCCGCTCTAGCTAGCTGCTTGTAAATAGCAGTGGCTTTTTGGCAGATGTTGTTAACATGTGCGTTAAAAGTCAACTTATGGTCTATCGTGAGGCCCAGCACTTTCATCTGCTTAACCATTCCTTTTTTTTTTTTTTTTTTTTTTTTTTCGGGGGGAAATCCTCATGGACTTCCTCCGCCTGGGGAGAGGTGGAGGGGCGTGCCGGACTCTTACCGGCTAAAACCCCCCGGTGTCTCCTCCTCGCACGTGCGCGTGGGGCCGCGGGAATCCAGATTCTTCCGCAGCCCCACACTGGTGCCGGCCCGGTCTGTCCGGGCCTCAGCTCCTGCACGGGGTAGTGAGGTGTACAACTACCCCGTGCACCGCCTCAGAGGCGCGCGCCGACACCCGCGCGCGCCTCCACCTCGGGTCCATCGAATAGGGGGCGGAGACTTCCCCAAGTCCCTCGCCCCTGGACCCATTCATGGGGGGCGGAGAAGCGTTGTCCGCCCTCCCCCTGCGCCCGGTACGTCTTCTGCGGCCGGGGAAGGGAGTCGAGATCTTCCTCTCCCGTTCCGCAGTCTCCTTCTGCGACATCACTTCCTCGCAGAAGGACACCACCGCGTCCCACGACTCTGCGCTACCGACCATACTCTGCACTACGGCCGGCAGCGACAGATCGCCTCCTACTTCATTTGTGAGGACACGGCGCTGCTCCTCCCAAGCTACACACTCGGCGAGCGTGTGTTGCGCCGTGTCCTCCCCGCACTGGACGCAGTGTTGGCACCGAGCGTCCGGCTCACTGTCTATGCGACACAGGTACTTGCCGAAGCATCCGTGCCCCGACAGCACCTGCGTCACCCTGAACGACAGGGAGCCGTACCTTCTCCCGAGCCAGTCGTCGAGTACTGGCCGGATCGCCTCGACGGTAGCGAGGCCGGCGGCAGGGCGCAGAAGCCTTTGCCGCCATTCCGCCACCAAGACCTGACGGAGCTCTCCTCGGCGCAGCTCGATCTGCCGCTGCACCGGCATCGAGCCCCGTGTCCGCTCTTCCTCGCGCCATCTGTACAATGACGCGAGTACTTTCGCCTCCAGGTCCCAGGGCGGGGATCCGGCCAGGACGCAAGCCGCCTCGTAGGAAATCGTGCGGTACCCGCGGACGACTCTGACGGCCATCGCCCTCTGCGGTTTCCGCAGAATGGCGAGAGTGCTGGCCGTCATGTCGAGCGCCCACACAGGAGCCCCGTACAGGGCCATGGACCGCACGATTCCCACGTACAACCGCCTACAGGCGGCGCTCGGGCCTCCCATTTTGGGAAGCAACCATCAGAAAGAGAAGAGAAGCCGCGCCCATCAGCTTGGGCGCTAGCCGCCGGAAGTGAGGCCCGAATTCCCAACGGCTGTCGAGCACCAATCCTAGGTACTTCATGGTGAATCCGACAGCTATCCGAGCCCCACCGACCACGATGTGTGATCCCGGCGCCGGCGCCCGTCGGGGGCCATGAAACACCATGGCCTCCGACTTGTTTAGGGCCACCTCCAGGCCCAGGCCCCCCCCCCCCCCCCCCCCATAATTACCTACGCCAACGGTCCAACCGCCGGCATAGACTCTTCGCGACCGCGCAGTGCCGCACGGTGTCACGTGCGCATTCCCCGCTGTGTCGCATGCACAGCGCAATCAATGCCCTTATTCTTGACCTACCCGACTGTGACGTGTTGACCGACAGTTTCAACCAAATTATGTTATTGTGCTCGAAATTTTGTGAAAAACAACAATTTATAACTTCATAAAATGTAATTTTTCGTCTTAATATTATACCTAATTAGATTATGGTAAATTTTAATAATGTATTAGAAATTAATTACTGTTATTGGTGTTTATCCGTTGTAATTAATAAATAATAAATAAATAAATAATAATAAATTTCAAAGTCTTATGAAATCAAATAATATTAATCATTATTCAACTTTTTCGACAAAAAAAGCTTCAATAGTTGAACGATTTATAGTCGCCAAACATTGAAGTCCAAATTATACAAAGAATTTAGTTTACAGGGTAATTATAATTGGATAAATAATACTATCAATAACGTTACATATAAATATAATCACACTAATCATCGAACAATTGACGAAATTCCCGCTAAGGTTAATAATACTAATAAAACACGTATATTAATACCTTAACCATTCCTATGTTAACTCCTCCCATGCTCAGGGCTGGCGTGTCGTATTTAAGTTTGTTAGTGACAACCATTGCTGTCGTTTTGTGTGGTGCAAATCTTAGTTTGTTTTTGACACCCCAACTCTGAGCGCGGGCAAGAGCTGCATTGGCTCTCATTGCGACGTCTAGCGCTGTGTCACCGTCTACCACCAAGATCACATCGTCCGCAAATGCTTGAATGAAGTGCTCCTTTTCCAGCTCGTGGAGCAGCGGGTCCAGCAGAACGTTCCATAGTATTGGACCACCGATTGACCCTTGAACACAGCCTTTGTTTGTGTTTCGTGTGCATTCTGTTTCGGCATATCTTACCCTAACTTTTCTACAGTCGAGGTAGCTATCCAGTAGCATCCTGATGTTTACCGGGCACTTTTCCTCAGCCAGTCTGACTTTTATAGCCGGCCACCATGCGCTATCAAAGGCGCCCTCTATATCCAATGACACCAGGACAATTAGCTTCTTCAGCCTCAACTTGCCCTGCACGTGTTTGATTAGCGTATAGAGGGCGTCTTCGGTGCTCTTCTGGGGCATAAAACCGTACTGGCGAGTACTAATCCTCGGCACTAACTGCCATTTAATCCGTGCTACCGTCATCCTCTCCAGGACCTTTCCTAAGACTGGCAGGAGACCAATCGGTCTATATGACTTGGGGCTCGTATAATCGTTCTTGCCTGGCTTTCTGAGGACTACCACCGTTGCCTCCTTCCAGATGTCCGGGAAGTGTGCCAGTTCTAGGCACTTGTTGTATAGGGCAAGGAAGGCGTCCGGGTCCTGGTGAATTGCTCGACTGCATATCGCACCCTCAGTGGAAAAAAGTCATAAGCCAGAAATGTAAATTTTTCAGTACGGCCAAAAAACTGGTTTTATGGAAATATTTACTTTGTCTTTGGTCGTAGAGGAAAGATTCTTATATCAAACAAAAGGGGAAAAAACATTACACTGCGTGTTGTTTTTAAATTAGTGCTAATGTTTCCAGTTTATTAGGAATTGTAGAAATAAGATATTATGCTATTTTTCGTTATTTAAAAAAATATGGTTTTTTAAGCATCAATACTTAAGCCAAACTTTCCCGTGAAATTAAATATATTTTAAAAAGTAAGTTCAATTACAGGAATTATGAACTTCTAACACTGACAATTATTGCTAGTATAAGCAAGATTACTGCGTTTTTTCTTTTGTTGAATTTGTTGTTTATGTTAAGTATCCAACACTCATGCCTATTTTCAATTTAAAGGCTTGTTGAGAGATCTCAAGTAAACAATAATAATTATTTTTTCCATTACCTGTGATAGAAATTTTACATGCATATTGACAGATTATTACCTGAGAATAAATATTTACGACAAACGGAAAAAAAAAAAATCGGTTCAAAGAAATTTATTTCTTATAAAAACTTAACTTAGTTCATTTACAATAAGAAATAATTAATTACATTTCACAATAAGATTTCGTTTACCTCTGACGCATGCTTATAAACTTGTGATTCATTATAATTAATATTTTGTTTCAAATATTTTTTGTTAT
Source organism: Autographa pulchrina (assembly GCA_905475315.1). Lineage (NCBI taxonomy): Eukaryota > Metazoa > Arthropoda > Insecta > Lepidoptera > Noctuidae > Autographa > Autographa pulchrina. Next base: position 12,323,196 of record FR997761.1, on the reverse strand, counting down.
ATCCAAAATAATCAGCATAGCTTTGGATACAATTATAGTTTGTAACATAAATAACAGTATTGAATAATAACTGCCAAGATATTATGTATTTTCAGTGAAGATTACCGTTATTAATATTTTTTGGATGAATTTCTTAATATTCAGCTTTAACTTGTCAAAATTATTAAAATAACAAACTGAGCAATTTTCGCAACTCCATTTATAACAAATATTACTCTTATAAAATTAAATGCAAGAAACATTCACAAGTTAACAAAAAAAAACACTTTTTGTATCTGTTTGAATCAAAATACTGTTAGGCTAGTTTTTTATTAAAAGGTATTTAGTTGTATTTTTAATGTTGACTAGTGATATGTTAACAAAATAGGGCCTTTGACACATGGCCTGTACCTTTTGTTTTAAAATAATGATAAAAATACTTATAATTAAATATGTCATAATGAGATCAATAATATTAAATTAACTAAAAAGTTATTCTTCAGATGAATCAATTACCTCCAAATTTGTAGACTCAGTTGCTGGTAACAAATTTCTACAGAATGTTTGGTAATGTGGGGGTATAGCATTCGTATCACATAGGTTAATTAAATCCTTAAACAATGCGTTAGAAATAGTTAACAATTGAGTATAATATGCATGTGGAAGTTCATCAGAATCCACGATATTGACATATTCGTTTTTCGTGTGCGCGTTGAAGTACGATTTATCGTATCTAATCTAAAATATTAATTGCTTTCGAAATCATATTTAAATAATAGTTTATTTGGTGCACTGGGACTTGCTTTGATTTCTTTGATTTGTAAAAAAAAAACTTTATTCCCGTTTGTATAATGCGACCAATTTTTGTTTGTGGTTACGTGAGATTTTAAGCTGTAAAAGTCATTTTGTGTCATTTCTTTTATTAAAATGTATTTGCTACTGTTGCGGGAATGCTGACACAATGTTTTGAGTTATCGGTACTGTAGTGCGCTGTGAACCTCAGTTGTCCCGTGGTCGCCTTGTATACCGCACTACAGCACACACATATAATAATATGTATTGTATTCAGTCGTAATTAACAGTCGTAATTAATAAACTTAAGTAAGTTATTCGCAGACGTATTATTTCTCTCTGTACACACACGCAACCCCAGCTAATAAAGTAACAAGAGCGACCAGTTACAAAACTACTTTTGAGTTCATGATTACTTCATACAGTTGGTCAGGCGAGTACAATGTTTTATTTTTCATATTCTTCTCTATGCAGGCATGCATTGAGTCGCCTTCGTTTTGAGTATGTCCAGTTTTTAAAAACGCGACACATATTTATGTTACAATTTGTATTAGGTATTTAGAACATTTTATTTTATTTATTTATTTATTTCACAAAAAGAACGGCACATAATACCACTTACACTTTTGCTTAAAAAGTTACATTTTAAAACTTATTATCCAAACAAGTTTTATAAAAAAAGACACAGTAGTCTAATTAATTATTTCATCCATTATTCATCTCACAAAACTTCAAGCATTCCAACATAAAAAATCGTCTAGCACTCGATTCCCTCGCAAACACGTCACACTCTGGTTTTGAATTCAGGAAACGGTTTAACAATTTCAAAATGCGTGGTACCGGCGAATTAGCTCTACTTACAGTCCTGCAGCTAGGTACTGCAAACAGTTGGTGTTTTCGATTTCTAAGGTAATTATCGGGGGTGAAGATTTGAAGGAGTGCATTGTGTAAATCCGGTGCGTTTATTTGGTTGTGAATGATTTTCATAAAAAATAATATTTGCTGCATAACACGACGTACTTGGAGAGAATTATATCCTAGACAGCCCAATAAAAACAATGTAGGGTATACAAATGGATAGAAACCGTAAACGCGCTTGTATAGGTTTCGTAGGAAAGCTCTTTGCACCTTCTCTAATAACAAGACGTATGTGACTTCGTGCGGATTCCAAACCATAGCACTTGACTCCAGTTTGCTACGGACCAGAGTGTTGTATAGTAATTTGACTACATTGTGATTGTGGAAATCACGAGAATTTCGGAGAACGAAACCGAGTCTGCGAAAAGATTCCTTTGCCACCGTTGTTATGTGGTCATGGAAGGAGAGCTTTTGGTCAAACAAGACGCCCAAATCTTTCATGCTGACACTCCTTTCGATGACAGTGACACCAAGCTGATAATTAAAATAGATTGGCCGTCTCATTCGACCAAAAGTTACCACTCGACATTTGCTTATATTAAATTCCATTTTGTTTGTCGCACTCCACTCATTCAACGCATCAATATCCTGTTGTAGCGCAAGGGCATCAGCTTCCGATCTTATCTCACAAAATATTTTTAAGTCATCTGCGTACAAAAGACATTTAGAATGTTTTAGAATTAAAGGTATGTCATTAATCATGATTAAGAAAAGCAATGGACCGAGCACGGAGCCTTGACTCACGCCAGAACGAGTATGGTAAGCACTGGATTCATATAATGTTTAGAATAAGTCGTGCTGAGTCCAAATAAAATGTTCTCTTTCTTTCTTTCTTTTCTTTATATTCCTACGCGTACGAATTGTTGGCGGTCACGCAGGTAGTCGGCAATTAATCTTAGAAGTTTTGGGGCGAAACCAATACTACTTAGCTTTGCAAGTAAGATGTCATTATTGACTCGGTCAAATGCCTTCCTGTAATCAAAATACAACACGTCAACTTGGCATCCCCTGTCAAGACTGGTAGAAATGTAATCTACAAGAGTCAAAAGGTTCGTGAATACTGATCTTTCACTCCGGAAACCGTGCTGTTCATTACACAAACTAACTTCTACTTGTCTGTAAATATGTTTGTGCAATATGTGTTCAGAAACTTTTGCTAGTGTAGGTAGGATGGCTATGGGGCGATATTCCTCAACAATGGTTTTGTTAGAGCTTTTAGGTATAGGGGTAACTCTGGAAAGCTTCCATTGCTGAGGATATTCTCCCTGTTGCAAAGCTATGTTAAAAATGTGGCATAGTGGAGTCACTAAAATTTCAGCCATGCTCCTTAGTATGTAAGGTGGTATGTTATCTGGGCCTATGGAACTATCGATTTTAATTTTTTTTATTCCGTATTCTACGTCTTGTGGTAAACAATTCATGTATATTAACTAGGCAACTATCAGATGAATCATAATTGTTATTGCGTCTAAGTAATTCTATATTAAGATGTGGAACTTCATTTAAAAAAACACTTGAGAAAAAAGTCGCAAAAGCCTCTGCAGCTGCGATTCCGGTCACAGTTTCACTTTGGAAGGTAATAGTTGGTTCAAATCCACCTTTTGAACGCAAGCTTGTGACGTAATTCCAAAATTATTTTGGTTTGTGTTTAATATTACTTTCAATTTGACTCAAGTGTGATCGGTGCGCTTCCTTAATACGCAATTTTAAGGTTGATCTATGGTTAGCGAAATACTGATAGTCATCTGTTGATTTACTTCGTTTCCAGTTGGAATGGAGTTTAAGTTTGAGTTTTAAATCTTTTATAATTTCTGAAGTGAACCAAACCGGATATCGTCTACTTTTGTTTTGACGCCGCCGTCTCTTTTTAGGAATACAAGTATTAAATATATTATATACTATATTGTAAAAATGTGCAGTAGCTAAATGAATGTCTTTACTATCAAGAACAGTGTCCCACGATGCCTCAGAAAATAAAGAGGAAAGTTGGTCGAAGTCACACTTACGGAAATTCCAATCAAGATCCGGGTTTATGTTTGTCGGTTCAAGAGCAGGCAATCGGCGTGGTGTACCTATTTCTGTTGCAATATCTAGAGCTGGATGGTATGCGTCGGGGGGTACAATACCCTCAGTCTCCACAACCTGTGCGTTGTTTATATTTCCGTTTTCCTGAACCAAAACCACGTCTAGCACAGCTCCATACGAATTCACCACCTCATTCTTCTCATTCAAACTACAAAATGTTAAAAAATAACAATAATAACTTTTTATATTATTAGAAGCACTATTTAAATTTAAGTCGCCCAAGATAATAACATTGCCCTTAATATCATGAATAAAACTTTCAATTTTACAGAACCATCGCATATAGTCCTCATCTGTGGCACCTGGTTTGAGATAAACAACACAAATATGAAAAGTTTGTCCACTAAAAGATAAAGTAGCCCACAGGTCTTCGCCCCCAACGTTTCGAACTCACTGCGCCTTGTAAGAGTGATAGCTCGCACAGCCAGAAGTACTCCTCCGCAAGGTGTATTCCGATCACGTCTTAATACATTCCAGCCGTCACAAGTGAGTTCTGCATCTTCCACAGACTCGTCTAGGAACGTTTCTGTTGCAGCTATCAGATTATTGTCAAGTATAGACAAAATATTTCGCCAATTATTCAGTTTAGTTTTAAGACCACGCACATTCTGATAAAAAATACTTATTATGGTAGCTTTCTTTACACAGCTATTCACGAAAGGACTGCTGTGAGGGAGCCGGTCTATCTGAATAATTATTGCGCGGTGTTCTTTTGTATGAGAACCATGGCTTGATGCGCGCATTTAGTGGCCATATCTTAGCTGAGAAACACTTTTCGTAGTAATCCACAGGGACTCCAATTTTAAAAGACTTGTAATTGCCTTTCGGTGTCAACTCCTCTACAGTGCAGGAAACATCAGGAAACAGTTGACGGAGGTAGGCACGTATTTCCTCGGCACTGGATTCCATGTTCCAAAGGTGAAAGTGCCTACGTGCCTCTGCTGCTCTTAGAGATGTGGCGTTGGGTCTGGCCGCACCATATAAGAAGTTATGACGACGGCTCTTCTTTTTCACTTCAATCCATTGTCCTTCGTCAACACTTTGAATAGAAGTAGAAGCACATTGACCCTTAGATGTATTAGAGACAGTTTCCTCACATTTACAGTTGTTAGGTACGCTGGTTACCAGAGAATCACTCACGTTTACAGAGGTCTCAGATTTATTTTATTTTTTTTATTTATTTATTAGAAACAAGTTGACAAAAACTATTTCTTAGAACTATGCCCCGCAAAACCGTTTACACGGTTTGTCTGCGGGAACGTAACAGGATATAATGACAATATATTTTATTAATGCGGACACTTATTAGTACTTAAAAACTAATATTTATGCTACTATATATACATTATATGACTTTCTGTCTCAAAGACCTGGAGAACCACAAACGAGTCTACAAGTTCTTAATATAGAACTGCTTCAATAATTTCGCAAATTTACTTTTAATTTTTTGGCTTCTTATATCTACAGGTAATTGGTTGAGCAGATATGGTACTCTTTTATCAAGTGTTCGATCGCCAAAATAATTGCTTATTCTAGGAACATCAAATTTCCGTGCCGATACTGTCCTAGTTGCGTGGTTATGAGTGACTAGCGAGTGACGCTCCCAGCTGCCATGACTATTAACCAGAAGTAGATACTTATGTTTTACAGTGATTGGAAGGATTTTGCATATCTTGAATAGGTTATAGTAATTGTCTTTACATTTGTTTTTCGTTTGTTTATTGACTAGCAGTTTTAAGAATCTAATTTGCTGCGCTTCTATTTTATCTAAATTAGTTTTAAATGTAAGTCCATATGAGTCAAGAGCGTAACTTAATATTGGGTCTACTAATTGTAAATAAAGGCACTTGAGAGTATTCTTTGGTACTTTAAAGCTTAGATGGTAAAATTTGCCTAGTAATATTCTAAGTTTATCACATAAGTAGTCTATGTGGCTGGACCATGAGAAGTTCTCGTCAACCTTCACTCCTAGATACGTCACACATTTATCACGTACAATTGGTTTACAATCGCAGTTTACATTGTTTTTGTGTATGCACGCAAAGTCATGTGTGTACATTGGAGGAGGGTCACCAGGAGGAGGTAAGTACGGCGAGCGAATTATAATTAGCTTGGTTTTATCGGCGTTCAAAACAATTCCGTTGTCATGTGACCATTTCACGACTCGGTCAACGTCAAGCTGCACGAGTCGACAAGCTTCATCGAGATCGGCGCCGGCGCGCAACGCGCACAGGTCATCAGCGAACATGTACGCTGAACAGTTGCGTAAGACGCCGCACAAGCTGTTGACGTGCATGAGGTAGCATACAGGCCCGCATCCCGCGCCCTGTGGCACCCCGCACCTCACCTCCCTCGCGTCACTGTACGACTCGCCCACCTTCACGCTGTATCGTCTCTTCGTGAGATAGTCACCAAACCATTTATTGAGTGGCTCCCCCACCCCACACTCCTCCATTGCTTCCAATAATGATTTTGATTCTAAAGTATCAAATGCCCTTTTGAAATCGAAGAAAACTGCTACCACAAAATGTTTTTCATTTAAGTATCCATTAATTTCGTCACAAAATTTAGATAATAAGGTGGTCGTACTTTTGCTCTTTTGAAATCCGTGTTGACATTCACTAATAATGCTGTTTTTATGAAGATAATTTCCTATTTGATTAACAATACATTTCTCTAGAATTTTGTCGACACTTGATAAGATGGCAATCGGTCTGTAATTGGACAGTATTTTACGATCACCTTTTTTGTAAATAGGGCGCACAATGGCCTCCTTTAACTTACTCGGACATATATAAGAACCTACACATAAATTTATTAATTTTGCGAGCACGGGACTTACCCTATTAACCAAATATTTTAGATCAGACATGCGTATGTGATCGCTTCCGGGTGATTTATTTGTATTCATACTTGCGATTACTTTCTTAACATCATATCTATTCACCGGTTGCCATCGCATACACACATTCTTCTCCTTTACATATGCTCTTCTATCCAACCACTTCACATCACAATCGTGTTTTATTTTTTCAATTTCGTGCGTAAATGTTGACGAGAACTTATTACAGATGTCTTTTACACTATCTTGCGTCCTAATGTTATTTAATATTACGCTATCTAATGATCGTTTATTTTTTCCCAGCATAACATGTATTCGATCCCACAACATTTTTATGTTATTGTTACAATTTATGATACTTTTCCTATCGTATTCATTTCTACATTTTATTAATATTTTATGGCATTTATTTCTATATTTTGTGTATTCTAAACGCTTAACCATATTCTTTGGATCGTTACTCCATGTTACAAAGAGCCTATCCCTTTCTAATAACAGCTTCTTGTGATTATTTGTTATCCAGGTTTTATTGTTTCGGATACCTTTATTAATTACTTTATTTCTATAGCAAGACTCATAAATATCCGAAAATATTTTTCTAAATGATTCATATAATTTCATTGGACATTCAATCTGCAAAAGGTCACTAAAATCTATAGATGATAGTTTCTCCCGCACCGCACGGTTATCAAGGACACGACGTCGCGTAAGCTCAGTGTGCGCATGCGAGTTAGACGCTTGCGCTGTAGCACTCGTTGGTAATATGGAGCTCTGTCTTTCAGTTGTATCGCGGGTCCATTGAACCGCTATGGATACCGGATAGTGATCAGATATTTTGGAGCGTATTATTGCTGATTGACAGCATGCAAGGGGAGCTCGGATGTATATGTGATCCAAACATGATTCTACCAACCTACCCATGACGATTTCGCTACGTGTGACTCGATCTATACATTTTGTAAACCCATATTCAGCTAAAAGGTCTTCATATGAGGTCACATGACTATCCCGTTTTTTAAACAAGTTAATATTTATGTCGCCGCAAATAATCACTTTAGTATTGTGAGGTAATGTACTAAGCAAATTACGCAATTCATCAACAAATTGCACAATTTTGTCTTGTTTGTGTATTCTAGGCGGTCTATATAGGGAAATTAAATAAATTTGCTCGTTTTTGTGTTTGAAAGTGATAGGAACACACTCCGCGGAGCGCATCCGAGTGAGTGTCGGTAGCTCGATTACCTGTGCAGCGAGCCCCTCCCGCGCGTACACTAATACCCCTCCACCGGTCCGCCCGGTGCGGGTGAAACTATTTATTGTATACCCATGTCTACACTAATATTATAAAGAGGAAAACTTTGTTTGTTTGTAATGAATAGGCTCAAAAACTACTGGACCGATTTTAAAAATTCTTTCACCATTCGAAAGCTACATTATCCACGAGTAACATAGGCTAAATTTTATTTTGGAAAAATCCAAAATAAATCCAATGGTCCACGCGGGCGGAGCCGCGGGCGACCGCTAGTATTTTATAAAAACATAAACTTTCAAAGTTCACATTAGGTTCCGTAATTACTATAACATCAATATATTGTAAATTATTATTTAAGCTAACTAGTAATTCGTTAAAGTTTTTCTTAAGTGATCTTATATTAATGTGTAATAGGCAAAGGTCATTCTTTTTGCTAAGCGTTGATGTCCAGCTGGCTATGTCGTTCACACACACTGGCACAACTTCACCTTCTGTTATGGTTTCAATGTTGTCGAAGAACGAGAATGTTGTAATTATTGTTATCGGTTATTAAAGTTATTATAGATACCAATTAGATACCTACCTATTTTCAGGTAAGTATTTGTTATTCGATACGCGGTCTTGTTTACTTTTTGAGCAGCTCACGTATATCACCTTCCGATCTGACCCACACAGACTTTTCACCTTCTTCTTTTTTTACCAGTATTCTGCCGTTAACGACCCAGATGTATTTGTAAATATCCTTGAGTTGATTCTTGGTGTTCCATAACAGTTCTCGAGTTGTTTTAGTGAGATCTTCGTTTATGTAGATCTTATTTTTCTGTGAGCCTGAGGTAATATTACTGCTGTTTACTTTAACGAGCTTACGACGATTTGCTAACCAAGAATTCCTATTTTCGGTACCTGTACTCTTAAATCCTACAACTATCGTTGCCGGTTTGTCGCTTGTTTTCCGTTGTTGACGTCGGCTAGCCCATTCAATGCTATCACAGTTCACCTCCAGTGTATCTCCGAGTTTCTTTACTACCTCCATTATATTTTCATCCGGAATTTGCTCGATTCCTACGATTTCGATGTTGTGTTTACGTGTGGATTGTTCAAATTCATGCACTTTTTGTTCGAGGGCAGTGTTACATTTTTCTAAGTACACACATTTATTATTGACACTTTCAACGTATTTTTCGAGCCTACTAATCTTCTTTTTTGATTCTTCGTGTTCTGCCAAGATGGTGTCGTATTTCTCAGAGAGGACTGCCATACTAGTTGTAATTGAATTTAGTTGCTTTTTAAAACCGGGAAGCGAATTGACTTTAATTTGTATATCTTTAAGGATTTTTTCGAACCCTTGTCCCTCAGCTTCCTGCTCCTCTTCCTCCGATTCTTCATCCTCACAGTTATTGCAAAAAATTCTGGTTCTACCGGCTTTCATGTCTGCTGCCAACCCTTTTACACAATTCCTATGGAACGTTCCTTGGCAAGTTCCTTGGCACAAGAAATGAGATCCATTACTCGCCAGTTTCTTCTTGCACTTTTGACACTGCATATTCGTTGAGAACTATTCGGAATAGGTACTTATTATTTTGTATTACGCGCGATTGATCCCTATAATATATACTCGTACGCACGCGTCCGCACTGTACGGCCGACGAAGGCGAAGATTGACGAGTTGTTTCGTTATCTTTTCGCTCCTCACATTGTACGGGTATGACAGAAGAGGATTCAGTTGAGGCCTTCAAAAAGGTAGATTTAGTTGAGGCCTCCTCACTCTTCCCCGTAGACACAGTCGTCATGAACATGGTCTTACATACTCTCTAATACAAACTTTCTAAATTTTCAAAGAAAAGGTTCTTAGTCTACCGCAATCTAATGTGGTTGTTTTTCACTATAAAAGAAAATACCCTGCATATAATTTTACTGAATATGATTTAGTATCTCGACAAGGTTTTTGTTATCTTTGGCATGCACAAATTGCTAAAAGGGGTGCAAATGAGATCACTAGTTGTTTATATCATTTCATTGAGTCAAAAGTTAACAGGGATATAAAGCCTGCTTCACTATTTCTAGATAATTGTTCAGGGCAAAACAGAAACTGGTTCATATTCTCGATGTATATATGTGTCGCGTGTATTTAACGTAGAAGTGAATCACAGATTTTTACAAACTAAATTGGTCGCATGATACAAACGGGAATAAAGTTTTTTGACGACCTCCGTGGTCGAGTGGCGTACGCACCGGTTTCAAGGTGTCGCTAGCTCTGAGGTCCCGGGTTCGATCCCCGGACGAGTCAATGTAGAAACAAACTTTTCTACATTGCCTCGGGTCTGGGTGTTTGTGGTACCTTCGTTGTTTCTGAATTCCATAACACAAGTGCTTTAGCTACTTACTTTGGGTTCAGAGCAATGTATGTGATGTTGTCCGCATTTATTCATTTATTCATTTCACAAATTAAAGAAATCAAAACAAGTCCCAGTGCACCAAATGACCTATAATTTAAATATGATTTTGAAAGCAATGAATATTTTCCCCCGTCCCTTCCCGGCGCAGTAAACAACGGACGTTCCGACTATCACTCGCAGTAAAACCGCGTTAAAAAAGTGTTTAAACAAGTTAATACAGTGTCTACAATAGTTAAAAATAAACATTTAGTCGTGGAAAGTGCACCGACTAAAAAATTTACGCACGAACTATCTTCTAAGTTGCTAAAATATAGCTGTGACAATATTCATAACCTCAAAATAATATTGAGTGTAAACATAGACAATATTATCAAGTGTCAAGTGTCAGTTTAGCCAACATTACAAACTAAATTTGACAGATAGAGTGTTGCCATGTAAATAAGTTAAATTCTAACATTAAACAACTTAAGCATATACATTGCGCGCCAGTTTTGAATCTATCACAAGAGTGCATAAAGTACAAGGAGGCTCGCTGCAGCTATATGAGTGCGGCGGACGGAATCAAGCACACCTACATCAACGACAACAGACCTACGCACACACACGCTATAGAGAACTGCTGTGGGCGGAGCTAAACCCGATCACCCCGTCGCTTACGCATGGTTAGTGGTATCGCACACAAACAAACGAAGCTCGTATGCACATTGTCTTTGCACTAGGGTTCACCTTTATTGGACGGAACGAGAGATTGTTGAGATTCGTCGATACCCGTCCAGCTAAGTTGACCTGTCAAGTTATCGGCGCTTGTTTCACCTTTTAGTATTATCTGCTCTCCTGGTAGCTTGCCTGTACACATCAACTTTTGAATAATGCCATTAAGAACGCCTCCTCCCCCCTCCCCCGCCCCGCCATTGCAAGAGGTCTCGCCGGCACTGGAGGCAACTGGTGAAAAGTCAGTAGAAGTTGTCATCACAGAAAAAATGAAGTCACCATTACAGCATTATGAATCTGAGCCTGATCTTCACGCTTTGGCTAACATTACAGAGAGGAAAAAAAGGAAATACAACGAAGAAGGTACGGACTTACTAATTACCATAAAAGAAATGTTTCTCACGTTCTCTGTGGAGCAGGATAAACGATTTAACGAAATAAAGGCGAGTATTGACCTAATTTCGAACAAGTATGATGATTTCTTGTTAAAAATATCGTCTTTAGAAAAAGAAAACAAGGCTGACAAGGCTAAAATAAAAGAACTGGAAGAGAAGCTGGAAAATTTGGAGAGGAAAACACGTGGTGTAGGCATAGAAATCCGAAATCTACCCAAACAAACCGGGGAGACGAAAGAATCCCTCCAAACCGAAATTATAAAATTGGGTAAAACTCTTAATGTGGTAATGGATGTTAACTCAATTAAAGACATCTACAGAACCAAGTCTCAGGACGCCTCAAACCCCGTCGTGGTAGACTTTACCACCGTATTAATGAAGGAGAAGGTGCTCAAGGCGGTTAAAAACTTTAATAAAACCAAGCAAAAAGGCAATAAACTGAATACTACTCATCTTAATCCGGAGTATCAACTAAAACCGCTATATGTATCTGAGACATTGACCAGCAAAACCCGGAAACTATTCTACATGGCACGGCAATTCCAAGCGAGTCATGGCTTTAATTTTTGTTGGACGTCAAATGGAATCGTGTACCTTAAGCAGCATGAAGGATCTTCGTATGTTCGAATAAACGATTTCAATGACCTAGAGAATCTAAGGAAAACTATATCACCATGACTATTTTATGCTGTCTGTATCGGTAAATGTAAGCTACTTACTTTAATTATTTCTCTTGTAATCATGCTTTGTTTTAACATACGTATGTGTTGCTGCAACTCAAAAAATGAACATTATGTAAACATATACTCCTCACTCTACCACTTTATAATTAAAAAACACAATATTTTACTACTTAATACATATATACACTTAAACACTAAACACAATACTTACAAAAATAAACACACAAACTCCTCATATTTATTTATTTATTTAAACTTCCATGTACAATTGTGGTACATAAGGCGGACTTAATGCCGCAAGGCATTATCTACCAGTCAACCTTTGGGTCAAATGGAGAAGCAGCTGGGATAGGTACAACAGTACAATACGAAACAATAATTAAAAACTACTACATCTAACTATGGCTATTTATAAATAATATACGAATACATATGAAAATATATACCTATATAAATATACCTACCTATATAGATAAATAATATTTGATAAATAAATTATACAGATATACATAAATATAAATAAAATATATAATATATGGATATATAATATGATATGACGACGACCATTTTAGTAATAGAAAACCTAAGGAACGAGGGTTTTCAAAAAGTATTCCCGAACTTGTCGTTTAAAAGAGAATTTACTCGGAGCTTTTTTAATGTCAAGGGGAAGCGCATTCCAGAGTTTAATTGCCGTGACCACGAAGGAATTGGAAATAAAACCGGTACGGTGAGAAGGTATCTGAAGGAACAAATTTTCAGCAGCACAAAGGTTACGATCGTGCGAGCTACCCAGGATCTGAAAAGAACTTTTTAAATAATTAGGAGCTCAAGGATCGTTAATAATAGAGAAAAGCAAGCAGAGTGACCTGAGGGATCTTCTCTGGCGAATAGGCAGCCATTTAAGCTGAGAACGGTAACTGGAAATGTGATCAAATTTTCGAAGTCCAAATACAAAGCGAATACAGTTATTCAAAAGTCGATCCAATTTGTTCAGAAGATTTTGGGATACATCAGAGTAACAAACATCCGCATAATCAATAATAGGGAGCACAAGAGCCTGGACAAGTAGTAGTTTAGTGCTAGATGGAAGAAAGTGCTTAAATCTATAGAGAGATCGCAGTGTGGCGGTAACGTTCCGACTTACCAAACTGATTTGCTTTTCCCAGCTAAGTCGGTCGTCGATATGTAAACCCAAATCCTTAACGTGAGGAGACAAAGGAATAATTGTGTTATTAAATGTAATAGCTACCAGACCATGAACATTGAGGCTACGCATATGGTAGATGCTACCTATTACCATGGCTTGACATTTGCTCACGTTAACTGATACCCCGAACTGCCTGGACCAGTCACTAATACTACGCAGGTCATCGTTTATGGTGGAAATGCAGTCATCCAAACAGTTGACATCGGCTTGAGCGTAAAGTTGCAAGTCATCAGCATATAGATGGTAAGAGCAATGGAGGACGTCAGTAATGGAATTAATAAAAAGCGAAAATAGTAAAGGAGAGAGTATACCGCCTTGTGGAACACCAGTAAGCAGATCATGCCAGTCAGAACAAGCCTGCTTAACACGAACCGCCTGCTGGCGACCACGAAGATAAGACGAGAACCATTCCTGTGATGAATCCGAAATCCCAATCTGTGACAAAATAGCAAGCAGAATGTCATGGTCAACGGTGTTAAATGCGTTGGAAAAGTCAATTAAAATTAAAACCGTCAACTTTGAACTCTCCATGCCGGACCTGATATCATCAGTGACTTTGAGTAGAGCAGTAGATGTACTATGTCCTGGACGAAAACCAGATTGAAATTGGGAAAGACAGTTATTTTTTAAGATGAATGAAGAGATTTGTTTGTGAGCAACAGCTTCTAGAATTTTAGAAAGGAAAGGGAGAATGGAGATCGGCCTAAAATGACTTGTTAAACTGGGATTTGGAATTTTTGGAAGAGGAATTATAAAAGCTTTACGCCAGATTAGAGGAAAAACACCTGAATACAAAGAAAAGTTAACAATATGTGTGAGAACGGGAATAAAACTATCAAGGATTAAAGTCAGCATCTTTCTGAGAGATTCGTGATCGCTTGACAAAGTAGACGTGTTTTTTGTTGTTGTTAAAAGCCGCTTAATGACAAATAATAATTACAAATAAATAATTTCTTGCGGCGTAAGTACTTTGCTGTGCTAAGTATGTCGCGTGTGATTCATGCCTACTGTGGTAAACTACAGGTCTGAACTAAATCATATTGACTGTATTGTGAATCTGTGTGAACATAGTCACACAGATTCACAATACAACTATCCCAGGATCAAGCCCGTTTGGCCGGAGCCAGCTTCTGCAACGTAGTCCTCCACCGACCCCAACACCTCAGCCTCAGCCCATAATTGAAGATCCTGTGCCTAGGAGTAACGATTTACCTAGTGAGGTAATATCTACTCCAGAGATTCAGAGATGGATCTCCAGCATTGAAGCTCTGTTAAATGAGGCATGCGCCATAGTTACAGAGGGGAAAATGAACTCGGATCAGAAGCTCCGTGTAACAAATATTTGCCGTAAGATCGGATCTGGAACCTCGCAGATGGCAGTTTTGTACCAGTCCTTAAAACAGAAAACTATACTAGCGCATAATACAATTCAGCACCTGCAAGAACAGCAAGACGTAGCGCAATCTTTTCGGCTATTCAAGGAAGCTGTGGTAGAAAACCTGAAACCACAACAGAATAATTCGTTTGCCGATATGGTAAAAAAAGGTGCCGACAAGTTTATCCGCCCTAGTAACTTGAGCTCAGTCACTATTTACCCTAGCGACAAAACAAAAACGAGTGACGAAACCAAGACCCTCGTACAAAAAATTATTTCGCCAGAGGAGCTCAAACTGCATGTCCGTGGCTTCAGAAAGGTCCGAAATGTCGGTGTCCTCATTAGCACTGAGACCAAGGGAGATATTGAGAAGCTTCGTAACCTTGAAAAGTTAGCTTCATCAGGCCTCACTGTAGAAGAACCTAAAAAACGCCGTCCTAGGATCACTGTCGTAGGTGTACCAGCAGCCCTAACCGAAAAAGAAGTATTTGAATGCATATACGAGCAGAATTTAGCTGACAAATTCCCTAACTCCTCTCGTGAATCGTTTATGAGCACTGTCAAACTAAGCCATAAATCGGGTAAGAAAGGCCTTCCTACCTGTAACTTTATACTGGAGGTACCAGCCAACGTTAGAAAAGCGCTCATAATCCAAGGCAGAGTTTATATTGATTGGACGTCCTACCCAGTAAGAGATTTTACGCTGGTGACTAGGTGCTTTAACTGCCAGCAGTTTGGACATGCAGCCAAGTACTGCCGAGAATCTAGCCCTACCTGTAACCACTGTGGAGAGCTGGGACATTCCTTTAAGGAATGCACTAACAAGTCTACACCGCCCACTTGTGCGACGTGCAAACGTTTTAAGCGTAAAAGTGATCACCAGACTGGTGATGCTACTTGCCCGGCACGGAAATACGCGGAGGACAGTTACATTCATTCCATAGACTATGAGGGCGCCTAAGAGCGCCGGCGTTTATTTATAAAGTAAGCACTTAAACTAGTTTATATTTTATTTTAATTATGACTAATCAGTTTATCGATGACCTAGATAATTTCTCTGTGTCTGAAGCTAAATATTGCGAGGTCAAAGACTGTAAACAATATCTGCCGACTTCCGAATCTTTTCTTACATTAATCACTCAAAATATTCGCAGCATAAACAAAAACATGAATGGCTTTCAGGTATTGCTCCATACTCTTGACATAAGTAGTGACATCATCGTTCTAACAGAATGTTGGCTTACTAACAAACAATCCCATTTACCTTCTATTGATGGTTATATAATGCACAAATCCGATATATTTTTAAACCAAAATGATGGTTTAGTAATTTATATAAAGAGAACCTTAAATGTAACTGTAGAAGAACCTATTTTACAGGGATGTAATTGTTTATTAATTCGAATAAACCCCGATACAGTAATTATAGCTGTATATAGACCTCCCTCTCAAAACATTGAACTATTTTTAGAATCGCTTGAAATGCATTTAAAAACCCTATCATCATATAAAAATATAATCTTAACTGGCGACATTAACATTAACATTGCTACTGGGAGCACCGACACTAACGCACATAACTATTTGAACATTTGTTCTTTTCACGGACTATTACCTGCGCACAACTAACCCACCCATCAAAGTGGTTCCTGTCTAGATCATTTTATTATAAAAACTAATAAACCTTCACTCACATTGGTTACTAACTCCACTATTACCGATCATCTAACTATTTTACTAACAATAAAATTATCCTTGCCGAGAAAAAACTGCAAGCAAAGCTATAATAAAGTCAATATGAAAAACCTTGAACGCGATTTAAGTAAACATAATACCTTTGAACCAGTTTATAATGCGAGCGATGCAAATGTTGCTTTAGACTATTTTATTAACCTATTGCAAAAAACAATTATAAAAAATACTACGACAACTATGATACCTAGAAAACATAGAAATTTAAAACCTTGGATAACACCGGGACTCGTACGTTGCATTAGACATCGAGACAAACTTCATCAAAAATCGAAATTAGAACCCGACAATTCAGTTACTTCCATATCTTATAAAAGGTATAGGAACTACTGCAATAACCTTTTAAAAAAAAATGAAGTCTCAATACGATAGGAATGAATTGCAAAAGGCCGGTAATAATAGCAAGCTTGTTTGGAAATTAATTAAAAAAAATGCATTCCAGTCAAAAACCTCAGAACCTCCTGTAGATTTGTTACTTAGCGAAACATGCCCATCCGAAGCAATTAACAAAGTCAATAACTTTTTTGCAAACGTGGGTAAAACCCTTGCAGAAAAAACCTTGCGGACAAGCAGTATCGACTTAAATAAGTTAATGACTGCCTCTACGGTGAACTCCTTTGTTTTGCTAAATACGGATATAGATGAAGTGTTAAGCATTATTTCTGGATTAAAGCACAATTGTGCTGTAGGATGGGATAATATTTCCAATACTATTTTGAAAAGCCTCAAACATTTACTTGCTCCCCCGTTAACCTATATATTTCAATTATGTTTAGATGAAGGTGTATTCCCCAGATCCCTTAAAAAAGCAGTGGTGACCCCTATATTTAAATCAGGAGATAGAAAATGTGTAAATGACTATAGGCCCATCTCAGTATTATCAGGACTTTCAAAAATTTTGGAAAAAATCATAAACAATAGGTTAATCAAATATCTTGAAGACAACAAAATACTTTCACAGAACCAATATGGCTTTAGGCAAAAAAGATCTACTAATCAAGCACTTCATCAATTAACAAACTATATAACTAGCAACCTGGACCGGGGTAAACCCACCATAGGGATATTTCTAGACCTCGCCAAAGCTTTTGATAGCATATCTTGTTCCATACTTTTGCGCAAGCTTGAAGCACTTGGGATAAGAGGAACACAACTCCGCCTTTTTACTGACTACCTTTCTGATCGCTTACAATATGTTAAAATTGGTCAATACTTAAGTTCTGAAGTTCAGAATACTGGCTATGGATTCCCTCAAGGTAGTATTCTAGGCTGCACTTTATTCCTGGTTTATATTAATGACCTCTGCAGCTTAAAAATTCCAAATGGTCTTATAATATCTTATGCGGATGACACCGCTTTATTATTTACGGCAAATACCCGGCAGGACGTTTTCGAGCACGCTCAGACGGGTTTTGATATGGTAACTAACTGGCTACACAAAAACTTACTAACCCTAAACGCAGATAAAACCAAATACATTCTTTTTACAATGAGAAACACAAACATACCCATTTTTAATCCAAACATATATGCACACAGCTGTAAAATAATCGCTGACATCGCTTGTACCTGCCCTGCTTTAGCAAATACTAACGACATCAAATACTTAGGTTACTCTTGACACGAATTTGAATTTCCGCAAACACATTGATTTATTATGTTCCAGAGTACGTAAATTAATATATTTATTTAAGAATCTTCGCAATATAGCAGATTATGCATTAATAAAGCAAGTGTATTTGTCGTTGTGTCAATCTTTACTTACTTATTGCATAACTTCCTGGGGTGGTGCAGCAAAGTCAATTTTGCTGCCTTTAGAACGCGCTCAGAGAGCAATTCTTAAAGTAGCAACTTTCCGACCTTTTCTATTTCCTACTGACCTGCTATATAGGGAATGCAACGTACTAACAATCCGACAATTATTTTTATTGCACACCATTTTAAAACAGCACACTGATCTCCCTTTTATCCCATTAGCAACAGACAAGAGAAGGAAGGACATAGTCTGTAGTAGACCTCAAGCTAATCATGCATTTGTCAACAGGTTTTATTAATTTTTGGGACCTTTTTTATACAATAGAATCAATAAAAAACTTAATATATATTGTTTAAATAATAAAAAATGTATGCTCATGTTAACCCAATATTTAGGGAAATTGAATTACGCAGACACAGAAAAAATACTAGAAATTGTTAAGTAAGACTGACAACATTATTAATAGATATTTTCCTTTGCTGATAGACTTTTTTGTAACTCGTATTATTTTGTAAACGAATACTATGTAGTCTTTAATTATTATTTTACTTTAATTTTAAATGACCTACTTAAATATTTACCTTAAGCGATCACCTGAAACACAGGTTTACCTAGTATATATTATCATATATATATATATATTATATTACCCAGTAAACCTAGTTCAGGCTGGCAGCAATTAATACTTTATGAATCATATCATACTATATGTACTCTAAAAATGTTATATTAATTTTAGTTTAACATAAGTGTAGTTTAAGTATTTTTGGAACTGTGGTATTTATAAGATCTAGTTTAAAATTCTACACTGTAACATATATTTGGTCAAATAAATAAATATTATTATTATTATTATTATTATTTCTGCTCACTCCATCACATCCGACAGAATTTGTCTTAAGGGTCTTAAAGATATTGAGAACTTCGAGTTCAGTCACGGGGGAAAACGAGAAAGTGTTTGGAGAAAGTGATGGCATGGAAGATATTTTAAGAATAGTGTCTCTTCTTACATCATCAGCCAGACTGGCAGTTGCCGAAAAATGCAAGTTAAGGCTATTCAGAGACACATTCGAAGGTAAAACATTGGATGGTGACTTTGATATGCCAAGTGATTTGAGAAACTTCCAAATATTAGCTGGTGAAGAGTTGAGAACATTCTCACAAATGTATCGGCGTTTAGCTACTCTCACCATCTGATTACACCGATTTCTAGCTAACTTGTACAGACCCCAGTTTTCCACACTGCGATCCCCTCTATATTTACGGAAAGCCCTATCGCGCCGCCTCATTGCCATCCGAACCCCCAAAGTTACCCAGGGTGCAGGGGGACGCTTAACTCTCACAGCTTTTAAAGGTGCATGTGAATCAAAAAGCTTTAATAAATAATTATTCAACAGAGCAACCTTATCATCTACTGTCGGCGCCTCAAGAACGTTAGTCCAATCTATAGATTGTGCATCCCTGTTGAGTTGTTCTCTATCCAACCTCGCAAAATTCCGGAGGAAAATAATAGCCGGCCGCTGCTTCGGGGGTTTAATTTTGTAAGAAAGAAAAATTAAATCATGTCTAGAAAGCCCCGGAGCTGCAACCTGACCGTGATTGGCAACTAAATCCACGGAGGAGGTGAGCATAAGGTCAAGCCATGAGTCGTCAGTATGATCATTCTGATGTGTTGGATTGAGGTCAAGGCAAGAGATATTAGTCGACTCAAAGATTGCCCTCACGTGATCTAGCTGTATCTTTTACGAGGTTGGTATTAAAGTCACCCATGATTATGAGATGTTTATACTCTGAGGAAACTGATTCCAAAAGACTTTCTAAACTGGTGAAATAATCAATAGTGGGTGGGCAATAGACAACCCCTAGAACGGCCTTAACCCCTTTGACAGTTATCTCAAGTAGTAAGAACTCCGGATTACTGTTATAGAGGGAGGGGGAAGAAAATAAAATTTTGTATGGAATGTCACTACGGAGATATACAGGGTGGGGAGGACAATATGATCATAAATTAAACTTCGTATAAGTCATGATATTCCCAACCGTCACACAAAAAATCAAATGAATATATCCAGTAGTTTAGCCACAGGAAATTATTTTTCAGTTTAAGTATTTTCTACATGATGTATTTGTAAACAGCTGAGCGCGCTACAAGTTAACGACACACGTTGCCAGCTCGCTACTTTAAAAACCTATTTTCTCAAAAAAAGAGTCATAAAGCGTGTCGTCACAGCTAAATAATAAAAAATGCATGCGAAAGTTATTACTATCCTGTTACGCACTCATGTCAATCGCAAAATATGTATGTGCGAAAGAGATAGGTAAATTGCTTGTTTCTACTTTGCTTACACTTTGTCGACGTGTCTAGGTTATAGGTTACGCGGTCAGTGTGTCACCGGACCTCCTTCCTGCTGTGACGTGTTTTGTTATCCTCTGGAATTTCGGATGCGCCCGCGCCCGTTTGAAGTCGCGGCGCGAGTGTTATCGTATCTTTGTTGTTGTGTTGTGTTGTGCGAAATTTGACGCTTTGTTTTAATAGTGACAGGACACATAAACGTATTATAGGTACTTAGTTAAATAGTGTAGTAAACTTTGCGAAATTAGACGCTTAATACTTGGTGTTTCAAGGTTTTATTATTAAATAATCATGCCTCGTTACAATTATACCGCTTCGGAATACACCGATATGATTTTAATTTATGGGGAGTGTCACGGTAATGCCGCTTTAGCTGTACGGACATACCGTGAGAGGTATGAGAACACGCGTATGTGTCCGACCCACGGGCGTACTGTTGTACAAGCTGTCCAGAGGATACGGGAAAATCAATCCTTGATCCCGCACGTAGATGGTGCTCCTCCACGTGCAAATGTGATTTCAGACGAAAGAGTTATTAATTATTATGATCGCAATCCGACGTCCAGTCTGCGTAATGCAGGTCGACATTTTCATGTAAATCACAAAACCATTCAAAAAGTTTTGAAACGTAACAAACGCAGACCTTACAAGTACAAGAAAGTACAAGCATTGTTACCGAGAGATAAACCAATAAGAGAAACTTTCTGTCGCTGGTTGGAAACCAAACATCTCGAGAATACATTTACAAGGAATGGTTTATGGAACCGACAGAACCTTCGGTACTGGAGCCGCGTGAATCCGCATCTAGTTACTAGTAGTAAGCTAGAATAATAATATCTTTTAATAAATTGAAAGAAATGGCTGCTAATGGTGACCTATTATCAAGAGTGAGAAATAACATTATACGTCGGTGTAGTTTATGTACCTATTCAAGAAAATGGCGGACATATTGAAAACAAAAAAATTTAATGACTGGCGACATAATTATGTGATCGAAAAGTGATTATGAATAATAAATTGATTAGTGAATAACTCGCGGGTGAATGATGCCTGACTATTTGGTTAATATTCTGTGATTTGATTTGTGTAATTGAAAAAATAAGAATAATGGCGCCAAACATTACGTCGCTGCGTCGCCGTCGGCCACAGCTATAACATGAATGAAACCAAGCTGCGTTGCCGTTCTTATCGCCGTAAGCGTGCCGTAAGTGTACCAATTTTAAACATGATGTTTTATTTTGTTTGCAGTTTTAAGCTATTTAGTTTGTTAGAAAAAAATGATTTTTTTAATTTCGATGTTCGGATTTATTTGATAGTTGAAAAATGTTTCTATAAACCAGTACTGCCAGTGTTTTCATTTAAAGTCGTATTGTCATCTCCACACTGTATAGCAACACCACCGGCCCTTTTCCCTGTGCGATCGTTGCGAATTAGAATAAAGCCCGGTAGACTATAAAAAGTTGAAGGGAGTTCGGGTTTTAGCCAGCTTTCGGAAATCAAAATTGCGTGAAAAGGAACACCAGTGAACAAATCCAACAATTCCGAATGGTGTTGGGGAATACTTTGTGCATTAATATGACAAACATTTAAAAACTTTGGGTACCTCTGAAATTCTTGTAATAAGTAACTATTTACTGAAATAGAATCATTAAGAGATGTATAGGAGTCATAAGAGTTGTCACTAGCAGAATAAAATGAGTCGTCAGACATCAATGAAAATATAAGTAAATAAAAATATGTGTAAATATAAATAATAAATACTAATAATAGAATAAAAAGGAAAATAAAAAGATTTTCTAAAACTAACTTGACTAAAATTAAAATTGCATAACCTGCCGGTCGACTGTTTAACAAAAAAAACTTAAAATTATCCGAACGCATCCTTTACACAATGACATTAATACTTTTCTCTATGATGACATATGACAACTGTCACTGTCAGTATGCAGTAATTATTAATGTCAACACTACGAAATAAAAGATTGTAACAAAAATAAATATCAATAGTCGGTAGACCGCAAAAAGGAAAACGTTTACAAAAAGGAGTGCCATCACTTCTTCTGAACATTGCGTTTTGGCCTTACCGACACCTGCACCACCGGCGACGGACTTGGAATCTTCGCAGTAGCTTTGGGTACAGACGGAGCCTCAGTTTCAAGCGACTTGCCATGTTCCTTGCCCAGCGCCATCACCTCTTCGTGACTAAACACACGGCGACGGTTACCATCGGGGAGCTTGATGTATATAGTGCCGTCCAACGTCCAAACATTTGTTACGCCGAACAGCTTACGGGCCGTTGTAAAAGTCACTTGTCTCTGACGAGTGAGAAACTCCGACAGCACAAAAGATGAGCCCTTCAGCTTGGTTTTGGACTTCCAAACCTCAGTCCTCACCGCAAGATCAGAAAACCGGAACAATATAGGCCGTGGCCGACCCTCAGGTGCTGTACCAAGTCTGTGACAAACAGTGAGGGAGGAAGATTGAAGATCCCCTAGGCCCAGGTTGCGTTGCATTATAGATAGCACAGTATCTGTCAGCCGCTCATCTGTCTTCTCTGGGACACCACCAAGCAAAATAAACTTCTTCCTGTGCCGCATCTCGATTAAGTCAATGCCTCTGCTGACCTCCATAAGTTGTTGCTGAAGGACACTGAAGACGCTCCACACATGATCCTTGAAACTACTGAAGTCTTTGTAGAGGTTGCTCAAGTCAGCTCCAGGAGATGATGTTTTCAGATGAGCTTCAAAGTCTGCCATACGCTGGCTGAGGGATGTCAATGCCAAGCGCTGGGTCTCCGCAATATCAGCAATAGTGGTCATTTTACTGGCAGTTTGTAATAATGTTGTTGTGAAAGTTGTAGGTTAGAAGTCACCGGCAAGTAAGTGCAATTTTCTTAACTTACAACATAGGTTTCTTGTTGTCCACACAGTATATGGTTTGTAGTAAACTTGTATCAAATTTTAAGTAGCCTTTAAAAATTTAACTTGTGTATTTATTAATTAAACTAATTAATTACTTGAGAGAACATGTGTCTACTTTTTTGCACCTACCCCCAAAAAAGTTAAATTCAACGCCGATAATTGGGATGAGGTATTTAACTATGCCCAACGAGGACTGGATGTAGTGAAGAAGTGGCTACATAATAATCTACTCACAATGAATAGTGATAAAACAAAATATTTGACTTTCAGCATACGAAATCCACCTAAACTGCTTACCTCAGAACATTGTCTTATACCTCACGATTGTTCGGGTATTGATAACTGTATTTGCGAACCTCTAGAACGTGTAAACAATGTCAAATATTTGGGTATAATAATAGATCACAATTTATCATTTAAAGCACATATAAAAGCTCTGACGGGAAGAGTCAGAAAACTTATTTATTTATTTATTTAACAATTTATGTACACAAACAGGACAAGAAAAATGGAACAGAACATAAGATAAAAGATGTACAAAGGCACTGCTTATTTCTAAAAGAAATCATCCAGCAGACCTGCGAAAGGAGAAGGACAAGAAATTTGTAGACAATGTGTACAATAGTTACATGGAAAAAAAAAAAAAAGTTTATAGTACCATTTGAAAAGCAGCAAGTTCGCCTCAGATGGTCTCCGCTTATACCTACTTTTAGCTCTGTCCCTTCTAGCTATAAGCTCCTTAATGGTGGATGTTATCCAGGGTGCAGGCTCATGCCTTATTTTTATTCGACGGTTAGGAGCATGCTTGTCAAATATTTCCATAACCTTAGCATTGAAAAAAGATAAAGCATCATCAACGTTCTGTGTTGCAAGCAGCGTCGACCAATCAACAGCCTCAACATCGCAACTCAACGCCTGAAGGTCCATGCAGCGATAATTTCTCAATAGGAGATATTGAGGTTTAATTTTGGGGCGGCGGATTCGATAGGACATAAATACAAGATCGTGATAGGAGAAGGGAGCTGTAAATTGGCCGTGAGTAGAGACGTTATTAGGAGACGAAACAATCATGAGGTCAAGTAGAGTAGGAGTGCAATTAGGAGCAAAGTGGGTAGCAGAAGATGGTAGAATGTGAAGGTTGAAAGAAGACAAAAGAGATGATAGCTTGAGAAAACGGGAGTCACGCTTCAACAAGCAAGTGTTTAAATCCCCCATTGCTATGATGTGGTTGTAAAGAGGGCAATATTCCTGCAATACAGATTCGAGGGAGTCAAAGTAGTTTATGTGAAGGTTCGGGCAATAAATTACAACTAGCAATACTTTGGTGTGGTGAACTATAACCTCAATGAGGAGATATTCAGCTGATTCGGAATAAAGATTGGGAGAGGTGTAAATGATCTTAAAGGATATGTCAGCACGAAGGTAAATAGCCACACCACCAGCACCTTTGCCAGTCCGGTCATTGCGGATCAGGACAAAGCCAGGGAGAGCATAATGTTTAGAAGGAAGAGAAGGTTTAAGAAATGACTCAGATATCAACAGAGCGTCGATATGTTCACTGCTAATGGACGCCAGAAGGTCATTGTAGTGGCCGGGAACACTCTGGGCATTAATGTGGACTAAATGGAGGTTATTGGGAGTAGTAGAAAACGCAGAGGCGATTTTACCACGTAGTGTGATAGGTGGAGAAGTATCACTGCCGGCACTAACAAAACTGTCAGTGGAAGAAGAGCATGAGACGAAACTATCGTTGAGAGTTAAGTCGTCAAACATTAAATGTATAGAATAAATATAAAAATAAAAGGCAAAAACAATAAAAATAAAAATGACAAACAAATTACTTTAAAACGCGCAGTTGACAGTTTAAAGTATCAATATACAAAGAACTGTCAGCCACCCACTAACTCACACAGTGCTTCATTTGAGGCGAATCAGATTCGAAAGAAATATAAATATATAAAATGAAATAAACCGTCACCAGTATTAAAGGTAGATAATAAATTCCTAATAAATTACTGACAAAATATATATAAACTACTAAAACAAAATGTGCAAATCAAAACTTAACAAGAGTGAAATGAAACGTCACATCTAGGAAATACAATCAACATTCAACAATGACAAGGTTGACAGTGACAGATGACAATTGACAATTAATTAAATATTAATAGGAGTGATGAAAACCGTCACCCTCACTAAATTTAAAAACATAAATTTTTATGACGGTGTAAGAAGAATGAAGAAACAATTTAGAACAGATATACGTACATTAATAGCAATAGATGGATACATACGATAAGATAGTTGCACAAGCATGTAAAAATCAGCCTGAAAGTACTCAGTTGCGCCGCCGAGCCTTCCTCGTACCCTTGACAGGGACAGCAGGCAACTCTTTTGGCGATCCAGGCTCGTCCGATGGTGCTGAGTCCTCTGCATCGCCGGCAATAGGCATAGGAAAACGGGCAAACAACTTACGCAGTTCATCCATGCCTTCAAGTTTGTGGCGAGACTTGTCCGGCGTTATAACAACAATCTTGCCCTCGACGGTCCAGCAGTTGTTCACACCAAAATGTTTGCGGGCTGCAGTAAATGCAAGGTGACGAGACTGGGTCAAGAATTCTGACAACGTAATCCCCGTGCCCTTGAGCGACTTTTTACTACCCCATACAAGTTGCCTGTGCTCCATGCTGAAAAACCGAACAAGGATGGGTCGGGCTTTGAGTCTCGAGGTACCTAGTCTATGACAGACGTGTATAGTGTTGTTGATCTCCGCATCAGACAGCTTCAAGCGACTTGAGAGTACACTATAGACGGTCTCCCGTACCTTCTCATCACTTTTTTCAGGAACTCCGTGTATGAGAAGAACCTTTCGCCGCATCGAAGTCTCATGACGGTCAACTGTAGCCACCAGTGAAGTGATCTGGGCCTTCATTTTGCTCAGGGCCTGCCAAACAAATGTTTTGAATTCGGCGAACTCATTGGCAAGCGAAGATAAATTGAGGTTAGCCGGACTGGAACTCAAGGTTGCACGCTGCAGCTTTTCTTCATACTGGTGCATCCGGCTTGCAAAAAGTTGCTCCAAATCTTCGAGTGCTGAGATAGTGGCCATCTTGTTATTGTGGGTCAAAGTTCAGTGTTCACAGGGTATTATATTAATAAGTTAAATTTTGATTGTAACTCAAAGAAAACACTTGATGGTGAGTAAGGGGTGGCTTAATACTTAAAAAGTGTATTATAACATTAAAATTAAAGGAATAAATATTATTAAATTAAATTCAAAGAGCAGCACTCGGTTTTAACTAGTGTCCACAATGCCTACCCTCAAAGGAAAAAAAGCTGTTTTAAAATTATATATATTTTTAAAACATTGCGACATGTCGCTTATCTTAAATTACTAAAACAAGTTTATTCCTCCCTCTGCCAATCTATTATTAATTACGGAATTATAGTATGGGGAGGTACTGCCAAAACTACTCTTAAAGGTCTTGAGATAGCTCAGCGTGCAATTCTAAAAGTGTATACTTTTCGTCCAATTCGTTTTCCTACAAACATTCTGTATAAGTCTTGCGAAGTCCTAACAGTGAGGCAATTGTTCTTACTCAACATTGTCCTAAAACAACACTGTGAACTTACATACGATACCAATCTCACAAATAAATGCAGAAAACATGATGTTGTAGTACGCACACATAACCCTAAAACCTCTTTCATTAAAAGATTCTTCACCTTTTTAGCACCATATGTGTTTAATAAAATTAATAAATCAATAAATATTTTTTCGCTTAACAAATTCCACTGTAAAAAGAAGGTACAGGAATTTTTAATGGAACTATCCTACGAAGAAACTGAAAAACTTATTAAGATAATCAGTTAATATTTAATGAGTATTGATAGAAAACGTATATTTACTTAGCTCTTGCGCATTGAATATGTAGGTATAACATACACTCACATCCACACCACACACAAACCCATACACATACACACACACACACACCCTCACACACAACACATGCACAATTCACAAATCTAATTGTAAATAATTTTAGTATAGTTACCTTAATTTCTTTAAAAAAAAAAAAAACTTTTTTGTTTTCGTATCTGTAATCGGTCCTAAACTTCTGCATCTTACTAATTTAGGTTACTTTATAAACTGCCCCTGAGGGGAACGGCGCTGTCAGCTCAGATACAGGCTCACGCCTAGTTCGGCTACAGATGCTACTTCACTTTATTATAAGTAAATTGTCAGCCTAGTTTTGTAAGAAGAACTGTACTGTACTGTTTTTTGAGTAAATAAATAATTATTATTTTATTTTTTTGAGTAAATAAATAATAATTATTATATTATTATTATTATTTTGGATTAGATACGATAAATCGTACTTCAACGCGCACACGTAAAACGAATATGTCAATATCGTGGATTCTGATGAACTTCCACATGCATATTATACTCAATTGTTAACTATTTCTAACGCATTGTTTAAAGATTTAATTAACCTATGTGATACGAATGCTATACCCCCACATTACCAAACATTCTGTAGAAATTTGTTACCAGCAACTGAGTCTACAAATTTGGAGGTATTTGATTCATCTGAAGAATAACTTTTTAGTTAATTTAATATTATTGATCTCATTATGACAATATATTTGATTTATATTTAATTATAAGTATTTTTATCATTATTTTAAAACAAAAGGTACAGGCCATGTGTCAAAGGCCCTATTTTGTTAACATATCACTAGTCAACAATAAATATACAACTAAGTACCTTTTAATAAAAACTAGCCTAACAATATTTTGATTCAAAGAGATACAAAAAGTGTTTTTTTTTTGGTGACTTGTATTGTATCTTGCATTTACTTTTATTAGAGTCTAATATTTGTTATAAATGGAGTTGTGAAAATTGCTCATAAAGTTATTTTAATAATTTTGACAAGTTAAAGCTGTATGTTTAGAAATTCATCCAAAAAATATTAGTAATCTTCATAGAAAATACATAATATCTTGGCAGTTAATCGTCCTTTTTTAATCCTCCGCAGAAGTATGCAGTCTTATGCTTGGGTGTTAAGAAAGGTCTCAGTATAACAAAGTAGTTATTGTTCTCATTTCATATTATTTTAAGTTAATAGGAAGTAAACACTCATATTGCTGCTTTATTTTTATCAAAATGTATTTTTAAGTTTACTTTGTATGTGCATTTATAATATAATGTTACCTGATTAATAAAACAAAAAAAAACGTTTTCGTGTATACAAGACCAGTGATGTAAAAAAAAGAAGCGGATTAAAAGCATGACGGCGCGTCGAATATTTTTAGAGTGGCAACCGTGCTACGTCACTTCCACTCTGACGCAACACCGCATGCTGGGGCACATGGTCGTTTGACAGCGGGCATTACGAGGCAATCCGTTGTGATCGAAGGTGTGCGCCACGTGTTCGGTGGAGTGTCGTATTAAATAGGCTAATTAGAATATTCTGTACTCAATAGTGATTATATTTCAATTATAATTAAGTGTAGTGATTATAACGAACTCAGATTATATTACAAGTTGATTAAACAAAAGGTGTATTTATTCTCTTCGCCCGATAACTCACGCCTACTGATTGCTAAAGAATACCCTAACCTAGGATGGAGGCCGCGAGTAACATGCCTCTGGAGCCTTCATCAGAAGTGGGATGCAAAGGGCCTCAACCTGAAGAGAATAGTAGCGAAAAACCGGTACCGAATTTGCTGCGTAATATGGAAACGCTGTTATCTCGATTACTGGCTGCTTCGCAACCACAGCAAGCTAGCACAAGCGTGTCGCCGAAGCAGTTCGTGCGCTTTGACCCCGATGAGACAGACGCCGACATCGAAGGATGGTGTAAAATTACAGAAATAATCGTCAACGGGCGTAATATACAAGGTACCGAATTATTACTTGCACTTACACATGCGCTGAGAGGTCGCGCAGCTACCTGCCTTACTAGATTGTCTGACTCCCAGCTATCATGGCCACAAATAAAAGAAATGCTGATAGCTAAATTTGCCAAGCCTATGCTGCCACAAGATTATTTCGATGAAATACTACGTTTCCAAATTAGCTCTAAAGAAACAGCTAGCGAGGCGGCTGTACGACTATGGAATCTTATAGAACGTATACCGCGCATAGAAATGCAAGAAGACATTATAACTGGCTTTGTGACATCCGTTTTGTGCCAGAAAGACGGAGTTATAAGACGAGAGCTTCATTCCCATAATGTAGCCACAAGAGCTCAGCTACTTCGCATTCTCAATGGTGTTTCACAGAAACGAAGGCACGACAACAGTGAAGGCTATGAAGTCGACAGCAAAAGGACGCGTAATAGCGATACTCGTTTCACCGGAACATGCCACCGATGTGGCACACCAGGACACAGAGCAGTTGATTGCCGCAAGCGTCGCGATGATAATGCCAGCGGAGTCAAGACGTCAGGCCAGACGTCGAAGGTGGCTGACAAGACTCGCATTACTTGTTACGTTTGCGGGGAGGTGGGACATCTTGCATCCACGTGTCCAGAACGCAAGGGAGGTGCAAGTGTGCCAGCAACCACCAAGGAGGTTCATGTCTGCGAGCGCAAGCCCACAAGGAGTAACCTGACCACATCATCCGGTGAGCTCGTTTCTTTTCTCTTTGACAGTGGGTCTGCTTGCTCGCTAGTAATAAATAGCTTTGCCGATAAGTTCCCGGGTACTTTGCGTAGTGACATAGTTTTCCTTACTGGTATTGGTAAAGAAAATGTAAAATGTGTTTCCCAGATCCTTAGCACGGTCGACATTAAGAGCATCATAGTACCCATTTTATTTCACATAGTACCTGATGACGCGATTACTGAACCAGTGATAATCGGCCGAGATTTATTAGACAATGATATCCACGTACAAATAGATAATACCCACATAACTTTTTCTAGATGCAAAGAAGTAAATTTTACTGCAGCCTATGACCAGTTTGACTTTAATAATATCGACACAGATTTACATGGTAAGGATAGGAGTGCCCTTATAAAAATATTACAAAAGTACAGTGAATCATTTATTGATGGTATACCTTCCCGACGTGTTACTACCGGAGTTTTGCGCATAGACCCTATTGACCCCAATAAAATCGTACAAAGGCGCCCGTATAGGTTATCTCCATTGGAAAAAGACATAGTTAAAGAAAAGGTAGATTCTCTTTTGAAAGCGGGCGTTATTCGTGAAAGTTCATCACCGTTTGCCAGCCCTATCCTTCTCGTAAAGAAGAAAGATAACACAGATAGGATGTGCGTAGATTACAGGGAACTAAATTCCAATACGCGTCCGGAACATTTCCCTTTACCGCGGATAGATGAGCAAATAGACCGTCTCAATGGAGCTCAATACTTTTCCTCGCTCGACATGGCTTCCGGTTATCATCAGATATTAGTTGATCCAAACGGTGATAGTATAGCGCGGACGGCTTTCGTGACACCTGATGGCCAATACGAATATTTGGCTATGCCTTTTGGTCTCAGGAACGCGGCATCCGTTTATCAGCGTTGTATTAACAAGGCCCTAGGTACCCTAAAAGACAGTGTAGCTTTGGCATATATGGATGACGTTTTGTGTTATTCGGTTAGTGTGACCCAAGGCCTACATCATTTAGATTGTACTTTAAAAGCATTGTCCGAAGCTGGTTTCTCATTGAACATCAAAAAATGTAAATTCATGAAATCCGAAATCGACTATCTCGGTTACGTCATAAAGGCAGGACAAGTAGCCGCCAATCCTAGAAAAGTGCAAGCATTGGTTGATGCTCCGGTTCCGAAAACAGCTACCCAGGTTAGGCAGTTTTTGGGTCTAGCCTCATACTTCAGGCGATTTATACCAGGTTATACCCGCATTGTAGGACCGCTTTATCCTCTGACGAAATTAAAAGGCCCTATTAAATGGACTGATATGCATAGCGAAATTCACAAGAAAATTGTAAATATACTTACTTCAGAACCGGTTCTAACCATATTCGACCCACACCTACCTATAGAGCTGCACACAGATGCCAGTTCAGATGGTTACGGCGCTATATTAATTCAGAGAAAGAACAATGCACCCCATGTAGTTTCTTATTTTAGTAAGAGAACAACTGACGCGGAATCTCGTTATCATTCCTACGAGTTAGAAACTCTAGCAGTCGTTCGGGCCGTCGAAAACTTCCGACATTACTTGTATGGCCAGCACTTTACTGTATACACTGATTGTAACTCACTCAGGGCATCAAAATCTAAAATTGACCTCACGCCAAGAGTACACAGGTGGTGGGCCTTCTTGCAGGCATATGATTTTGATATTGTACATAAGCAGGGAACTAGCATGGAGCATGCAGATTATTTGTCGAGAAATCCTTTGTCTGAGTCAGTATCCCGGTCCGACGAATCCCCACAGATACCGGATAAAGCGCAAAAGAATAAAGTAGTTCAGTTTGTAGAGTTACACCAGGGTTGGCTAGCCGTAGAACAAAGGCGGGACAATGAGATTCGGGATCTCATCAATAAACACAAAAATAATGAGATTCCTGAAGCAGTTGCACATACGTACGACGTACGTAAAGGGATCTTATACCGAAAAATTAAACGTAATAAATGTAGTTTTTGGCTTCCAATAGTACCGCGGTCCCTAACGTGGACTTTAATCAACCACGTACATTCAGAGATAAAACATCTTGGAGCGGAAAAGACTCTTGATAAAATTTATGAACAGTATTGGTTTCCTGAGATGGCTAAACAGGTTCGTTTATTCGTTAATTCGTGTATCGTATGTAAAGCATCAAAGGGCAGTTCGGGTGCCCAACAAGTTCAACTACATGCCATACCTAAAGTTCCCACACCATGGCACACTATCCATATTGATATCACGGGGAAACTTAGTGGTAAAAGCGATCGAAAGGAGTATGCTTCGGTTATAATCGATGCTTTTACGAAGTATACCCTACTTGAGTATACAGCCTCCCTCGACGCAGCCAGTGCGATATGTGCGTTAAGAAAAGCTGTTTGTCTTTTCGGTGCACCTAAAAGAATAATCGCCGATCAAGGTCGGTGTTACTTGAGCGGAGACTTCAAACAGTTTTGTAACGATCATGGCATTGAGCTTCACTTTATTGCTACCGGGTCTAGTAGGGCCAATGGCCAAGTAGAGCGGGTCATGCGTACTCTAAAATGTCTTTTAACTATAGTGGAAAACAATCCCAATAAAACGTGGCGTGATGAACTTCAAGAGGTCCAACTAGCATTAAATAGTACAAAGTCCAGGGTAACAGGCTACACACCAACGGAACTGATGTTTGGCATTCGAGCGCAATCTCTAGCTCTAGCTAGTATAACTCCGAACTCTGATCCTATACCACGCTTAGATTTGGATAGAATTCGTGATACAGCATCTCAGAATATTGCACAAGCCGCTATTTCAGAAACCAAACGCTTTAATCGTGGTAGGGCTGCTATAAAACCATTTGTTAAGGGTGACTTTGTCTTTATAAAATGTAGTGAACGTAGTCAAACTAAATTAAATAGAAAATTCAAGGGTCCATATGTCATAGTTAGCGTCTTAAATAATGATAGATACGAGTTAAAAACTATCGATGGGTCTAATAGAATCTACAAATATGCTCATGAGAATCTGCGCGCAGTACCTGGGGGCTATGAAGGCTTGTTAGAGGTAGCTACCACCTTAAATAATAACTCAGAGGTGGCCGTGACGGCGGATCATGGTCAGGAGACGGGAGGCGTATCATCTGATGATGAAACGGATACAGTGTCAGTTAGTAGTGGGCACACCATGACCGCCAGCTCCGAAACCCTCTCCGCCTCCGAGCAAGAAGAGTTGTAGTTAGAGGTTAACTATACTATAGTTTTGTTAAACATGTCGCAAGTTGGCGAGTTAAAATTTAAACGATAAAATTACCTGAAAATGTAGTTCCCAGAGAATTATGAGAGGCCAAAGACAAGCATGTATGTGTTGATTTAAGGGACTGGCTTATACAGGTCAATGTTCTGGTACAAAACTCTAGCTTTTTGTCATGAGAGATACCAGTGAGTAGTCGATTGAGAAACTGGCTTATGTTGGTCGAAGTTTCAAATCGAAGCACTTCACTGTGGTTTTGGGGCGACCTATGAGAGGTTGGTTATAATGTGTTGAATGGTTGTCCGGTCCATGTCACCATAGGAGATGATGGCTGGTCGAAGGGACGCCTTACTGATCGAAGGGACGCTGAAGGGTTGTCCGGTCCATGTCTTCGCAGGAGGCGATGGATGGTCGAAAGGACGCTTGTTTCAGTTGTCCGGTTCAGTCCGTGATATTTGAGAAATTGACTGGGATTGAGTACTAGTTGGTTAAATTTAAATACAATTTTTGGGCTACGAAAGTTAAGTGTGTGTCAGTGATGGACGAGCGTCGATAGATTGTAATCTGCAAATGTTACGTCTTTATCTTTGCAGGAGGGACGGTAACGGCAAGACAAGATACGCACGAGGGCGTGCGAAAGTCAGTCTGGCCGTGACGGCGCGTCGAATATTTTTAGAGTGGCAACCGTGCTACGTCACTTCCACTCTGACGCAACACCGCATGCTGGGGCACATGGTCGTTTGACAGCGGGCATTACGAGGCAATCCGTTGTGATCGAAGGTGTGCGCCACGTGTTCGGTGGAGTGTCGTATTAAATAGGCTAATTAGAATATTCTGTACTCAATAGTGATTATATTTCAATTATAATTAAGTGTAGTGATTATAACGAACTCAGATTATATTACAAGTTGATTAAACAAAAGGTGTATTTATTCTCTTCGCCCGATAACTCACGCCTACTGATTGCTAAAGAATACCCTAACCTAGGATGGAGGCCGCGAGTAACATGCCTCTGGAGCCTTCAAGCATAATATTTGTTGCTGTTTATTTTGATCATTTAAATTTAACGATAAATGTCATAAAATGTAATACGTAATATTATTCGACACATTTTTTGCGTTAAAACGTTTATTCTATTTATCCCTAAGAAAAAAGATACTGCATTCAAAATTCATAAAACAAATTTTCTTGCATAAATTCGTCAAATTCTTCAAGAAAAATATGAAAAATGAAAAAAATCTGCAATATGCATCTTTAAACGTACTTTTCAAATAATATGTTAAAATCGGCAATTCAACGTAAAATCACTTATGCTTTTTTTCCACTGGGGGTACGATATGTCGGATGTGAGTCCGTCCTGACCGGGAGCTTTTTTAGGATTGAAACCTTCCACGGCTACTCTCAGCTCCAGTGGCGTAAACGGTGGGTCATGATGCTCATCATGATGCCACTCGTTTACCTGTTTAACGGACTCTCTGATGAGCCTGTGGTGTGCGTTGTCCTCTTCCTCTATGTCCTTTGGATAGAAAGTGTCTGCGAGTAGGGCTGCTGATTGCCCTGGGTTCAAAAATGTACCATCTTTTGATAGGGTCATGTCTTTCTGTCTCCTGTTGGTCCTGTTAATGACTCGGTAGATCCCTTCCCAGACTCCCTCTTTGTCTTGTTTTTCGCAGAAGTCCTTCCAGCTATCAATTTGGGCTTTCTTGTTTTGGCACTCATAGTCTTCTTTTGCTTTCAGGTACTCGTCGACGACTGTCGCTCGCCGGACCGGTGCAGCGGTGCAGCGTTGCGGATGCGGTTCTTCCGCCTAGCGACCTCCTTCTTCAGGACTGCGAGCTCCTCGGACCACCACGGGATGGTAAGTTTCCTCTTGTTTTTTATTTTAGGAATGGAGGCCTCACATGCCTTCCTGATTATTTTTTGGTATTCGATGACTGTGTTTTCCAGTTCATTTATGTTTCCGATCCCGGTTATGTCTTTCATTTTAAGATGGCCACTGGTTTTAAATTCATTAAGTTTCTCTTCAAATACACTCCATTTGGCTTTTTTGGTGTTAAATATCCGGGTTGTTCGGTCGATTTTAAAGCCTTTTTCCCTTGTTAATCTTATTCTGAACTTAATTGTGTTATGGTCCGAGGACGTTGCTCCTGTGTCGACCCGCCAGCCGTCAATCCAGTCAAATAGGTCAAGCGAACATGCCGTGACGTCCACGTGGCTCTTGTACGACACGCCTCCTCTGACGGTGTCAAATGTAGGCGTGTTGCCAGTATTCAGTACCTGAAGCTCTAGCTCTTCCAGGGTCCCGGACATATCTTCTCCCCTATTGTCTTCTATGGTGCTGCCCCACCAGGTACTCTTGGCGTTGGTATCGCCTCCTGCGTCATGTGACCCGGTTGACGCCCGGCGCTCGCAGGTATCCGGGCCTGCGAGTGTTAAGTTGGTTACCGACGGACGCGCAGGGGTAGGCGACCAGGCCCCTGCCGCGGAGATGGACACCGGCAGTGCTGGGAATCGGTCGCGCGGGACGTCTTCCGCAAGGAAGCGTCCAGTGTGCCGGTCCTCAGACGAGGAAGGCTTGCCGGCCCCCAAGTTGCCAACTTCCAGGAGGGGTCGGCAGGCATCGAGAGGGGCGAGTGCTTCACAGCCGCGGAGGGATAAGAGCGGGCGTTTTGTGCGGTCTAATACCTCGGCGGCTAGTGAAGCAGAGAGTGACGTGGGGGTCACTGCGGGGGACCCTGGCGATGACGGTGAAAGCTGTTCCTCGCTGGGGAGCTCGAAGGCGGAGCTCAACGCCGCCAAAAGGGAGCAGCGCAAAGCCGTCGCGGCCGACGAAGTGTCGGAAATGGCCCGACGCGCGCGCGAGCGACGAGCTACCCTGGCGGCGGAATGGGGTGAGCCATCGGCGGTGGCCTTGAGCCAGCTGGCTCTGGACGGGGTGGACTTAGTCCTGAAGGTTGCTACCAAGTCCGGCAGCCTGAAGGGCACGTTCACCCGCGGCCTGAAGGAGGCTGCTGCGGACATCAGGGAGGCGGTTGGCGTCCTCCTCGGCAGGACGGCCTCTGACGAGGTCGTAAAGCTGAGGGAGGAGAACAGCCGCCTCCGAGGTGACCTGGAGGACCTCCGGCGACAAGTCGCTGCGCTGAGCGAGCAGCAGCAGCGACGCTCGTCCGCCGATGCCGCACCTGCAGCGACCCCGGCTCCCGCACTGCGACCGGCAAGCCCTCGCACCGAGGATGAGGTCGAGCGCATTGTCCGGCTTTGCATGCTCCAGTGCGGGAGCATGGTAAACGCTCGGCTGGAGGCGATTTCTCGGCGTCTCCCACCGGAAGTCCTCCGTCCGCCCCTAGCGGCTGACAAACGGAGGACTGAGGAGCCGCCGAGACCCGCGCCTCAGAAGGGGAAGCCCGCGGAGGGCGTTAAAAAACCCGCGGAGAGAGCCCCACCGCGCGATCAGCCCACGACTGCCGGGTCTAAGGGTGAGACCTGGGCGAAAGTCGTGGGCCGTAAGAAGGCCCGCAAAGCCACAAAGAAGGCTGCGGCTGCTGCACGCGCTCCCGTCCAAACCGCAAAGGCGGTTGCGCAGCCTGCGAGGCGGACTGCCAAAGGCGGTCGCAAAGGACCGACGGTGCATGCCCCGCGTTCCGAGGCTGTGACGATCACGTTACAGCCCGGAGCTGCGGAGCGCGGTGTGACGTACCGGTCGGTCATTGCCGAGGCCAAGGCCAGGATCAAATTATCTGATCTTGGTCTTCAGTCCGTCACAGTCAGGCAGGCTGCCACGGGTGCGCGGCTGTTCGAGGTGGCCGGTGCTGCGAGCGGCAGCGCCGAAAAGGCGGACGCTCTGGCCGCCAAGATGAGGGAGGTCCTCAACCCTGAGGACGTCCGGGTCTCCAGACCAGTGAAAACCGCAGAGGTGCGGATTGCTGGACTGGACGACTCGGTGACCTCAGAGGAGGTGGTGGCGGCCGTTGCCCGAAGCGGCGAGTGTCCGCCAGATAAGGTGCGGGCCGGTGACATACGCGCCGACGCCACTGAACTCGGCGCGGTCTGGGTTCGGTGCCCTGTGGCGTCGGCGAAGAAGATCGCCAACAAAGGCGAATTGCTGGTGGGCTGGGTTGCAGCGAGTGTGAAACTCCTGCAGCCCCGGGCTTTGCGGTGCTTCCGGTGCCTGGAAAAGGGGCACGTCCGGGCAAAGTGCACCGCCGAGGTCGACCGTAGCGATTTATGTTATCGCTGCGGTCAGCCCGGCCACAAGGCGGCCCAGTGTTCCGCGGCGCCCAACTGCAGCTTGTGTTCGGCTGCGGGGAAGCGAGCGGGACACATAGTGGGCGGAGGGGCCTGTGGCGCGCCTACCAGCAAGGCGCAAGGCAAACAAAAGAAAAAGAAGGGGAGCTCTAAACCTGCCGGGGAAACCTCGCCACCCCCGCAGGCTAGTAGCTCCGCGGCCGACTCCCGGCCCAGGACCGTTGCCGAGGGAATGGAGTGTCAATAATGGCACCACTACATTTCCTCCAGGGCAACATCAACCACTGTGCCAGAGCTCAGGATCTTTTGCTCCAGAGCATGGCAGAGTGGTCGATCGACGTGGCTGTGGTCGCCGAGCCGTACTTTATCCCCGCCCGTGACAGCTGGCTGGGGTGCGCTGACGGTTTGGTGGCCATTATTGGCGAGGCTCTGATCGACCCGTCTAGGGGCCGTGGCTGGGTTGCTGCGGTCTCAGGCGGCATCGTCATTGTGGGGGCGTATTTCTCCCCCAACAAGAGTCTCGCCGACTTCGAGGGGTTCCTTGTCGAGTTGGGCGCCGTCGTAGGCCGCTACCACCCTCGTCCCGTTTTTGTGCTCGGGGATCTCAACGCCAAGTCATCGGCGTGGGGATCTCCGGTCACTGACCCTCGGGGCGAGGTGTTGGAAGAGTGGGCGGTGACGACTGGTCTGGTCGTCCTGAATCGGGGTTCGGAATTCACGTGCGTGCGGCAGCGGGGCGGGTCGATAGTGGACGTTTCGTTCGCTAGCCCCTCTGTCGCCGGCCGGGTCCGCGACTGGCGTGTCGCTGTGGAGGTGGAGACGCTATCGGACCATCGGTATGTTCGGTTCGACGTCTCTGCCCAGACCGCAGGCGACCGCCATCCAACAACCCCGATGAACGACGGCCCGCGTTGGGCGCTTAAGCGCATCGACAGGGAACTACTCGAGGAAGCTGCCTTAGTCCAGTCCTGGACGTGGGAGTCGGCGACGGACGGCCCCGTCGACGTCGAAGCGGAGGCGCTGTGGTTTCGCGGGGCGATGACGCAGATCTGCGACGCGTCCATGCCCCGTGTCCGCCAACAGTCCGCAAGGCGCCAGGTGTACTGGTGGACCGCCGAGATCGCGCAATTGCGCGTAGCGTGCGTTGCGGCCCGCCGCCGGTACACCCGATACCGGAGACGACGTCGACGGGATTCCGCCGAAGAGGACGCGCTGTATGAGGTGTACCGCGCGTCCAAGGAGACTCTGTGGCTGGCCATCGGCGACTCGAAGTCGCGTGCCAGGGAGGAGCTGCTGGGGTCCCTGGATCGGGATCCGTGGGGGCGCCCCTACCGCTGGGTAAGGGGCAAGTTGCGTCCCTGGGCGCCCCCGCTGGTGCAGACCATGCGGCCCCGGCTGCTAGAGGTGGTAGTATCGACCCTCTTCCCTGTGCGAGGGGGACATGT
This sequence comes from Autographa pulchrina, assembly GCA_905475315.1. Taxonomy (NCBI): domain Eukaryota; kingdom Metazoa; phylum Arthropoda; class Insecta; order Lepidoptera; family Noctuidae; genus Autographa; species Autographa pulchrina. The sequence goes on along the minus strand of FR997761.1, from coordinate 12,284,206 downwards.
TCCCCCGGCGATGGCTTCGCCCTCAGCCACAGACTCTCCAGAAGAGGAGAGCACCGATGTCCCCGAGGTGACGCAGTCAGAGACGAGAGCGGCCGTGTCGCGACTCCGGGCTAAGAACACAGCGCCCGGACCCGACGGAGTTCCTGGTCGAGCTCTCGTCTTGGCTCTGAAGGAGCTGGAGCCCCAGCTGAGGGGGGCTCTTCACGGCATGTCTCGGGCGGGGTCAGTTTCCCAGTGTATGGAAGGAGGGGAGGCTGGTCCTGCTCAGGATGGAGGGGCGCCCCGCGGACTCGCCGTCCGCGTATCGGCCCATAGTGCTGCTCGACGAGGCGGGCAAACTATTTGAGCGAGTTATCGCAGATCGCCTCGTCAGCCACTTGCGCAGAGAGGGGCCGGACCTGGACGAGAACCAGTTCGGTTTTCGTCGGGGGCGCTCCACCATAGACGCCATCATGCGCGTGAGGGGCTTGGCGGAGGAGACGGTGTCCCGGGGTGGGGTGGTGTTGGCGGTGTCTTTAGACATCTCCAACGCTTTCAACACCCTACCCTGGAGCTGCATTCGGGAGGCGCTGGTATACCATCGCGTGCCTCCCTACCTCCGCCGTACAGTAGGGGCTTATCTGGAGGACAGGTGCGTCACCTACAGGGGACGTGACGGTGCTGGTCAGCACTTCATGTCGTGCGGTGTCCCACAGGGATCGGTCTTAGGACCGCTCCTGTGGAACATCGGCTACGACTGGGTGCTGAGAGGCGAGCTCCCGTCGGGCGCAGACTTGACGTGTTATGCGGACGACACGCTTGTCACTGCCCGGGGGAGCTCGCACAGGGAAGCGACGTTGATAGCCACGGCTGCGGTGTCACAGGTGGTGAACCGCATCCGGCGCCTGGGCCTGGAGGTGGCCCTAAACAAGTCGGAGGCCATGGTGTTTCATGGCCCCCGGCGGGCGCCGGCGCCGGGATCACACATCGTGGTCGGTGGGGCTCGGATAGCTGTCGGGTTCACCATGAAGTACCTGGGATTGGTGCTCGACAGCCGTTGGGAATTCGGGCCTCACTTCCGGCGGCTAGCGCCCAAGCTCATGGGCGCGGCGGGCGCGCTTTCAACGTTGCTTCCCAACATGGGGGGCCCGAGCGCCGCCTGAAGGCGGTTGTACGTGGGAATCGTGCGGTCCATGGCCCTGTATGGGGCTCCCGTATGGGCGCTCGACCTGACGGCCAGCACTCTCGCCATTCTGCGCAAGCCGCAGAGGGCGATGGCCGTCAGAGTCGTCCGCGGGTACCGCACGATTTCCCACGAGGCGGCTTGTGTCCTGGCCGGATCTCCGCCCTGGGACCTAGAGGCGAAAGTACTCGCGTCATTGTACCGATGGCGCGAGGAAGAGCGGGCACGGGGCTCGATGCCGGTGCAGCGAGAGATCGAGCTGCGCCGGGGAGAGCTCCGTCAGGTCTTGGTGGCGGAATGGCGGCAAAGGCTTTTCAAGACGGTAGCGAGGCCGGCGCCCTGCCGCCGGCCTCGCTACCGTCGAGGCGATCCGGCCAGTACTCGACGACTGGCTCGGGAGAAGGCACGGCTCCCTGTCGTTCAGGGTGACGCAGTGCGGGGAGGACACGGCGCAACACACGCTCGCTGAGTGTGTAGCTTGGGAGGAGCAGCGCCGTGTCCTCGCAAATGAAGTAGGAGGCGACCTGTCGCTGCCGGCCGTAGTGCGGAGTATGGTCGGTAGCGCAGAGTCGTGGGACGCGGTGGTGTCCTTCTGCGAGGACGTGATGTCGCAGAAGGAGACTGCGGAACGGGAGAGGGAGATCTCGACTCCCTTCCCCGGCCGCAGAAGACGCACCGGGCGCAGGGGAAGGGCGGACAACGCCCTTCTCCGCCCCCCATGAATGGGTCCAGGGGCGAGGGACTTGGGGAAGTCCCCGCCCCCTATTCGATGGACCCGAGGCGGAGGCGCGCGCGGGTGTCGGCGCGCGCCCCTGAGGCGGTGCACGGGGTAGTTGTACACCTCACTACCCCGTGCAGGAGCTGAGGCCCGGACAGACCGGGCCGGCACCAGTGTGGGGCTGAGGAAGAATCCGGATTCCCGCGGCCCCACGCGCACGTGCGAGGAGGAGACACCGGGGGGTTTTAGCCGGTAAGAGTCCGGCACGCCCCTCCGCCTCTCCCCAGGCGGAGGAAGTCCATGAGGATTTCCCCCCGAAAAAAAAAAAAAAAAAAAAAAAATGGTATCGCCTCCTATTAGTAGTTTTCCAGTTCCCAATGCCAACTTGATGTTGGACATTTGATCCAAGTATGGCTCCAGTGGTTGGTCTGGCTCAAAGTAGAAGGAGACTACTGCGATTTCCCAGGCTTTGGTCCGGATCTTTACTACGCAGATATTATTTGTAGTAAGTTCTGGGTAGGGAATAACATCTAGGTTATCGTCGAAGACGGCAATAGCCGCCTTTACCCTCCCGCTTCCGTCAACCTCGCACTGGTAGATTCGCACTCCTCGGTAGCTCTTCATGCTCCTGGCTCCTCCCACGTAGGGTTCCTGGATCAATGCCCATGCGATTGATCGCTCACTGGCCTCTAAAAAGAGTTCGGTGGTTGCCAGTTTCTTTCTTTGTAGGTTGGCTTGGGCTACTGCGTATCCTCTGGTTGGGATGCCTGCCCTGTTATTGTTGCCCTCGGCGTTAGCAATACGTTACTCTGGACCGCGCTATTGCGTCCCATTTCTGTCTCACTGGGCAGCTGTTGCTGAAGGCATTATGGTTCACTTCTGTGAACTTTGCCTGTGCGCAGTTTGTACAGGTCGGAGCTGCTCCGGCAAGGCGCAGCTCGCATTGCTCGCTCATATGTGGCCCCCCACAGTGGCTGCATTTTTCGATGCTTTCGAGGCAAAGTTTTCTTCCGTGTCCGTACCCCAGGCACAGTGAGCACTGAATTAGCGGCGACTGGTCTTCTACGGGTACTCTTTGTAGGTCTACGTGTGCCGCTTTCTTTGCCACCATCTTTTTCCATAGCTGCGGTGAGACCCTGAGGACAACATGGCTGGTATGTGGGTTTCTGGATCTCTTTTAATACTGGATCAAAATCTTACTTTCCTCTGGTTTGAGCCCGGTGAATAGTTCTCCATTCTGATTTTTAATGGCTTTTAGTATGTCCTCGTCTGTGTGGTAGTTCATGACGCCTTTCAAGACTACCAGTGGATCTTTGTTTTTTACATATTCTACCTGCAGCTCACCCACATTATCCAGTCTCTCTCTTAGCTTGTCTCTTTGGCTTTCTGTCCTACATCCGAGGACAATTTGACGGTCTTTTGCCTTTCGGACTCTATCTACGGTTACCCAGCCATCTTTGGCGTTGACCGCCTCCTTTATTTGGCCAAGTATATGTTCGCCCGTGTCCGTCTCTTTCTTTGATGTAACAATGATTGAGTGCAGCGCTGTTTTTTGTGGGGCGTCTTTCATGGGGAGTCGACTGGCCGCTACCTCAGCATAAGTATTGGTCTTGACTTTGAGTTCCCCAATGCTTTGCTGGCTCTCATGCAGTGCCTTTTTCAACCTCCCCATCTCCTTTGCGTGCTCTTTTAAGTTCTGGGAGTGTTCCTCCAGCGCTTTCCTTAGCCGTTCCGACTCTAAGTCCGTTCTGGCGGCTAGTACGTCCACGGTCGATTTCTCAGGGCTCTTCTTTTTCCCCTGTGTCGTAGGTCTGAGGGCGGGAGTTACTCGTCCTTTATCTAATTCCGCTTCCTTGACAACTTTGAAGAGCCAATCCGCCTGTTCCATTACCTCCTCCTTTATCTCCTTCTTGAGGGTTTTGGCTTTTCCTAGGGAGCCTTTCAGGTTTGCGAGGATGGATCGTGCTTCCATGATTCGGTTTTTGGTGATAGGTGGACTCGTCACCTCAAACGATATGCTCTTCGCGGTTTGTGTATGAGCTTTTGGAGCCTCCTTGTTGACAGGGCTATCTTTTCTAGAAGTCTTCCCCGCTTCCCATTCTCCTACACTGCGTCTCACGCTTTGTGAGGGTGCTGAGGGGGATGATGTGGGGGTGGGTCCTTTTGGTGGTATGTCAGGTGTCAATTTACCTGAGGCGTCGCCCTGTTGGCTCTCTGTCGCTTTTTTAAGTGGTGTGCGGATTCCGAGCATATTGCTGGTTAAGTCCGATCGTCGAAGGGTATGTAAAGGTACCGTTGAATAAAATTATAAGGTATTATAGGTAAGTAAATGTGTAAAATGTATATTATTATAATAGGAGAGTAAAAGAAGGAAGAAAAGAAAGAGTTTGAGATAAAAATAAAATAATTAAAAAAATATAGAAATCTGTTCTATATGTCTAATTCTTGTCACGCCCGCAGCCAAAGAGACCGACAGATGTGCCGACCCCCGTCTAGTTGGTGTAAAAGTCAACTTGTCCTTTTAAATTTGTTTTCTACAATGTTAAGAGTCACAAGAGAGAGTATTTATTCGTCCTAATTTCTGTTTAATATTGTAATAAAAGTACAAAAGTATACTAATTACAGGAATTAATTAACAAAAATGTGAAAAAAAATAATATTTCTGTCAATTTTAAAGCTAAAATTATTAAATAAATACTAAAATTTGAGTAAAATAGACGTCTATCAGATACAATTAACAAACATTAATATTTAAAAAGAAAAATGAATAAAAATTTAAAAAATAAAAAAATTACAATTTTCATTCGAGGGTACCTTAAAATTAACAAAAAAAATATTTTTTTCTTGCAGGTCTGGTCTCCAGATTAGCGCGCACCGGACGGCAGCAAAAACGGATGGGGTCGCGGCGGTCGTCTTCGAGATACGAGGCCCTGAAGTTTAGGTCTTCTAATGTTCAGAACTAAGGCTCTAATAGACCTAAAATTCTGTTCTCTTCGGTTTCCAGCTTCTTATAGCACCGTTTAACTGCCCTCAAATTTTCAGCGCCGTAGCTGAAAGTTTTGTCATCGACCACGTGTGTTTTGAGGTTACGAAAATTCCCTTTAACTTCGTCATTTACCGGCGGAAATTTCCGAACGGTACGTCGAAATGTTCGCCTTTTTATAGCTCACAAAATGGTGTACTAATATCAGTACGTCGTCACTTGAATTTTGAAGTTATTTGCCAAAAACACTTTTCACACTTAGTCAAAAAACACGTGATTTTTAGTTTTTCACTAATAACTTTTCTCACCGAGTTCTCCGGGTCTCTCACAATATTTCTCTAGATGCGCTGCACCGAGACGAAGATTTTGATGTATCGCGGGACACTGTACGGTAAGAATGTGCAGTCGCGATAAAAAACGATGAGTTACCTACACATCTGGGACAGCCCTGGTGGCTGGACGATCACACAAACGATGTTCTTAGATAAATGCAGCAGTAACAAACTAAAACACGTGCACGTACCTTGGTCTGCTATTTCTGCTGCCGATGATCCGCCGGCGATATGATTCCACCACAGTTGATTGCTGAATGTCACGAGCTGCTCGGAATATTGATTCCCAGCAGAATATCGGTCGAGTTGACGCGTTTAAAAGGTTTTCCTTGAGAAAGATCGCGAAGTGCGCGCGCGTGCAAGATGGTGAGAAAAGATTGTCGATAGGAGGGCGGTTTGTCAGTTAACGGTAGTGACGTCATGACAGATGCAGCAGTAGCACCAATCGGATAACGAGTACGGCACGTATTACAACTGTCAAAACAGTTGTGATTGCCACTGCTGAAAATCGATAAGAACATCGTGTGTTGCCCGTGGTGAAATTTAAACAATCTTATTTTAGTCATTTGTATGATGACGAAACATTCCGCACACCAAAATACCTATGGTATTTTCGAAAATACGAAATACAAATAGAAAAGTTAGGAAGAAAACGTTAAACCTTAATAGTTACTGAACTACGAATCTAATCAACCTAACCTACGATGCTTAATAATATTAAGTTAAATAATACGTTAATCCTCTATAGGTAGAGGACAGAGTTTGGCCAGCGGTCGCTTAACAGAATTGCTAGTAGCGGTTTTAAGAATTGCAACCCTAACTACTCCGTCAGCGCCAGGAAGAAGATCAGTAACCCTACCAAGTGACCATCCAAGAGGAGGTCGATTGTCATCCTTGATGATTACAAGCGAGCCCACCCCTAATAGTCTTGAGTTCTTGGTCCATTTGGCGCGTTGAGTGAGTGAATTTAAGTACTCGTGTTTCCATCTTGACCAAAAACTTTGTTGGAAAGCTTGCAACAACTGCCACCGATGAAGACGATGAATATTGACGTTAGAATAATCATCATCGGGGACAGCGGTCAGAGGCTTCAATGTAAGGAAATGACCCGGTGTTAACGCTGACAAGTCATTAGGGTCCGAACTCACAGGGCACATTGGCCGTGAATTTAAAACCGCCTCGATTTGTACGAATAATGTAGTAAGTTCTTCAAATGTTAGAACCTGATCACCGACTATGCGATACAAATGTTGCTTTGCGGATTTGATTTGAATCTACCAAACTCCTCCAAAATGGGGAGCGGATGGTGGATTGAATTTGAACTCAATTTTCTCCGTGCTAGACGCAGTTTGCATTAAAGCAGTGAGTTGATTTCTAGCACCGACAAAATTGGTTCCGCAATCAGCGTGTATAGTTGAACAACGTCCGCGACGACCCACAAAACGACGCAATGCAGCAATGAAACCCTCTGCCGATAGTGTGGAGACCACCTCTAAATGGACGGCCTTCGTAGGTAGGCACACGAATAGGCATAAATAGGCTTTATCTATTTTTGCCCCACGATGAGTGCCCAGCTTGATACGGAAGGGCCCACCGAAGTCGACACCCACCACGGAGAAAGGTTTCACCTGGCTAACTCGATATGTAGGAAGATCGCTCATAAACGGTTGCAAAGGCACTGGATTTGTACGATAACATCGAATGCACTTAGCAAGACAACGGCGAATGACGCGTTTCGCGAAAACGATCCAGAATTGTTGTAAAACTAAATATTGAGTTGTATTAATTCCAGGATGACAGTAGTTACGGTGAACGAAATCGATGATTAACAAGGTGAGCGGGTGATCAGAAGGTAAAAGCGCAGGATGTCTCTGCTCAAACTCTAATCCAGATCGAGCGAGGCGACCGCCCACCCTGAGAATTCCCCTTTTGTCGATAAAAGGATTAAGTTTACTGAACGGTTTTAAAAGTACTTTATTTGATTTTAATTTACTTATTTCTTCCGCGAATTCTTGACCTTGAACGTGTCTTACAATAGTTATCAATGCATTATGACGTTCTGAATTGTTAAGAAACGCACTCCGATTAGCAATAGTCGGGTTTCGAGAATTTTGAAGAAAACGATAGATGTACGTAAGGATACGAACGATTTTTTCTAACGATGAAAAACGATTTAATAAATTATTGATAATTGAAACATCTTTTTCCACCATAATAAGTTGTGAAGAAGTTCACTTGGAAATTGGCCTCGCGAACAAACATCTGCAGGATTGTCTGCAGAGGACACGTGATGCCAATATTCAATAGCTGTTATTTCTTGAATATGACTCACGCGATTGGCAACGAAAGTAGACCAACGACATGAGGGTGAACGCAACCAAGAGAGTGTAACAGTGGAATCGGACCACAAAAAGACAGCTGAAATAGGAATACGAGACAGATAAGTTTCTGTAACGAATTTGTACAGATCTGAAAGCAAAATTGCGGCACAGAGTTCTAGACGTGGTAATGAGGTACGTTTTAATGGTACCACGCGAGCTTTCGAACAAACGAAATGAACGTAAGAATTGTTATATACGTCTGTTACTCGTAAATAAATAACCGCGCCATATGCAGTTTCCGAACTGTCGCAGAATCCGTGTAGCTCGTAGGATTGTGAATCAGTACGAGTGACTCTACGCGAAATTTTTAGATGTTGCAACTGAGAAAGTTGATTCTGATAATTTTTCCATGTACTGACGACTAAAACTTGATCACCAGTACCAATGAAACAATTAATGTCTCCTAAGATTGAAGCCGGGGCTTCACCGATTCCATTTATAGTTGTGGTAGGACTGGATAGTTTTAAATTTAATATTTTGACAGCTGAGTCAGTAATAAGATTAATCTGACTCTCCGAATCGAAAAGAGCTCGAAAAGACACGAACTTGCCATCCGCATCCCGTACTTGCACAATGGCAGTTGCTAATAAAACAGTTGTGTTATTGTTTTTAGAAAATAATGAAGAGGTTGGGTTCGACTCGACCGGTTTATCTTTATGAAGTAAAGTGTGATGTTTATGGTTACACTTACGACATTTAATAAAAAAATTATAATTAAAAAAATTAAAAAACACGCCTGCCATGTCAAAAAAAATTAAAAACAAGTCAAATATTCATTACAGGTCCCCCGACTGCAAATATTTGACTTGTTTTTAATTTTTTTTGACATGGCAGGCGTGTTTTTAATTTTTTTTATTATAATTTTTTTATTTAATACCTTTTAGTGAAAAACAAAACAACATGACACAACACAAAAAAAAATATCGTTCGGAACCCTTTGCAGGCGATTTCGACTCACACTTGACGATTTTTTAATGTCCACATAGCCTATGTCACTCGGGATAACTCAAAGCTTCTAATGATACCACAAACATTGAAATCGGTCAAGCCTTTTAGAAGTTATGGTGGAATAAAGAAACTCACAAACATACATGCATACATACATACATACATACATACATACATACATACATACATGAACCCTGAAAACATAACACTCCTTTTTGGGCAGTCGTGTAAAAATAGAAGTACAACCTTTTAATTGATGTGAAGCTCGAAGACAATTGAAACACCAATTATTCTTGCTTGCGATAGATATCCGCTCATCTACTGGTTTATTAAGAAATTGTTGACATGATGATATTGAGTGAGTATCACCACAAAACGCGCACTTAACTGGTTGTGACGTAGGAGTTTTACTGCTTGTAGTACTAGCTGTGGCAACTTGAGGTTTATCTGTACTGCCCACAAGCGTATGAGAAACGTTTGCCCGTGTATTTGTTTGAAATGATTTGACAGATCGTTGTTGTGGCTTACTCAAAGTTTTATTATTAATTTCACAAAAATGAGAATCACGTAAAAGCGCTTCACATTTCAAGTTTAAGAAAGATTTCAACTGTGCATATGGAGGAAACTCAATATCAGGATATTTTTCCTCGAAATCGCAACGCAAGTTTGAGTCTATCTTAGTGAGAAGGTGGTAGACTAATACAAAATCCCATCGGTCCTCAGGTAAAATAATTTTCTTTAAAATAATTAAATTTTCCTCAAACAGGTCCAATGATTTTCTAAACTCATTACCGTCAGTAGTATTAAAATTAATGTTTAAAAGGTCCTTCCATGACGTAAAAGCTAAAGGTCGTTTCCTTTGATAGCGAGTAACAAGGGCCTGGTAGGCATCATTGTAATGCTCATAAGTTAATGGGAATGCCTTGATAACAGATAATGCATCGCCGGTCAACGATGAGAATAAATAATGATTTTTTCCGTATCAGTAAGACTACTAGAATTATGAATCAATGCATTAAAAGTGTCGTGATATTCAGGCCATTTCTTGATGTCACCACTGAAAGAAGGAAGAACAATTTTTGGTAAACGGATATTCGACGATGAAGAACTATGTTTATTATTTACTTGAGGTTCACTTTTAGTTAAACTACGATGAATAGATAAGATTTGAAAATATTTATCGTCAAATGTATCCTGGAGCGTATTATCTGCATGATCAGGATCATCTAAAAGCTCCAAAACGATCTGATGAGCACTTTCAAAGCTATCTAGAATATGTTTGAGTTCCTGATAATAAGAAAGAAATAAATTCCGTTGTGAGTCATCACTCATTGACAATGTACCTATTTCCAATGCCTTATCCAACCGCTTAATAGCTAAAGTACGCTTTCTACGTAAATGTGATAAATCTTGAACTGTATATTCATTCTCCGTAGAGTGGGATTTCGATTTCTTAAAGCAACTTTGTTTACGAGACGAATGTTTACTTAACAATGACATGATGAAAACAATTAGCAAGATCGGTTACTGATAACTAATAGTCGGCGATACAAGCACGTACAACAAGGTTCCAACAGATGGGCGCTGTCTGCTTACAAAGATGTAAACAAGATAAGAACACGAGTACTTACGATAATCGGTAGTAATATTTATTTAATTTTGGACGTGTGTATATATATCTACAGATTATAGACTGTGTAAAAAGCGCAACATAAATCCTTTGTTCAGTTTAAGTAAATGTATCTATTATTTACACCTACCTCCGAATTAAAAATGTCACACGAACAAAGGACTTTTTATGACCGATATTTTTTCGATACGATACCTAAAACAGTTAATATAGGCCGAAAAGGATAATATTAAGCACCAAAGGAAGATAGATTGCCTAATATTGAGATCCTACAGTAACTATTAAGGCTTAACTGGGTTGAAAAATAAGTCGTAATGGCGGGTCCCGGGTTTCGGCACCATAAAAATGTGCCGTCGCGATAAAAAACGATGAGTTACCTACACATCTGGGACAGCCCTGGTGGCTGGACGATCACACAAACGATGTTCTTAGATAAATGCAGCAGTAACAAACTAAAACACGTGCACGTACCTTGGTCTGCTATTTCTGCTGCCGATGATCCGCCGGCGATATGATTCCACCACAGTTGATTGCTGAATGTCACGAGCTGCTCGGAATATTGATTCCCAGCAGAATATCGGTCGAGTTGACGCGTTTAAAAGGTTTTCCTTAAGAGAGATCGCGAAGTGCGCGCGCGTGCAAGATGGTGAGAAAAGATTGTCGATAGGGGGGCGGTTTGTCCGTTAACGGTAGTGACGTCATGACAGATGCAGCAGTAGCACCAATCGGATAACGAGTACGGCACGTATTACAACTGTCAAAACAGTTGTGATTGCCACTGCTGAAAATCGATAAGAACATCGTGTGTTGCCCGTGGTGAAATTTAAACGATCTTATTTTAGTCATTTGTATGATGACGAAACAAAGAAAATACCACTTTTTTTTAATTTTTTAGTACGGAGCTTAACGTTTTTACTGTTTGTCGGTCCGTGACTAAACGGGAAGTTTTTTTTGAATTCTCAGTATTACCCTTATGAACCTTTAGGCTTAAAGTTTTCTGAAAACAAGTACAGTATATTATATGAAATGTATGTGACATTTCGTCAGTCGTATTATAACAGCCCACTCGATCCCTTACTTGATCTGAAAGATTTTAAAGAAAAAGCACCACTCTTTATCATAGATTGTTCAAGGCAAAATGACTGTTTAAAAAACTGGCCCAGTAGACGTAAGGTTGGAATTTGAATGTTCAACATTGATACCAGACAATACAACTGCTTATTGTTTAATTATTAACGATCGACTTGTGGAATACAAACCATTAAGTAATATTGTGCGCAGGTTATCATGACTGCAATTGTAGATGTTCAAGGTTTCAAAACAGAAGGTAACGAATTTATAATAAAGGAGATTGCGATATTATGCGATAAAAAAATACAGGTATTTCTAATAAAACCTCCATTCCCATTTTACGATTTGACTAAACAAGAACGGCGACAAGTAAGTTGGATTGAGCGCAATAGAAAGATACACTGGAATGAAGGAATTGTGCCTTATTCAAATTATCAGAATTTTATTATAAATATTTTATTTAAGAGATAAATGTGTTTATGTCAAAGGTTCAGAAAAAGTGTCGTGGTTAAGAAACATTGTAAATAGTACTAATGTTAATAACTTAGAAGATAAAGATTTTCCTAGTTTATTAAACTTATATAAAGAACTAGCGACCCGCCCCGGCTATGCACGGGTGCAATGCTGATACTAAATATACTATCTATTATTTATTATTATATTTTATTTTTATTTTATTTATTTTAGGGAAACTAACAGCTAAACAGATAAGTAACAGATTAGACAAAATATGGCCAATTACAAGTTTCCACATGTAAACTGGAAATTGGTAACAATTGGTAACAGAACAAAAAAAAAAATTATTCACGCTCGAAGAAGCTATTAGTTGCTATTGACGGTACTCGCAGCCCGATTTTATGTAACAACTCAGTAACACCAGTTGTGCCATTAGCAATTTTAAAAAGAAACACAAGATCCGCTATTTTTCGCCTTTCGTAAAGTGGAAGGCTATGAAATTTTTTGCAACGGTAGGTATAATTCGTTAAAAACGTTTTAGACCGATATTGAATGTGCCTTAAAAACCTTTTCTGTATGCTCTCAATACGATTTATGTAGACATTATAAATGGGATTCCAAACTTGAGAGGCATACTCCAAATGACTACGAACAAAAGAACAGTACAATATTTTAATAGTCTTTATATTTTTGAAGTCTGAGGACACCCGGAGGATAAAACCAAGTGCTTTTGATGCTTTCTTGACTATATTGTCTATGTGTGCGTCAAAGAGGAGCTTAGAGTCAAAGGTAATTCCCAGATCACTGATAGTATTGACTCTATTTAGTGCTTTATCCAAGAGCATGTAATTATGGATGATCGGGATAGCATTCATACCTTGCAAGCAAACTGAGTTCAGCAGCATATGCAGTTAGGAAAGTTAGGCAGCTAACGGACGTGGATACAGCTCGATTAGTGTACTTTAGTTACTTTCACAGCGTTATGTCCTATGGCATTCTGTTGTGGGGTAAGGCTGCAGATATTGAGACAATATTTATTCTGCAAAAACGAGCTGTTAGGTCTATTTACCAGCTAGGCGCTAAGGTCTCACTTAGGGAGCGTTTTAAGGAAATTGAGATTCTAACCGTTGCCTCACAATTTATTCTAGCCAATATATTATACATTAGACAAAATATTCACGTCTACACTAAAAAGAGTGACATACACAACATTAATACTAGAAATAAGCATAAGTTATGCACTACATCCCACCGGCTTCACAAGGTGCATAACTCATTTATAGGACTTAGCATTCGTATCTACAACAAGCTGCCTCCTAGTATGTTAGAATTACCATTTAGTTCATTTAAATCAGTAGTCAAAACAAGGCTCTCTAAGAAAGCCTACTATACATTAAATGACTATTTAAACGATAAAAACTGTTGGTCGCCTTGATAGACACAAGACGGTTCTGAATTGAATTACTGGGATAATTTTTTCCCATTTTATATTTTTTTTTCTTGTTTATTTTTGACTGCCATACAAATAGTATGTTACTATATTTTGATACAATTATACTATTGTATAATTTAACTTTTATTATTATTATTACTTTTCTGTTTTGACATTTTATAACTTTATTAGTATACAAATCTAATTATTGTTCCAAATTGATTGGCATACACTCTGTATGTAACAATATATTGTTTAATTTGTTTTATTATTAATGCAGTTATACGCATGTATATTGGTATACCTACTATTTTAATGCCGCTTTGATAAGGGACTGTGCAGTGAATCAGTGCTTGGGGTTTTCTTCTAATTTGAACATAGAATTCCTTTTGTTTTATTTTCTTTAAGCCGGCAGCAGTTTCGTCATGCTCCCTTAGTTGTCATTGCCTGCGGTGGCGTCTTGGGTCGGGTCTCCTCCTTCCCTCTAATATGGCGAGGGAGGGGATGGCTGATCCTTGCGTCATACTCGTGAACGGGTGCCGCTTGCGGTGACTGGTCGTTCTGCTGACCTTGGTCTCCACGTAGACAATACTGTTCACTCTTAAATAGTATGATACCCATCTACCTTAACCACTTGTTCACTTTGCGCGGTCCCTTATTGTTATTATTTGATATTATTTATTATTTTTAATGTAATGACAGCGTGCTACTGAGGAGTTTGTTGCGCCGTTTCTTCTCCTCAGCCAAAGCACTTAGGAAGCGGTGAAGGGTGGGCGATTTGGGGTCGGTTCATGTCTGGCAGTGGTGGCGTCGCGTGTTGTCGGTCGCGTGGCGCTGGGGCGGGCGGGCGCATGGTGGGGCATTCAGCCTTTCACACTGACCTGATGACGCGTTGGTGCGTCAGGTGTGAGTGGTTGGATGTTTTGTTGTGTGTTTGCTCGTTCTGGCGTTGCGCGGCCGATGTTGCGCGCTGCCTTTTCCGCCGGATATGAACCGACCCCTAGGGTGCTGTCCTATTGTAATAATAATTGACGTTTGATAAGTGCTACTTTGTAGCCTAAGTTAAATAAATAATTTTTGATTTTGATTTTGATAGGTTTCCGTGTAAAGGAGCAAGCATAACACTTGGAGACATTCAAATCTAAGTTATTATTTATACAATAGCCCTGAAAATTAATAAGGTCTGCCTGTAATAGATGAGCATCCGCCACTGTATTTATTTGTCTCATAATCTTCATGTCATCTGCATATAATAACAATTTTGAATACCGGAATGAAGACGAGATATCATTAATAAAAATATTAAATAGCAATGGCCCCAGTAAAGATCCTTGGGGAACACCCGATGGGACTTTCATAGGTTTAGAGCTATAGCCATTCAGAACTACAATCTGACATCTGTTCTCCACATAGGACTTGAACCATCGGTAAAGATCACCCCTGATGCCCACCGATAAAAGTTTACGCAACAGGATCACACGGTCTATCCGATCGAAACATTTACCATAGTCTGTGTATATAACGTCGACTTGGGACCTCTGTGACATACATTCAGACAGGTAGTCACTGCAGACAGTCAGATTAGATGATGTTGACCGACCCTTTACAAAGCCGTGCTGGCTTTCACTAAAATTGAGCTTGAGTGCCGAGTAAACCTGTGCGTACACAATTTTCTCAAGTATTTTAGCAAACACACACAGCTTCGAAATAGGTCTGTAATTCTTGACCAATGTCCTAGATCCTTTTTTATGTATAGGTGTTATATATGCCGACTTCCATATCTTAGGTACCGCACCAGTAGCAAGAGATTTCTCAAACAGGATGGAAAGAGGCACAGAAATCTCCTTGGTGCATTTGACGATGAATATGGGCGAAATATCATCTGGACCCGCAGATTTGTTTAAATCTACTCGTTTTAACAGCCTACATACCTCACTTAGCCGTATTTCCACTTGACTTATATCATGCGTGTTGTCATTGGGTCCTTCGACTATATTATAAGCCGAAGATTGACTGTTGGCATTACCTGTATTATCAAGAAAGTTAGAGTGAAAACAGTTACCAAACAAATCACAAATTACGTTACCGTCACTGGACGTTACCTGGCCAAACTGCATCACCAAGGGGTAAAAACATGATTGTTTTTTAGACTTGACGTACCTCCAAAAGGCCCGTGGATTGTCGCGTATGTCAGATTCTATTTTAGCAATGTAATTGTTAAACATATCCCCCTCTAGATCTTTAGCCCGTTGACGGAGCATAATGAAAGATTGATAGTCAGATAAGTTCCTGTACTTCTTAAATTTTGTGTGAAATTTAGCTTTTTCTTTTAAAAATTTTATCAACGGACTTTTGTACCAGAGAGGGTATTTAGATTTAGGGACGACAGTTTTAGTCGGGATATACGTGGAATGCAGCCTCCTTATTACTCCATAAAAGTATTCTACCGCTTCTTCCATCGACCTACTACTTAACTCCGACTGCCAATCTACACAATTTAACTCGCGTTTTATATTTTCGTAATCGGCGGAACTGAAAAAATTTTTACGTAGGACCGACCTGGTAGTCGATGTAGTTCCACGAGTTCCGCGGTCACACATTAGGCTCTGTGATGAGGATCTTTAGGCACCAGTGGATCATCACAGCAGCTGACAATAACTTCATCGTTAGAAAAAACCAAATCGAGGATTCTACCATTAATGTTCGAGTGACTGTTATATTGCATTAAATTACACGTATTAAAATTATCAATTAAATTAGTCTGAACATTGCCATGAACATTTGTAGGGTATAATGAATGACCGTCGCTGGTATGCTGCCATATAATATTTGGTTGATTGAAATCTCCTAAGACAATAAACTTATCGGACGGACGATTGAGGGTAGTTTCAAGTACATTGTCCGAAAAGTTGGTCAGTTGAACCGTTAAAGAATTTCTTTGATTTTGACAGCACACGTAGACAACACAAATGTGCATTTTATAAACTACTCTGGGTTTCTTATGATGCAGCGTCAACGTAACCCATAAATCCTCTGCGGACGAGCACCATTCGCTGCAGGTGTCAGCGGCAAGTTCGCGCTTAACTGCAATTAAAACCCCTCCTCCCATCGTTTGGCTAGTATGAGCGTAGTCCCGGTCACGTCTCCATACAAGATACCAGTCATCAAACAATTCCGAGTCAGATATGTCATCCAATAGCCACGTCTCAGTCAAACAAAGAACATCAAAACTGTACTGCACACGTTCCTATAGAAAACAGCTGTCTTTGTCCGTAGTCCCCGTATGTTCTGATAGTAAATATTAATAGGCGCCATAACAATCGTCGAAAAGTTTATTATTAAATTGAATAGTTAAAAATATATGAAGCACATTCAAATTACGGTAACAAGGCATGTTAATTAATGATAGGTTAATTAGAAAATATAAGCAAATTACATCTTTAGTAGCATATAAATGGCATATTATTATATCGTCAAAGTTGCAATATAAGCAGACGTAAAGAAATGAGTTTAAAGTAACAAAAAATAAACAAGTATCTACAAAATAGCAAAACAAAACTTTAACAGACAGAAAATAGAGCATATAATCCATTGATATATTAAAAGGAGGAAGATACGTTACGCGCTAACATTGCAATCAAAAAACCTGGACTCGGTCATCACAGTCGCACACCTACAGTCACTGATAGACAAGGACAGAGTTATGAGCCGGCACTGTCGTGCGAGCGAAATCGCATTAGCCGCCGAACGTTGCCGAATGTTTACGATGTTTGTAAGATCGATCTCGCTCTCACAAACATGGCGAAGCAAACATTAAATATTATTGTAATTTTCAACAAATTAACATTTTTGGCTGTACTTACGAGTGGTAAGTAATCCTATGTGTCTTATTTTTCTTCCTTGTATTATTGAAACACTGTTTAGCTGCACAAGAAGTAATTTTGATGCGTATTTATCAAAAAAACTGAAATTATTGAGGTGTGTGATCATAACGACGTTCCATGCGCAACTGAGTGCCAACTACGGGCAATCACTTAGTTGAGTAGGACCAGGCGCTGTGACAAAGTAACGTATCTACCGCTTTTAAATACATCAATGATATAATCATATTTGCAAGTATTTACAAACCAGTTGTCACCGAGCGAGTAGCGAACAAAAGGCAGGCGAGGAAGGAATGCGTATAAAAAACAGTAACCTGTGTTTCTCAATCTTAGCGAATTAATATAAGTAAACAATTAATATATCGACGGGTCCCAAGAACAAAATCTTATGGAAACATATAGTCCATCCAACAAAGACATTGTAGAGTGCGTGAGTTAGGCCCTAAGCAATTACTTCAGAAAATTGTTCAGGGTGCTTAGAGAGTTAACATACTAAAAGTCCTGACATCTAGGGGGTGAGGCGGAGTGGGGGGAGGGGGTTAAAGTTCCTATTTTTCAGTTTTTCGCTAATATCTTTTAAACGGTGCGTCATGGAGATAAGAAGTCTTCTACGCAATGAAAGCTTATAAAATTATGTACAACTTTTACCTTATACACTTTTTCACATTCCTACCTATTTTCGAACAACACGTTCCGGAAAAGTGAAAATTGAAAAAAAAACTACTTGAATTGAACACTACCTCTTGTATACTACTTCCTTCACGTTATTTGGGGATAAAAAGTATCTTATATCTTAAATCAACTCCTACTATATCAATTTACTAAATTTTATCCAGATCTGTACAGCCGTTGGGATATCAAAACTTTTATCTACACTTGTCTTATACACTTTTTCCAAATTTTCACCAGTGTTCGAGTATTAGTGTGATGTGACAAGCATTACCGAATGTTAAATATGAGCTAGTATATAAATTAGGTATTTTATTGATAACATAAGCTGGGAGTACCTCCAAGCGGTGAAGGCGGTAACAGTTTGAGATCTCGTTTTCTACCAGTGGTAATGGAGCAGAAGCGGGTCGTAACTTTTCATTCCATATTTCCTGTCGTAGAAAACGAGATCTCACTGGCTAAAACTCCCATAATCATCCATGCCTTGGGGTTCTGTTATTGTTGTCGTTTATGATTCAACCTCTTTGGCATGGTAGCCTACCCGGTAAAGCAGGGGAGCAGCCAGAACAGTTCTTTGCTTTGTAATCGTCATTAGTTACGCAATTGGATTATCCATCATGAGTGCTAATAATAATAAGTGTCCTGTGTGTGATAAGGACATCGTTAAAGAAACAAAAAGGAATACTCGGCCTTATCAAAGCTAGTAAAGATAACTAATGACGGAGAGTCTCGATGCTGTCACACCAACTCTTCGCTCCACAGTCGTTTTTATCCGGATCGAACACTGGCAAAGCGATGTCATCGTCCTTTTGTTGTGTCGAAGACACAGCATCTCTGATAGCTTTAAGAAGATTACTGATTGTCTCGGCGTCCATCCTGAAACACGAGATATTATTAGCAAATGTGATGCAAGGACAATCCCACTTCTGATGTTATAGACGGAAGGGTAAATAAAGATAAGCAATATACTATTTATCTACTTTAACTGAAATAAATGCCAATTATTATAATTTACTGAGTGATAGTAAGGGAAACTACAAGGAATGTTTTATTGTTTATATTTTAAACAGATACCAGATATACATATAAGCTTATAACACAAATACATAAATTTACAATTATGTAACAAAAGGTATCGTTTACTCCTGGCAATGAGTATACTTATAGCCAAAGTTATCATTTAATATAATATAATTTATTTATATAACCAAAATTAGCATTATAAATTATAAATACCATCTAAACAAACAAAATAAGTTAGTTTATTATTTATTATTTTCATAATTACAATAGTGAGTAACATAATTAATAACTACATAATTATTTCAGCAAAAGCAACAATATAGGTACTTAACTTTTTACAGAAGTGTTCCCGTCGGCAGCCACACAATAAGTGACCGGCCTGTCACTGTGCTTTGCTTTTATACCTCATTTCTCCCGCCAAAAGTCAACCGAACAACCAGTAACAAATTATTAATTATAAAATATAGACCAAAAATATTTAAAATACTAGTAGATAATTAAACACTATTTTTACAGAATAAATTAACAGTTTAAACATTATTTTAATTGGTTTTAATAAGCAAAAATCACTATGAAGAAAGATACACAACAATTTACTTCTACCTACTTTATCATATGCAAGTATTTTTTTAATATTATTGTTTATACATATGTAACAGTATATATGTGAGATATTATAAGTATGTATGTAGTTTATCTAGATAGGTAAAATATCAATATATATATATATATATATGTATATATATATTATATGAATGTATAAATATATTTGTATAAATTTGGTTATAGTGCACTTGTTACTATCATCTACCTCTGTTTTCTAGTATCTTTCCTGTCCATCCAAAGGTTGTCTGGAAGATATCGCTATTAGCGATAAGACCGCCATTGTACGCTTCTCTATTACTGTTTTTTTTTTTTTTATTTTTTTTTTTATTATTTTTATGTAATTTTAAAGTTGTACAATAAAGTATATTCTATTCTATTCTATTCTAAAATCTTCTAAGATTCTCCTTGCTGTCCTCTATTCCCCTAACTTACGAATCGACTATTTTAGCTCTCTTGATTCCACTCTGAGTAAACTGTGTCCTGTTTATAAACAGGTTATCATTATGGGCGACTTTAACACATGTCTGCTTAAGAATGATTCTCGTTCTTCCAGACTTACTTCTCTTCTTTCCTCTTATGATTTACATGTCTTGCCCCTCTCTGCTACTCACTTTTCTCCTAACTGTACTCCTTCTCTATTAGACCTTGCGATTGTCTCCTCCCCTGACAAGGTCACTAAGCACGGCCAACTTACGGCAACTTTTTCTTACCACGATCTTATTTACCTATCGTATCGTGTTCGCACTCCAAAGCAAAAACCACAGTATTTTAATCTGCGTAACTACAATGCGGTAGATTGAAGCTCTGCAGGCCGACGCTACCGCACTTGACTGGTCACCTGTCACTGATAGCCCCGGTACGGATCAAAAAGTGTCTTGCTTGAATTCCATGGTTCTTGGTTTAATGGACAAGCATGCACCAATTCGCCGAATTAAAGTCAAGCACAAGCCAGCTCCGTGGATTACAGCTGAAATTAGAGCTCTTATGGCCCGCAGAGACAGAGCTAAGGCGAAATTTAAGGGCAGGCCGTCTGATGTGTTCCTTGATTATTACAAGGTTCTGCGCAATCGTTGCAGTCGTCTGTGTAGAGATGCCAAAAGACGCTACTTTGACGAATCACTTGTTAACCGTAGTTCTTCCGAGATCTGGAAATTTTTAAAATCGGTTGGTATCGGCAAATCATCAATCAACCCCTGTAAAGACATAAATCTAAATGAATTAAACCATTCTCTCTCTCTCCCACCTATCCATTTAGATTTGAATGTCAAAACCCGTACTCTTACGGAACTTATGAGCTTGCCGGTATCAAACTGCCCCCTCTTCTCTTTTAGTTCCGTTTCTGAGGCTGACGTCGAAAAATCACTACTTGCAATATCTTCTAGTGCAGTTGGCAGTGACAATATATGCTCGAGAATGATCCGTCTCGTCCTTTCCTCTCTGCTCCCGATCCTTACCCATATTTTTAATCACTCCCTATATACTTGTAATTTCCCATCCGCCTGGAAACAGGCATATATTATACCCTTACCCAAGATCTCCAATCCCTCTCTTTCATCTCATTTCAGACCCATCTCCATCCTTCCTTACCTCTCCAAGGTTCTCGAGCATATCGTTCACAGGCAGATCACTGGTTCTTGACGTTTCTCTCATCTCTCCTTTCCAATCTGGTTTCCGTTCTGGTCATAGTACTGTCACTGCCCTGTTGAAGGTGACTGATGACATCCGTTGGGCAATGGAGAATAAGATGATGACGGTCCTTGTCTTGCTGGATTTCAGCAGCGCCTTCAACTCGGTTGACTTTGATGTGCTACTTGGCATCCTAAAATCCCTAAATTTCTCTTCCACTTCCCTAGCCTGGTTAGATTCTTATCTTCGGGGTCGCTCGCAGTGTGTTCGCCTCGAAGAGTCCTACTCTGATTGGTGTGACCTCACGGCGGGTGTTCCCCAGGGTGGCATCCTTTCTCCTCTTCTCTTCTCTGTTTTTATTAACTCTGTAACTAGAGTTATTTCTTCTAGCTTCCATCTTTATGCAGACGACTTGCAGCTTTATCGCCACTTTGGAGTGGCTGAAGCAGACTCGGCCATTGCAGCCATGAACAAAGACCTGGCCTCCATTTGCTCTTGGGCTAGTTATTATGGCCTTAAAGTAAATCCTTCCAAGTCTCAGGCTATTATCATAGGTGGCAAGTCTATGCGGTGTCGGCTAAACTCATCATCGATGGCGCGTCTTTACTTCGATGGAATACCGATCAACTTATCGGATACCGTAAAAGACCTGGGGATTATACTGGATGCGAACCTTTCGTGGCGTCCTCAAGTTGCCGAAGTTAGCCGTAAAGTTTATTTTTCCTTTCACTCCCTAAAGTCACTTCAATACTTCCTACCTCTACAGACTAAGATCACCTTAGCCCAATCTTTAATCCAACCCATCATCGACTATGCTGATGCATGCTATTTGGATGCTACCGAGGAGCTCCTTAATAAACTTGAGCGCGTACAAAATTTATGCATCCGTTTCATATTCGGCCTGCGCAAATATGACCACGTATCTCACCTTCTCAAGCAGCTCAAGTGGCTCCCAATCCGTCTTCACCGGAACACTCGTATTTTATGCCTTCTATATATTGTCCTGCACAACCCAACTTATCCCCCTTATCTGCGTGAACGCTTTACTTTTACCCGACCTCCTAATGTCCCTTGCAGAACGCAAATAAAATCCTTGTTGCATTTCCAACCCCACTCCACTGACTTCTATTCCTACTCCTTTACCGTTCACGCAGTAAGGCTTTGGAACTCACTTCCGCCTAACATCCGTGATTCTAAATCTACATATTTCTATTTTTAAGAAACGCATTAAAGAGCATTATCTCTCCTTATGATTGAGTTATTATATATATAATTATTTATTATATGTATTTATATGTGTATGAGTTATTTGTAGTATATATGTATTATTTATTATATGTATTTTATAAAATTATTGTTTTAAATTCTATAATTTTTAGTAGTTCTGAATTAAGTCGCACACTATGACTACCAATATTGACGACTTCTCCATTCGCGGGTCTGCTGGCAGAAATTTCTAAAGAAATAAGCAGCACCTTTGTACATCATTTATATATTTTGTAAAATTTATTAAACTATTGTGTGTGTACATAAATTATTAAATAAATAAATAAATAAATATAATACATTATATTATATATTATTATTATATTAATAACATTAATACATTATATTAATTCAAGTTATATAATTCCATTATATAACTTGAATTTTTCCATTTGGACATTACATTCGAAAGATAACACGAGTTCAAAAGTGGTGGCCGCGCTCTCCGCTCGGCTAACTATGCGATGTAGACGTCACTGGAGTACGGGAGGGGAGTAAACGTTAAGAAATAATAAAATATAAAATGTAATAGAAAGATACATAAACAATAATAAAAAAAACAATAACAATCCAATTTTCTTTATAATGAAATTTAATGTACCTACTCTTTTTTTGTACCCCATTCAAAAAGGTGTTTGTGTGTGTGTTTATTAAAATTGATATATTTTAAAATGTTTGTTAAATATTCGTGCGAAGCCGGGACGGGCCGCTATAGATAGAAATAAAGTTTTAGCATTATTTTTCACATTGAAACGATCTTTTCAACAATGACAACTTGTTCTTCCTTTTCATTATTTACAACAAAGTTTATAAAGTCTGTTATTTAGGAGACTGCTCACTTAAAGACTGTAAGATACAACTTACCAAATTCCTGATACCTCTTTCATATTTAGACACGGAATCCCTGTTATAGGACGCACCATCTAAACACCCACACACACACACTCTTACGAACGCACACACACAAACAAACAAACTCACACACACACTCACACGCAATGTCACAAATACTCAAGAGCCCATTTTTTAAAGTTAGTGTTATTTAGTTTTAATTTCATTGCTTTTAAATTTAAATTTCTTGTTTTGTTTTATATTTGTAGTCATTTAAATTTTATCACTGTGATTATATGTAACTAGTTTTTGTAACGATAACTAGAGTCACAAGATACAAGTGTAACTTAGTTTGTGACTCAACGAAATTGTGTTTTTTATAAAACTTATCTGAATAAATGATTATTATTATTATTAATTTACAACACGTACACATACTTACACGAGCACATACTTTTTTTTGTCATTTCGGGCACAAATCAGTTTTCAGTTTCTAATATAAATTAATTTTAAACACTAGCTTCAAATTTAGCTAAGCTCACAGTAATAGTGTAGACTTATCAAACAAGCCCAAACGCGCGACTCTCCGCTCGACGCTCGCCGTGAACGGACGTGTCGCTCTGTGGCGCGCTCGCTCTCGTCACTCGTCTTGCTACCTGTTACGATTGCGTAACGCTCTGCCTACGCACATCGATAGATCTAAAGCTGCCTTTTTCAATGCGGTGGCAGATCAAACACTGTTTCTTGGTTCGCGAATTAAATTCATTTGTCCCTTCAGGATAAAACCGCAGTTTCGCGGTCCTCGGTGGATATCCTAACGGTGCCAACGAAACCGAGGGGGTGTTGCGCCCAATCACACCCGCTGAGCCTCTTTAAGGCAAAGCAGTCAATTGGAAGGGACCTAGTGTATTGGCCTTGGGGGGTCTCCTAGTCAATCCTAGAGATCTGGTTTCCTTTTCAGCTACTCACCTAGTGTCGGTTGGGTGTGTCTACACCCTTCGCGCTAGACTGGTCAGGGCCCCGTTCGCACAATAAGACTGGCGACGGGTACATCACAGCTTAAGGCACACCTTAGGTACTCACCTCCCTGCTTAAACCCAGCAGGGAGGGTTACACATCCCCGGGCGTACCTACCCGGGGAGATAGATTTAGTTAGGTTAGTTTGTTGCTAGGCGCGTCCCCTTCGTCATTACCTATGTTAGGTTATTAATTTAACTTGTGTTAATCTTTTACTTCTCGTTTTCTCGAGAAAATGGACGCCCTGTGGCCCCGTTTCATCGAGGAGATGAAGAACTCACAGGTCATCCAAGACCTCTTCCAGGCTTGGACCCGTGAACAAAACCCCTCCTTGCTCTCAGAGCTAGATAGCCCGCGCCCTTTCATCGGCGCCGACAAAGGGATTAAGGTCCGCCAAAGGCCCATTGTCTCGACTGCTATGTCGAAACCTATTGTTGGGAACGCTATTGTTCTTATTTCTATTATCTCGTCTCCGAGAATTACTTCGCCAAGTTGCACACCTGCGTGTGACGCATCACCGGCATCCACCTCCCGTCCCCGCTCTGCCTCTCCGTCCCCTGTCGACGCCGAGATGGCCAACGCCTCCGACTACTCCATCGATGCTTTTTCCGCATCCGACTCGTCGTTCTCGACTGATGGCTTTACTGAAGTCATTGGTAAGGGCAAGAAGCGTACCCGAAAGGCTAAGTCCCAACAGGTACCTTCCAAGGCGGCTAAAACCGTCGCCTCTCCTTCCTCTGCTGAAGCCTCGGCATCTCAGCCAGTAGCCCTCTCGGCATCACCCTCCTCGCAGTCTGCCCCTCAGGCGACCAATACCTCCCAGTCCGACTCGTCAGCCCCTAAGAAGGGTGGCCCGGTCCCTCCTCCAATCTTCCTTCAGGAGAAAGGAAAGTGGACCGAGGTGTCACCGTGGTGCACACAGCACCACATTAATTTCTCTAGTGCCCGTTCCGTCAAGGACGGCATTAAAATAGTTGTCCCAACAGCGGCCGACATTCGGTCGCTTACTCGTATGCTGCAGGAGAGAGCCCTGCCATACCATAGTTTTACCCTCCCAGAGGAACGCGTCCTCCGCGTAGTAATTAAATCCGTCCCCGTTGAGTTGTCCTCAGACGACATTCTCAAGGACCTCTGTTCGCAGGGCATTCCAGCCCTCGAGGTACACCGGATGTACCGTTCGCGAGGCAAGTTGCCATATGAGATGGTCCTTGCAGTCACCGAGAGATCGGCTGATGGTAAGTCCATCTTCAACATTAAATCCGTCTGCCAACTTTCCGGGATAAAAGTTGAGACGCCACGTAAAACCGGCACTGTCGGTCAGTGCCACCGCTGCCAGTTGTACGGCCACTCGCAGCGTAACTGTTTCGCGCGCCCTCGTTGTGTGAAGTGCCTCGGTGAGCACGGAAAGCCTGATTGTCCCCGGCCCAAGGACCACACCCAGTGCGCTGAGCCCCCTAGCTGCGTTCTCTGCGGCGAAAAGGGTCACCCAGCAAACTACCGAGGCTGTCCAAAGGCCCCCAAAACCGTCGCGAAACGGCCTGTCGCCCGTGCACTGGCCCCCGCGCAAAAACCCGCGACCGCTCCGCCGCGTCTTAGTCCGCAACGCCCAACCGGGGCTTGCTGGAATATAGAAACGCATCTCCGTGCGTTCCCGGCCCTCGGAAGGAGACAAAATCGATCACCACGCTCCAAGGACCCTCTGTCCCACGCATACCCCTCGCCGCGTTCAAACCCGCGTCTGTACCGAAACCCGCGCACGCATCACCGTCGGCCGCGGCCCTTATGGCCCCGACGTTCTCGGCCGACATCACTGCGTCGGTTAAAAATTATATCGAGGTATACGAGTCGTTTGACTTTAATCGTATCCGCCTTATGGCTGAGGCGATTAGAGCCAACCCCTCGCCTCTACACGCGCCTTTCATTAGGGAGCAGTTCCGCGACGTATTCGCCGCATACAAAGCCGCCGCGTTCTAATGGCTACAACCGCCGGTAAATTCAAACCCCGTTCCCTTAAATTAGGTTTCTTTAACGCGCAAAGCATTAATAATAAACGCGATGAAATCGCAACGTTTCTCCGCGACCACCAACTCGACGTTTTTCTTGTACAGGAGACCTTTCTTAAACCGTCTCATAGAAACCCGCGAATCGCGAATTATAACCTAGTCCGTAACGATCGTACCAGAGCCGCAGGCGGCGGCACGCTCATTTACTTCAAAAGGTCACTGTACTGTGTTCCGATGGACCCACCTACGCTGTCGCACATTGAAGCCTCTGTCTGTAGGCTAGGCATGACCGGTCATAGACCTTTGTTCTTAGTCTCAGTTTATATTCCTCCGTCACCTCAGGGGGTCGACTTACGACCTGACCTGCAAGCTCTTCTTGCTCTCGGCGACTCCGTCCTTCTGGCGGGAGACCTGAATGCAAAACACGAAGCGTGGAATAGCCACACTCGTAACATCCGCGGTAGACACCTAGACCTTCTTAGCTCCGAGTTAAACTTTGACATCATCGCACCGATGAATCCTACGCACTTTCCCGCTAACGTAAATCACCGCCCCGACATCTTAGATATAGCTTTGCTTAAAAACGTCAACCTAGCGCTTCGGTCCATTGAAGTTATTCAGGAATTAGATTCTGACCATCGACCAGTGATCATGTCTTTCGGTCCGCGTGTAGGTCCCCCAGACGCTAGTCAGCCCATCCCCACCAAGATAGTTACGAACTGGACGAAGCTTAGGACTCACCTTTAGTCAGTCCAATCAGCGCATCTCGATTCAATCCCAGACCACGTGGAATCCGCGACAGACGCTGTAGGCGCGATCGACTCCCTCACTGAGCACGTGCAGTCCCTGGTGAACGAGTGTTCACGGTCGGTACCGGTGACAGAAGACGCTCGCTGGCTCCTTCCGGACGACGCCCGTGCCCTACTGACGGAGAAGAACGCGGCTATACGCGCCTATGACGCTTATCCCTGCGACTCCAGCGACTCCTCGCGTCCGCATGCGCTCTCTACAGCGTGCTTTTAGGAAACGCATAAGGAAATTGCGTGAGGAACGCTGGGATAAGTTTCTCGATCAATTAGAGCCCAATCATCACGCGTTTTGGAATCTCCAACGTAAACTACGTAGTTGCACCGAAGTTATTATGCCCCCGCTGAACCGTCCGAATCAGAGCCCTGCCTTCGAAGACGACGAGAAAGCGGAATGCCTAGCCGACAGCTTAGAGGTCCAGTGTACGCCTAGCGACCTTCCGGTCGATCAAGCTCACCTCGCCAGAGTTGACGCTGAAGTCGAACGTAAGGCCTCGCTCCCTCCTTCTGAGGATCCGGAACACCCACTCGCGCCGGTAACAGTAGACGAGGTACGTTCTTTGATCAAGGAACTGCATCCACGTAAAGCCCCAGGTTCAGACGGTCTCACCAATAAGGTGATTAAACTCTTCCCCCCAGCTTTAGTAATTCTCTTAACAGGCATCTTCAATGCAGCATTAGGAAACAATCTCTTCCCACATAAGTGGAAAGAGGCGATAGTCATCGGCATCCACAAACCCGGTAAACCAAAGTCTGAGCCTACTAGTTATCGCCCCATTAGCTTACTCAAGGTTCTTGGGAAGCTATACGAGCGAATTATTTATTCCCGTCTTATGGACTATGCCGAGTCCAGGAGTCTCATACCAGACGAGCAGTTCGGTTTTAGAACCCAACACTCTTGCATCCAACAAGTCCACCGCATAGTCGAGCATATAAGCGCTGGTTTTCAGCGTTCCACGCTGAAAACCAAAGGCTCACTGGCGTGCTCTTCTTCGATATAGCAAAGGCCTTCGACAAGGTCTGGCACAATGGCTTGATCTTCAAGCTATACCAACTCGAGGTGCCAGATCGTCTCGTGCTTATCATCCGAAACTTTTTGTCGAATCGGTCCTTTCGCTATCGCGTTGAGGGCACACTCTCTTCCCCTCACCCGATCCGCGCCGGAGTCCCTCAAGGCTCCGTACTCTCTCCACTCCTCTTCACGCTATACGCTAGCGACATTCCTCGCGGTGGCAAACCCCAAGTAGCTATGTACGCCGACGATACGGCCATCTATTATTCAGGCACCAGCCCCTTAGCGATAGGTCAAACTCTCCAGACCGCGGTCACGACCCTCGGGAAGTGGTTCACGAAATGGAGAATCGAAGTCAACCCTACCAAGAGCGCAGCCGTGCTCTTTAGCAAGAAACGGCAGCCTCCTGCTCCCCCTCCACCTATAACCCTCTTCGGCAAGCCTATCCCTTGGGAGCAGCAAGCCAAATACCTGGGTGTAATCCTTGATCGGAAACTTACCTTCATAGCTCATATTAAAGCGGCACGCGCGCGAGCCGCCTTCGCTCTCGGCCGACTTCATTGTATGTTGAACAAGCGCAGTAAACTCTCTCTTAATTGTAAGAAGAGAATTTACACTGCGTGTGTGAGACCTATCATGACTTACGGCAGCGTCGTATTCTCTCACGTACCCGATTATCGACTCAAACGAATGCAAACTCTGCAAAACCGTTTCATGCGTAGAGCCACAGGCGCTCCAGGTTACGTCCGTAACTTGCAGTTGCACTGTGACTTAAAGCTGCCAACAATCAAGCAGTTCATGAAACGCGCCGCGATCCGATTCTTCGACTCCTCCGAAAGCCACCGTAACCCGCTAATCGTAGCGGCCGCGCGATACGTACCTTCCGTAATATCTAAGATTAAACGCCCCAGACATACTCTCTCCTACCCTGACGATAAAACAACGCTTCTCCAAGGAGCATTCGATTTAGCTAGCAGTAGCATTACACAACACAACCGCCGTATATTACGTCCTCGCCGGCGAGGCCCGTCGCGTATTATAAATAATAGTAACGTAAATGTTATCCTCCCGTCCCTAGACCAAGCTGGCCCGAGCCGGCCAAACTAGCAATAAAAATATGTCCCTAAATAATAAAAACTTAGATCCAGCCATCCCTTGTTGTTTTCCTTTATTAAGATTGTTAGCAACGCACTAAGTCGAGGTCCGAACCCCGCAGGGGGTGCCCTTAGTGGACGTTGCTGACGTAGTTAGTTTTTCCTATTGCTCTGGCTGGAGGCCTTAAGGTCCTCTCCAAAAGTCCGGTGAAGCAGTCAAAGCCTGCGCTCAGGCTAACTGCAAAGATCTCTACCAAAAAAAAAAAAAAGCCCAAACGCGATGCGATTACGTCATTTAGTTGGAGAGTTCCTCGGGCCACCTTCTGGCGCTATCATCAGATCAGCTCGAAAGTACTATAAAATTATATTGTCATCCAAACTTAACAGATATACAAAATTTCAGCTCAATCAGTTAAAGATATCTGTTTCAAAATTAAGTTGCAAGATTCCACTCGTAGCTGTAGGTACAAACGTATACATTGAATCTTAAATAAAAGCTTGTAAATATATTTTTTTTGGCGTGCTTACTGTTGTATTAGTACAAAGAAGACTATTCAGTAACTATACGCTAGTCTTTTTTCCATATTTAGCAAAATCTAGAAAAATATGCGAGTAACATAAAAATACTGCACAAGATCGTATGTACGGGAGCGAAGGACGGGCGTTGTGACGTCACGCGTTGATCGGGCGAACCAAAACTAAATTTAAGAATGCCCGACTTTAAAAATTCGTAAAAAATAGAGTTTTTGAGATATAAACATGCTCATCTTCCTCATTTTATTCATCTATGAGTTATTACGGTGGGCGGTTAATTGTTTTAATAAAACTACACCTTTTTATTGTACCTACATTTTTTTTTGTAAATTATGTAATGCTAATTCTTCACGGAGTGGGGTTCATGGTAGCAAAGAAGTGGAAAGACAATATTATCGAATTCGTGGGTTATTCGGAACGTGTTGTTGTGCTCAAATTTCGACTTACACCTAACAAAACTCTTACCCTTGTCCAAGTGTATGCACCAACATCCGCATATACCGACGAGGACGTGGAAGAGTTTTACGATCTTGTAAATAGAGCATGTGACGAGAACAAGAGTACATGGAACTTGGTCATTGGTGACTTTAACGCCAAGGTAGGAAGAAGGCTAGAAATAGACAGTGATGATGTTCTTGGCAATTTTGGGTTAGGGGACCGAAACGAAAGAGGTGTTCGCCTGGCACAGTTTGCGTTCGGACGAAGTATGCATATTGCTAATAGTTTATTCTTTAAAAAACCTCAAAGACGATGGACCTGGGCCTCACCTAATGGTTTCACTAAAAACGAAATTGATTACGTTTTGACATCCGACAAACAAATAATCAAAAATGTTGGTGTTATAAATAGAATAAAATATAGTTCTGACCATAGACCAATCCGAGCTAAAGTTCGATTTGATTTTAAAATCTATCGAGCCAAGCTTTTCACTAAGCCAATAAAAAGACTTTGTAGAGACACGCTTATAAATAACTATGATCATTTTAATATCGAACTTACAAATTATTTTGAAGAACTAAAAGTAGATGAAAAGGATACGGAAGAACAATATAACGCAATAGTAAAGGGGATAATTAAAAGTTGTAAAACCATAAAAAAACACCAGCAAATATAAGAATAAGCTATCCGCAAACAGTATTAATCTGATTGAGAAGCGAACAAAGATGGAAATAGGGACAACAGAATTCCGCACTATAGATAAATCAGTTAAAAGAAGTATCAGAAAAGATTTAAGAAATATTAACACTCATTTAGTTCAAACAGCATTAGAAAAACAAACTTCCTTAAGAATTTTAAAACATGGGATTACAAAGGGAAAGGCCTGGATAAACAGTTTAAAAGATAGCAACGGAGTCAAACACAACAGTAGAGATAAAATCATGGAGATAGCTACCAAATTTTATAAATCTTTGTATTCGGATGCAGCTGACCCATTACCCGATACTAATTTAGAATACAGTCTTCCAGATTCCATCCCCTTGATAAGCGCCTACGAAGTGCACAAGGCACTCAGTACTATGCGCTATAACAAAAGTCCGGGAGAGGATGAAATCACTACCGAAGCTCTGAAAGTTGGCTCTAATACACTATTGCCTCACCTCACTAATCTATTTAATGCAATTCTAAAATCAGGAAAAATCCCAACTAAAATGTGCCACTCTAATATAGTCCTGCTGCACAAAAAGGTGATAAAAGCGAAATCAGTAACTACCGCCCAATAAGCCTAACATCCCACATCTACAAAACTTTTATTAAAATATTACACAACCGTATAGAAAGTATGCTGGATAAGCACCAGCCTCCAGAACAAGCCGGATTCCGCCCTAGATTCTCAACGACCGATCACCTTCAGACACTAAACCAAATAATAGAAAAATATTCCGAATATAATAAACCTTTATATCTAGCCTTCGTGGATTATACGAAAGCATTTGACAACATTAAACATTCTGAAATATTTAAATCCCTTAAAAACCAAGAACTGAATAAAACATACATAGATATTTTAAAAAACATTTACAACAATAGTACAGCCAATATTAAACTTAACATTCCTGGGTCATCGTTCAGGATACAAAAAGGTGTCAAGCAGGGTGACCCGCTCTCTCCGAAATTGTTTACTAGCACACTTGAAGAAGTATTTAAATCGCTGGCAGCCTCATGGAACAACAAGGGCATTGAAGTCGGCACGAGGAGGCTGTCAAACCTTCGTTTTGCCGACGATATCGTTATTTTTGCCCCAACAGCTCTCGAACTCCAAACTATGCTCCAAGAACTGAGCACGGCAAGCTTCAGGGTTGGACTTTCTATGAATCGGTCTAAAACGCAATTAATGACGAACAGCACAAAGCGTAGGGTCGAGGTAGATGGGCAAGAGATAGCTTATGTCGATGAGTACATCTATTTGGGCCAGTTAGTATCTTTTGAAAACAGGCAAGAAAAGGAAATCGATCGTCGCATCGAAAACGCCTGGATAAGCTACTGGTCCATGAAAACGCTAATGAAGGGCGATCTACCGATCTCCCTGAAGCGAAAACTCATCGACATGTGCATCCTACCCATCCTAACCTACGGTGCACAAACCTGGTCACTAACCGATTCACAAAAGTTCCGCCTTGGAGTTTGCCAAAGAGCTATGGAACGCAGCATTCTTGGTGTTAAGAGACAAGACCGAATCCGGAACACCACGCTGCGTTCCAGAACAGGTATAACGGACGTAGGCAAAAAGGCTGCCAGGCTAAAATGGGATTGGGCGGGTCACGTCAGCCGCATGCACGGCGACCGCTGGGCAAAGGTTTCTACACAATGGGAGCCAGCAGACGGACGGCGCCGCCGAGGCCGTCCCAGGAGAAGGTGGCGAGACGACCTGGACATTTACCTTAGGAACTGGTTCGAGGTGGCGCGAGACAAGGACCAATGGAAGGACTTGGGGGAGGCCTTTGCCCAAAAAAAAAAAAAAAAAAGTTTTAAAGACTTTGAGGTTAGGTGTCTTGTCATTTAAAATTCGTTCAACCTAAAAGAAATTCAGTTATTTATGAGTGAAATTAATGGGCTCCTGTAAGCAATTAATTACTTTTGCCCGACCTTGCATTGATATGATAGAAATTCATAGGAAATAAGTTGAAAAAGTCTTTGATTATGAAAAAGGGACGATGGGGGAATTGCGGACGCGGGGTAAATACGGACTAACATATATCTACTCTATCCCTGCCCCCCGCGGCCCGCCGCCGCGATCACGCGTTACTTTCCGCCATCTTTAGTTCTCACCAAACATTCCCGACAGACGGCTGCGCGCACACGTTTCAAGGTAATTCTTTTTTTTTTTTTGTGATTTTGATGTAATTTTTGGTATTAACTATTTTGAGTGTTATTCAAAAAGAATAAGTGTTAGTAAAAAAGTCATATTTTCTGTCGATTGCGATGGTAATGACGATTAAATAGTAGAACTGTTTGCCTTGATAAATTTTGTTAACCTAAAAATTTTGTTGTTGTACTTTCTCTAACTCGTTTGGGTCAATTGCGGACAATTGGCCTGGGGTAAATACGGACGTCCGTAATTACCCCATTATTTATCAAAACCTATTATTTTTATATTATTTTTTGTAATTACCCCATTGTCTATCAAAACCTATAGCTATATTTCTATATTCCAGATGCCTCGAAAATATATTAAGAAAAAAGGACCAGCTTACACCATTGAAACTTTACAAAGAGCTGTGCAAGAAATTAAAGAGAAAAAGACTCCTTTTCGACAGGCGGCAGAGAAGTATGGCATTCCCAGAGCGACACTTTGTGATCAAGTAAAAAAAGCCTGTGTTAGTACCATGCCAAAAAGAGGAAAGAAGTCGGTTTTTAATGAATCTCAAGAAAACGAACTGGTCGAATTTATTTTAAAATCTTGCAAAGCCTTCTTTGGGATAACAATTCCGACCCTAAGAAAAATAGCATTTGATTTTGCCGCTGCTAATAACATAGCAAATAACTTCAATAAAGATACCAAAATGGCAGGTATAGATTGGTATTATAATTTTCTGGCAAGACACCCCAATATATCACTTCGAAGACCAGAAGCTACTTCAATAAATAGAATCACAGCATTTAATCCAGAAGAAACAGATATATTTTTTGAAAATTTAAAAACTCTCATGATAAAATATTAATTTAAGCCGAATTCAATCTACAATGTTGATGAAACGGGGATTAGTACTGTACAACAAAATTCCAGGATTCTCGCACCGAAAGGATTAAAACAAGTAGGTAAATGTACCAGCGCAGAACGTGGTTCCTTGACCACAGTTGTAAATTGTTTTAATGCCGGAGGCACATACGTTCCCCCATTTTTCATATTTAAGAGAAAGCGAATGAATGCACTGCTTATGAAGGACAGTAATAGTAACATGGTGGCTTGTGTTTTATGACTCAGGCTGGATAACTGAATCAATTTTCGTTGATTGGCTTCAGCATTTCAAAGCATTTGCAAAACCATCTGCAGATGATCCTATTTTACTAATACTTGACAACCATGAAAGCCACGTTAGTTTGAGAGCTCACGAGTATTGTCGCAAGAATTTTATTCATGTTTTAACTGTATTCATGTTTTTTCCATGGCCCACTAAAAACAGCATATAACAAAGAATGTGAATCCTTCATGGTCAACCATCCAGGCACCAAAATTACGGCATATGATGTTGTAGGCCTTTATACAAAGGCTTTTAATAGAACCACAAGTACTGAAAAAGCTATGAATGGCTTTAAGTCTGCTGGAATTTGTCCAATGGACCAAGATAAATTTAAAAACACTTTTGAAAGTTTTGGTGATAATTTTGCATCAGTCTCTCCTCTTGAACAACAGATACAAACAAATACCAATAATTCAAGCCAAAATGAGTCCCACAATGAATCTCATTCTCTGTGTCTCGTTGTCTGTGATGCTGCCAATGAAAATGTTTCTAATCCAATAGAATCTCAGGAAATATTTCAACTTTTCAATAATGACGCTAACTTTGACGATTTAAACGAAACAATACCTACGTCTGTATTAGTGGGTGATGTTAGTGAAGCTGGTTTTAATCAAAGTGTAACAAGTCAAACTTGTCCATCTCCCTCAGTACCACTTAGTGATGTAGTGCAAGTACCAACTCTAAAACCTACTCGTACAAAACGATTAGTTAAAAAAAAACACTCCATTATTTTCACCAGCACACCGGAAAAAGAAAACCTAGAGCAAAAAGAACAAAAGAAAATAGAAAGAAAGAGAAAGAACCTAAAACAAGAAAAGACCAAATCTACAAATAAGAAACCAAAAAACACCAAAGATAAACGTCCAAAAGGTTTAAGAAACTTAAACAATTTTGAATGTGATAAAGAAAAAGATGACTATTTCTGCATTTATTGCCAGGAAAAGTATTGCGACCCACCCGCCGAAGACTGGATTATGTGTTTAAAATGTAAGAATTGGGCACATGAGAATTGCAGTGCTGGGTCTTCTTCAAGAGGCTACGTTTGTGACTTCTGCAAATGAAATGAGATCTCGTCCGTAAATACCCCATGTTGTCCGCAATTAACCCAGCACTGGTCCGTATTTACCCCAAGAGCTAAGGGTAATTACGGACATATATGTTTTTGTTTTTGATTAAAATTTAATAAATGTTGATTGATCTCATATAATAATTAATGTTGATTTGATAGGTAAATAACTATAGTTTAATATTTAATAAAGACAGACTGATTATTATTAATAGTTTGAGTTTTATTTGTGATTCCGCTTAAGCGTCCGCAATTACCCCACCTTCCCCTAAACGTCGTGAAATAGTCACTAACTTTTCAAAAGATTTAATGCGGTTTTTTCATAGTTATTTCTGTAGTTATAATTAAACTAGGTTTTCCCTGGTATCGCTTTGATAATACTTATAAATAATAATAATCATAGGTATTTTTTTTCTAATAATCCTGACAGAATATATTATGTTAATGTTTTCTTATAGACTTTCTTGTTATATTGTTAAATGCACACAAATCGTCTATAAAATAGCTGACCCACTGCATGAAAGAAAAAAAAACAGCATTAATTCTAACAGGGGATTGTCAAAGAAATTAAACAACATATGTATATTTTTTTATTATTTATTTTTCATCCTCCCTTATCACGATATCATCCAGGAAACCAGCCGGTGCTGAGAGGCTTTACACGACTTCCCATCGTGAAAAATAAATCGTCTTTTACACGCAATAAATCCAAAGTAAGAAGCAGAATCGGAGTTAAAACTTCACAGCAAAATGTCGTCGTAAGTGGTAGGTAATCGGAATCCTTTGGCAAGCACAAGGCACAGGGAGAAATCTCGAAAGTCCATAAGCAGTCCAGGTCAAAAAGAAAATAATAGAAATAACAAATGAAAAGACAATGCGCACAAGCAAGGAAGTAACAAACGTTTGAATTGACAGATTACAGACAATGTCAATCTACACTATCTACACTAATATTATAAAGAGGAAAACTTTGTTTGTTTGTAATGAATAGGCTCAAAAACTACTGGACCGATTTTAAAAATTCTTTCACCATTCGAAAGCTACATTATCCACGAGTAACATAGGCTAAATTCTATTTTGAAAAATAATAGGGTTCCTTAAGATATTTGGGTATTTCGGACACAAGGTGTAAAAAATCAACCAGAATAGTTACTTATTTTGCGTACGCTGCCTAAACTAAAAGATAGAACCATAAAATGTTCTAATTAATGGTAGATCTTATAAATATCTAGAAAAAAGTCCGCGACACACTATACCTATCTATGTCGAGTGAGGCACAACAACCATTTTTTTATCTTGAATTTCTTTTGGACTACATTTAAACGCATTTATTTTACTCATGCTGTAATCCTTATCAAAAAAAATTATTTCATCACTAAGTAAAGTTTATGTAGATAATATTTGGTCTTTGAATGATTAAAATTGGACGTTTTGTTTTGAAGTTATGGCGAAAAATTAGTAGGAATTGATTTACAAAAATAATGTTTTACGCATGGGCAACTTTACGTTGCCCTATCACGGGTCGGGGCTGCCGACCATCAGTATATTTTGGTACCTGAAAATAATTTAACGTCAAATGTATTAAATTATAGAGAAACTCTACAATAATCGCTTTAGTTATCTATCCTAAAACAACGGGTTGCACTCCGGGATTGCCGGCAGAAGTGAAAACTTAGTATTAATTACATTTAAATATTTTCATCATTAACAACTTTAACATCCATATAAAGACAATCTATGCAGCTTGCGGATAATGACTGCGTCGTCGATGTTAGTGTCGGTGTCTGTGAATTGACCTGGGAATAATTTTGCTGACCGTGTCTTTCCTGGGTAGGCTTTTTGCAGCGGTAACCGACATCCACGCGGGCGGAGCCGCGGGCGACAGCTAGTAGGGAATATGCATGTTTTATTTTTATTTTTAGGGTTCCGTACCTCAAAAGGTAAAAACGCAACCCTTATAGGATCACTTCGTTGTCCGTCCGTCCGTCCGTCTGTCAAGACTGTTTTTCTCAGGAACGCGTGGAGGTATCAAACTGAAATTTAAAACTAATACTCAAGTCTACTGTCCCTTGAAGCTGTGGAAAAATCAAACTTCTAAGCCAAAGCAATCAAAAGATACAGCCGTTTATGCCGCAAATTTTCGAAATTCGCACGGGAGTCATAGCCTACAGGGTACTTCCCGTGAACTTAGAATCTTGAAATTTGGTATGAAGTAACGTTTTATAGTATAAATAAAGTAAAAATTGCGAAACCCGTAAATTTTTAGTTTTCACATACTAAAAAATATTTTTGAAAATTTTAAAGTTACTACTACTTTTCTCATGAACGCGTAGAGGTATTAAATTGAAATTCATATCTAATACTGAAGTCTACTGTCCCTTGGAGCTGTCAAAAAATCAAACTTCTAAGCCAAAGCAATCAAAAGATACAGCCGTTTATGCTGCAAATTTTCGCATTTTGCAAATCAAAACCTACAGGGTACTTCCTGTGAACTTAGAATCTTGAAATTTGGTACAAAGTAACTTCTTATAGTACAGATAAAGGAAAAATTGCGAAAACCTTAAATTTTTAGTTTTCACAAAATAAGAAATATTTTTGAAAATTTTTAAAGTTACTACTACTTTTCTCATAAACGCGTAGAGGTATTAAATTGAAATTCATATCAAATACTCAAGTCTATAATACCTTTAAGCTGTAACAAAATCAAACTTTTATGTCAACGCAATCAAAATAAATAGATACCTACAGGTTTGTACGGAACCCTCGGTGCGCGAGTCCGACCCGCACTTGGCCGGTTTTTTTATACGGTTCTTCTAGTAGTTACAATACCAAACATACAAACATCACGTCCAAAATATAAACCATTACGCCAAAAATTAAATATTGAAATCACTATACATTTTCGGCGATTGAAACGCGGCCATTGTGGCGCGCTTGTTCGTGACGTCACGTTACACGAGTTCGATGTCAACAACTAAGTGTTTGGTTCACAAATTTAATAAAAATTAAAGAAAGTGAGTGAATATCATCTTAATTATCATGGAAAAGCCCAAAAAAACATATTATAAATATTGTGTCGTTCCTATGTGCCCAAATAACATCAACACTGCACCAAACAAAGTATATTTCCTTATGCCGAAAGGTGAAAAACTAAGGAAAAAGTGGTGCAAGGCGATGAGAAGAGACAATGTATCGTGTTTGAGCTGTTTATACTGTTGTGAAGACCATTTCGATGTAAGTAAGCATATTAATAAATAAATAATAAATAAATAAATGCGGACAACATCACATACATTGCTCTGAACCCAAAGTAAGTAGCTGAAGCACTTGTGTTATGGAATTCAGAAACAACGAAGGTACCACAAACACTCAGACCCGGGACAATGTAGAAAAGTTGGTTTCTACATTGAACCGTCCGGGGATCGAACCCAGGACCTCAGAGCTAGCGACACCTTGAAACCAGTGCGTACGCCACTCGACCACGGAGGTCGTCAATTTTATTAATTAATAAAGTTATAAAAAGGTACATAATACTAAACGAATCATTTCTACGTTAACTACTTGTTTTGTTTACAAACTTCTACAAAAACATAACCTAGTTTACGAAAAGTTGCAAAGATTCTTAAGAGTAAATTCTTATTCGATAATCTAAATTTAAATTTATCTGTTTGTATGTATGAGTATAAGATAAGTTATAGAATCAGGCGTTACTTTGCGGAAATCCATGACATTAAATGTTATAAAAGATATTTAGCTTTAATTCCGCTACCAAAATCCAAGCTTGGAAGCAGGACGCAGTACCACCCTCCCGCCCTCATGCAATATGCGCAT
The DNA here is from genome assembly GCA_905475315.1 of Autographa pulchrina. Classification (NCBI taxonomy): domain Eukaryota; kingdom Metazoa; phylum Arthropoda; class Insecta; order Lepidoptera; family Noctuidae; genus Autographa; species Autographa pulchrina. The sequence continues at coordinate 12,245,368 of FR997761.1, read as the reverse complement.
GCAGGAAAGCCCACCCTCCCGCCCTCATGCATACGCAAAATACACGAAAAGTGAGACAAAAGGGGGAAGCATGCCACGCAACCAAACCAATACTCGACACGTGTTTCGCCCCTCCACGGGGCATCCTCAGGAGATGTTGACTCGACAACCGCTCGGGCGCGAATGAGCCAGTTGTACGGCTCTCGCCCCTTTATATAGTGCAATGATGACGCATTCGCAACGGTCGATACAAACGTCACAAAGACGTCTGTGTCGACCTACCTGCAATCATATTTAAAAGAGGTGATGTAATTAAGTTAGTTTGTTCATTCAACAGTGTATAGTTACTATTATTATTATGTTTGGAGATTTCTAACTGCTCCAACACACACAACCGGTAACTTTTATCACAAACATGAAGAATGCTGTACGTATTATTGTCGCTCAAGGAATGGCCGGTATCGATTAAATGTTTCGCGAAATGTGATTTTTCTGAATGGCCATTCCTGTAAGCGGCAACATGCTCCCTATACCTTATTTCGAAGTTACGGCCTGTCTGACCTACATAGACCCCGTTGCAATCATTGCATACTAATTTATAAATACCGGATTTTTTTGAATTGTCTAATTTATCTTTACCGTTACAAAGGTTTCGCAAGTTATGATCTGATCGAAAGGCAACGAAAACATTGTGTTTTTTAAGAAAGTAATAGCTGCGGAAGGCTGCAAGTTTGTGTTGTAATGGGTGACAGGAAAGTCTCGTCGCGGCATCCGTGCGAGCGGGTCGTGTTTTATAAGTTGTTTACGTCGATCGAGCGCTCGGTCTATTTATTGTATTTATTGTTTAGCGCGTAGAAAGGTACGGATGCGGCCGGCCGGCCAGCTACCTGCCACGGGTACGACTTGTTTACAACTAAAATGAGCGATAACGAAGAGACCAATTATGAATTGAATGATGATTCTATAATCGAAAATAATACTTTGGATGAAGATTGTGAGGTTGCAAGACCTAATAAAAGAATGAGAGAAAATGGTGATGAAGAGTGGATAGAAGTCAGGCGGAAGGATAATATCGAAGGATAGCGAAAAAATTGAAGTGTATATTTCTTGCCAGGAGAAACTGCCTAAACAGTTTGGTTTGGCTAGATTATTTAGAGATCAGGATATTAAATATATCAACCGGGTAAAATTTATTAACCCGTATCGAGTACGTGTAGAATTAAGTAGTGAAGTTAGTGCAGAGAAGTTACTATCATGTCAACACTTTATTGATATGGGTTGGCAAATACAAAAAGCAATGGAAAATAATTTTTCTTATGGCGTTATTCGAAATGTGGACTTGGACATGTCGGAGGAAAAGTTATTAGAAAACATATCTTGCCCTGAACCGGCTAAGTTAATATCCGTAAAGCGTTTGAATCGCAAAAATGTCGAAGAAGAGAAGTGGTCATGGTCAGCCAGTGAAGCGGTTCGTCTTTGTTTTAAAGGTTCTTTCTTGCCTCAATATGTTTACACAGATGGATTTAAGATAAAGGTAGACTCGTGTATATTTCCCGTGACACAGTGCTCCCGCTGTTGGAAATACGGCCATGTACTTAAAAAATGCCCTGGTTCAAAAGTAGTGTGTCCTAAATGTGGCAAAAACCACGTTAATTGTGAAACCACAAAAATGGTATGTGTTAACTGCAGTGGAAGACATATATCCCTCGCAAAAACATGCCCGATCTTTTTAAAGGAAAAAAGACTGAGGGAACTCATGTCCGAGTTCAATTGCACATACAGGAAAGCATTAACCATTTATGTACCTAACAATGACCAGGTTCCGGACAACGTGGAAGACGATAAAAAGGAGCCTCAAACAATATTTTCCTCGCTTCAAGATATAGATATTACCCCTACACAAAACAGCACAAAGGCAACGTATGCTGAGGTGACAACTAAGGCACAAGTCCATGACCAAAAGCAGAGGTCAGATACTCGTAAAAAACGCGACAAATCAGAAGAAGTGGAGTTTAAGGAGTGGAGACGAATAGTAGAAGACGAGAGAATGGAATACGAATCAAAGGTGCAACAATTGTCTGAAACCGAAGAAAGAGAAAAAGATATTAATTTTAATGATTTGTTAAGGAGATTAAAGAAGATCATTTTTATGAAAGGAAGTACTATACAAATGATATGTAAAGGAGTGATTAAAACTTGCATAGAATGGGTAATTTTAGTGATAGTAGATAATGTTGCTGATTGGCCAGTTCTTAAATTAATTTAAGATTACCTTTCAAACGGCTAATTATAAAAATATTGTCAAATTAAATATAATTCAATGGAATGTTCAAAGCATTAAGCCTAAGTTAATTGAATTTGAAAATTTGTTTGCGAAACCTGGTTAGAGCCAGAAACTCAGTTTAAGGTTAAAGATTTTAACATATTTCGCAGTGACAGAGATGACGGTTATGGCGGAGTTGCTATCCTTACGCATCGATCCATTAAAGCCCAATTATGTAATAATTCATTAAATTGTGACTCCGGTATAGAAGTTGTTCACGTGAAACTATATAACTGTAATCAAATCCAAAATATTATATCGATTTACTGTCCACCTTCCATAAATACTAATCAGTCAGACTGGGATCACATTTTCTCGCATGTCAATCAAAAAAACCTTAATTTTAGGCGACTTTAATGGACATCATCCAAATTGGTCTAACAGAGTAGACAGGAGGGGTAACTACATTTTTGATTCGCTTATTGATAACAATTTTATAACACTCAACAATGGTGATCACACCCGTATTAAATTAGTTAATGGCATACTCCAGCAGTCATCCCCCGACATTTCGCTAGTTTCATCCGACATAAGTCTTATTTTAAATTGGCAGGTTTTAAAAGAAACATTGGGAAGTGATCATTGTGTAATCAAAATTTCAACTTATTTTAAACCCGATAATGTTTACACGTCTCTTAGAAATTATAAAAGAGCTGACTGGATAGCTTATCAAAAACTATTAAATAATATTTTCGAGAATTTTGAATATTCGGATGATTTACAGAAAGTATATAATACATTTGTAGGCCATTTGGATATGGCTGCAGATTTGTTTATACCGTACATTAAAATTAATATGAACCCTGATAGGAATTTTAGGCCAAAACCCTATTGGAGTCCCAATCTATCAAAAAAAGTAGCAGAACGTCGTTCAGCTCTTTGTAATTTCCGCCGTAATCCTTCACCTGATAACTTGCTACTACTTCAAGATAAAATTCGTGATGCTCAAAGATGTATGCGGTGTGCTAGAGATAAATCATGGCAGGTATTTTGCTCTTCTTTAGACCAAACTACGTCGCACAGTAGGTTGTGGCAAAAAATGAGATGGGTTAAAGGTTATAAAACTCCAAAACACCACGTGGACGATTTTAAACTTAATGAATTACTCTGTAATATAGCGCCCGATTTTGTGCCACGCGACAGCCCTAATTTAAAATCTAATAATCCAATATTAGAACGATCTATTACAATCCAAGAGCTATATATATAAATGTATTAAAAGTAATGACACATCTCCTGGTTGTGACAAAATATCGTACTCTATGTTAAAATACTTACCTAGGAATGGTAAAAATATCTTACTTTATCTATTTAATGAATTTTTCATGTATGGTTTTGTGCCTTTTCAATGGCGTGATATTTTGGTGGTACCGATTCCAAAGCCCGGTCGTGATCCTTGTTCAGTCTCGTCACTCCGCCCAATATCTATGATGTCTTGTATATGCAAAGTCTTTCATAACATTCTATTCAATAGACTAGAGTGGTTTATAGAAAGGAACAATATTTTATCTCCAAATACTACGGGGTTTAGAAAGGGTCGATCAACATTAAATAATTTAACTAACTTAGTTTCTAAAATACAAACAGGATTTTCGGAGAAACAGATGACTATATGTTGTTTTATTGATTTGGACAATGCATATAATAATGTAGATCTACATAGTTTATTGGACATAATGGATCGTGTAGGGGTGGGAATCAAATTATGCACCTATTTATGGCAGTTCTTAAAAGCAAGGAATCTTAAAATTCAAAGCGAAAATTCGTATATTTGTAGAACCACTGGTCAGGGCTTAGCACAGGGTGATCCTTTATCGCCGCTGTTATTCAATCTAGCTACTATAAACATTTGTAAACGTATACAAAATGTTCATATTTCGCAATTTGCTGACGATTTCGTTTTGTACTTTACTACTAGCAATATTTTGGCTGGCACGCATACATTACAGACAGATTTGGAGGTATTTAATGAATTAGTACAAGATGTTGGCTTAAATATTTCAGCTGATAAAAGTAAGATTTGTATATTCAAAAATGGATTTAGAAAAGATAGCATTGATGTAAAAATAAACAAAAAAACTCTCCAGGTTGTTGAAAATTATAAATATTTGGGTGTGTGGTTAGACCAATCGTTAAGATGGTCTAAACATATTAATAAGATTGTTGAAAAAACGTCAAAATTTCTAAATGTTTTTAAGATACTCGTGGGTCCAGGGTGGGGCTTACACCCTACGCATTTGCGGCGTTTATATATTTCTATTATACGTAGCAGGATTGACTACGCCAGTTTCCTTTATGACAGCACTTGTCAAACTCACCTGAATAAATTAACCAAAATCCAAAATCAATGTTTGAGGGTCATTGGAGGATTTATAAAAAGTACAGCCATACATGTTATGGAATGTGAACTTCACTTAGAGCCATTGCATGTACGAAGATTCTATTTAGCTGGAAAGTTTTTTTTGAGACTACGATCATTGGGAAGTTGTTCTCGTAACACATATGAAATAATAGCTAATCTTAATAATCTCTGCCAAGGTAATTCTTACTGGAGTCGAAAGAAAAAACCACTTATAGTGCGCGTATATGAGTGTCTTAATAGTATACCTATGTATTTTAATGAACAACTGGGAATATTTTCGCTTGATACATGGATTAGCAGCGTGGACTTGTCTTGCACAATTAAACCACAAATTAAAGATATCACCGAATCAAAGAAATCATATAATAAATTTCAACTAAGGAATGTTTGTAGTAATTACTTTAATAATTATTATTCTGGATTTTATAGGATTTACACGGATGGGTCTAAAGTGCGGAATGATGTTGGAGCTGCGTTTTTTGATCCCCAAATTAATACCTTCTTAAAGTTTAAGCTAAATTCCAAAATATCTGTCATGTATTCCGAATTAATCGCAATTTTTGAAGCTATTTCATACATTGAATCCGTGAATTATAATAATTTCGTAATCTATAGATACAGATTGTAAGAGCGCACTTCAACATTTGCTTAGATGTACGAGGAATTTCCGTGGGTGTCCTGTGGCATACAGTATAATAAAATTAATTATTAGACTTAAGGCTAATTATATAAATATAATTTTACAGTGGTTACCCTCACATGTAGGCATAGAGGAGAATGAAAAGGTTGACTATTTAGCTAAAGAAGCGTGTACAGATGGTGTTGCTACTAACTATAAACCTTTCTTGTTTGATGTTTTTTGTGAAGTGAAATCTAAATGTAACTCAATCTGGAGAGAATATTTTGATGAGAGGTCATTGACAAAAGGTATTTGGTATCGAACTGTTCAACCAACCATTAATCAGTATCCTTGGTTTGATAATACCGCTTTGAGTAGGCAAGAAATCGTAACCAGTTTCAGACTTCGTTCTGGGCACATTCCATTGAATAGTTTTGCTGCATTGATGGGCAAAGTCTCTTCTCCCAACTGCACAGAATGTGATGTAGTGGAAGACGTTTTTCACATTTTAGTGGAGTGTATCCGGAACGAGGCGGAGCGATTATGATTATGATTCACAATCAGTACAATATCAACGTTCGCCATTTGGGTATATGCAACAGTATTCTGTCTTTTCCTGCATCTAAAAGCGCTAGAATATTATATAAATTAGTTCATATAGGGATTAAGCGTAGAACTTAAGTTGTTTTTGTTATTTTATTTTATAAGTGTTCCCATGAGGGTGACATGTTCACTTTGTGATCAAACCCTCATTAATAAATAAAGATTAAAAAAAAAAAAAAAAAAAAAATGGGTGACAGGAAGAAGCGGGTATTATTGTGTCGGTGTGAGTGGGTTTTCGGTAAATTTGGAAATCGAGTTTATCATTAACTCTAGTGATTGTTAGATCCAAAAAATTGAGGGATTTGTCGGATTCTAATTCTAATTTGAATTTAATTTTCGGGTGGAAAGAGTTAAGTTTATTGAGAAAAATGTCTATTTGACGAATAGTACCCGTCCAACAGATAATTACGTCATCTACATATCTGGGCTCGCCCACCACATATTTACATTCAAAGTTGTCCATAAATATTTCCGCCATTAAAGGACTTAGAGGTGATCCCATTGCTAACCCCTCCTTTTGGCGAAAATATTCGTTATTGAAACGAAAATAGTTTTGTTGCATGCAAATACGTGCAAGGTTAAGAAAGTCATGTATTTCTCCAGGATGTAAACGTTGTCTCTCCAAAAGGTTCTCCAAAATACGTAGGCACTCTTCAAATGGAGTATTTGTAAATAAACTGTCAACATCCAGTGATAATAATTTTGAATTGTGAGGGATGTTGACATTTTTTATTTTTTCAATTAAATCTAAACTATTTTTCAAACTGTATTTAGGTGAAAAAGAAATCTTAGTTTTTAATAAGTTATTGTGATATTTAGCTATATCGTATGTTGGAGCACCAATGTAAGAGACAACGGGGCGAATTGGGATATTATCTTTATGAGTTTTGGGTAAGCCATACAAAAAAGGAGATCGTGGGTTCATAGGGATTTTATATTTTAATAGATCTGGAGAAATACATGACATGTTATTAATAGCATTTTTTAGCTCTACTTTAAATTTTTTGGTGGGGTCGGAACTCAGACGTTCAAAATCCTCTCCCTGGATAACGTCGTTAATCTTCTGGTGGTAAGCAGTTTTATCCAAAATGATAACAGTATTGCCCTTGTCGGCTTTCGTAATTATTAAGTTATGTTGAGTAATTTTGTTTTGTAATGACCGATGTATTTGTAAATCGGAATAATTTTGAGAAAAGGAGGTAGATGAAGCTTTTTTGATCTGAACTGCCACCTGATGTTTAACGGTGCTATCCATTTTACTTCTAACACAAGCCATTTCTGAATCCACCACCAAAGTTTCGAGCGATTTCTGGGATAACCTTGGTCTGATGTTATATTTTAGAGAAATCTCAGCAGATGAAAATTGGGTATTTGTAACACTTCCTATACAATATACAAAGTATTGAATTTATTTATATAAAAAGGATATTTACAATCACAAAACTAAATAGAAACAGAAAGTAGGCAAATATAATTAAAATGTTGGAGACGGGCAGCCCTAACGTATGTTTACGTACCGCGCGGCTGTAGGCATTTATTTCTATCATGCGGCCGATTTCCACTACTGTATGATAATATTACCGTGCTTAAAGCTAGAAGGAACTTCATTTCCTGGTTGAATTTACTGTCGGTATTGTATTTTGAGGACAAACCATCCTTTTGGATTTTACGGTAGAATATTTGTCTTAGATGAAAAAAACATCCTTTTAAAGTAATAGACTCAAAATGTTGGCGCAAACGTAAGGCCGAAGCTTTCTCGAAGTCCATGATTACATGTGATGGGTTCAATTGAATTTTATTTTCTGCACAGTATTCAATCATTAAGTCAAACATGACGTCGTAGGACGCCTTATCCTTATGGGTACAAAGCGCAAACAGTAAAGGAATACATATAATACATATAAACAAACATATAATTGTTGGAATACCTGAGGTACAACTTTAAAAGTACCATCCATTACCCAGTAATTTGCTTCACTCAGATATTTCATTAACTCCTTTGTACTAAACAGTATCATCCTTTTATTGAGAGCAAAAATTCTTTGTTTAATGACAAAATTTGCTTCATTAAGTCTTGTAAACTCGAAATCTATATCAAAATCAAACACTGTGGGTTCCATGGGTATCTTTAATTGTTTTTTTTTTCCGACGACTAATCATTTGTCTCAAAGAGTCTTTCGTTGGTAACTTCGTTGCAATATCAGCACTGGTAGACGCAATATGATTTTGTAATATTTGACATGTTTTAACGGTAGGTTGTTCTGTTGTTTTACGTTTTAAATTATTTATGTTGGCAGCTACACTCGCTCTCATAGGGTTTCCTTCATGATTGTGGTCGCCGTTGCACGATATCAATGTTGCACAATTAACTTCGGTAAAAATGTTGGTTATTAATCGTGATTTGCACTTGAATAAACTGTTCACTTTATATTCACAATTCCAATATATTTTGTCATAGCTCTGTCGATTTTTCGTATAAGCAAAACCATTTAGTTGCACTTTAAATCCACCTTTTTGTGTCATGAAAATTTCTAATCCGTGTTCCGACATGATAATCGCTTAACCGTGCGGTAAATGTTTGCAGTGGAAGACAGACTACCACCTAATGACTACTAACAATGTTTTGGCAGAGTGTGACAATTTTCAATCTACCTACATCTCTACTCTCATAATACCACACAATGAAAATTTATTCGATATTTTAACAAGTAGGTATTTTAAAAATAAATATAATGAACTTCGCTGAATTGAATGTTGACATTTTGAACTTAGGTATAATGAGTTTCGATATTTTTAATCATTAGATATTTTCATCACTCGGCATTTCAATTTTCGACTTTTTGAACTTAGGTATAACAATTATCGATATTATGATATACTCGATATTCATATTTTCGATGTTTTGAACGTCGATATTTTAACCGTAGACATTTTAATTTTCGATATATTCAAATATGTAAGTAGTATATGATTGGGCATTCTGGACCACTTTTCGCTCGGCGAAACAAGTTCGCCATCGCGGTGGTCCAGAATGCCCAATCATAAACGGTCGACTCGATCAATGATATTAACGCTAATGAGAACCTAACAATGAAACTCGGTTTTAGCTATAGATATGCGATGCATTTTTGTCATCGATCAGATTGGGTCGTATATCGATATTTAAACACGTTACCGTCACTTGTTCGCTCATGCTTGCGCATTCGCGACGTGGGACAGAATGCCCAATAATATTTCTGGTAATTAGGTCTTGGGCATTCTGTCCCACTCTTGTATTGCGCGCTTACAACTGATACCACCGTCTGTGATACAGATTCATGTACGCAATATGCTTTTTCATCGCAATAACGATAGGAACCAACAGACAATGATTGTATTAATTTGTAATGTGTTTGTTATTGCGCGCTCACAACTGATATAATCGTTTGTGATATAGATTGGTGTACGCAGTATGCTTTTTTATCGCAAAGCAAATAATAAAAAACAAACAAAAGGTATTAAGATTTATATATTCAATTGTATTAAAAATATAACAATTCATTGAGTTTATGTATTAAGACTAGAAAGAACTAAACATTGGAGGCTTCACAAACAGTTCATCTGCGGACTGCACGAACGCTTGGAGTTTACGCCACTGGCTGGTGTCACCCTCAGTCTGAAATTTTATTCGAAGTAGCGCTTTCCTCCATAGCTCTTGAGAGTCTGTTTCACGAGCGTCATTTGTTTGATACACCTTGAGGTCAATGTAGTACTCGCCGGAGGTGTTTGCGGTCCGGCGTTCGCTACCGTTTGCTATTCTTGTAACGAAGAACGTGGACAACACAGGCGTCGATGTACCATCACATTCATCGTCTCGTTCATGTCGGAGCCCGAATATATCAAGCTTATTTTTTTTGCTGGAGCAAGGAGTAAATAATAATGTTACAAAGTACACGTTTACTAACAATTATTTTAGGAACACGTTTGAATTTAGGTACATTGTTTTGTTAAGATTTTGGGATACACAAAAGTTAAAATATCGTATTCGTTACCTTATAGTAGCGGATTTTGTAGTTAGAGTAGCCTTGCGTTTGCCTGTAGATGTTGTCCGTTTTTGAGAGGTTTCTGTTTTGCGGTCATTGTTGAAGGAAATGATGTCACTCTCGCAGTCAGACCTGAAAGTTTAACAAATCAATTTGTTATAATTATTTATTGAACGTAATATCAGTAACATAATAATTTTATATGAAATAAAATGTTTGTGTACATTGTATTCGAAGGCTCGACCACATTAAACACTCGACAATCTAGATATAAATTAATCAAGTAATAAAGTCAATACTTACATTTTAACTGGTGTGAATTCTAGCACATTGAGCAGCGGTGATGTACGAGTATAGTTTATTTACACAAAAGATACTCCGAATTGAAACTGTTGTGTTGATGCACGGTTTACTATCTAGATTTTAGCTGAAAACCAGTAGCTGGGGTATGGTATTGTACCAAATATTATATCAGCACTAGAAAGTAAACTAATGATCGCTAACAAACATGCTTTGCTTATAAGCAAATGTGATGTGATTCCTTGGATAATTTAAAATGTTAGTAATCAAAGCAAACATACTAAGCGACGCTACCATTTCTCGGGTTCGTATTATATTCGTGTAAACGCAAAAAGTACCGACTAAGGGATTAATTTGTTTGTCAGTAATGACTTCATATATTGCTTTACGTGATCAAGTTACATCGTACGATTTTATACTTGTTGCTAATTTAGCATAATTCATAAGGGCTATCATTTTTATAGATATAAAATTGGATTAAAATAAATAGTCTGATAGGTTTTTTAAAGTAAAAAAAAAAAAATACTTGAAAACATGATACCTACTCTAGGATTTTTTATTAAAGTGAGAATGTTTTAATATTTAACCAAACAAAAGAATGATTATAATACACCACCAATAGATAACTTTAATTTGTATTAGTAGTGAACTTTAGTAATTCACTCTTTATTCGTTTGAACAAATAAGACATCTTGTTATTTCTGTAATGATAATATTATTACTAATATTCAATGAGTGACAACCCTACATAAAATATTTGAATCAACAATACATGCAATTTGAAACTTAGTTACATTCATAATTTCGCAATTACTGCAGTATGGTGGACCTATGTAATAATAAATAATTTTTATTCGTAGTTTACTTACTAAACTAAACTTAAATTAATAAATATTATAATGTACGTGTAAATCGAAAAACTCTATTCTCAACATTGTAAGGTAAGTCCATAACTATTTAACTATTATTTCATGACCGTTTCCTACTGATACTTAAGCACATGTGTATTTTATTTTTCAGCAATCTCAAACGATATAAATTACGTTGATGCCTTCACGGAAACAGTGATCGTCGCACAGTAAAGAAGATTGTGAAATTTATGATTTAGAAATATCTACAACGATCATCTGAGATTATCCTATTAAAAGGTAATGGTCATTATCATTCGGTTTTAGAGGTTTAAATTTACTCAAGTAATAATATTATAATCAGGTATTTTTTAAGATAATGATCTTATGTATAGTTTTCTAAAGTAAGGAGATAAAAAGGTTCTTGTAACCGCGAGCGTAAGTAAGAATTACATTTTCTGTACGTATTCTAATCAAAGTTTCATGTTTTTTTCAGAAGCAGAACAGAGCTGTTACTGTGGTGAATGTGATGAAAATAAAACAAAGTCTAATCGCAGCAGGCAACAGATCCAGTAGTTAAGTTTTAGCTTTTAAAATTAGTACCTATATACCTTGTAAGTAACGATTACTTTATATTTTTGTAAGTTTCAATTTGTTTTTTGATAAAAAATGCCTTTCTGTTCGGTATGCAAAATTGATGTTAATTCTCGCACTTGGTTTACGCATTTACGTACTAATAAACATAAAAATAATAGCATTGTACCCCTCGATGACAAAATTGAAATTATAGATACTTGTTTTAAAGGACGTATTGTAAGTTATCGTATTAAAGCGTGCGAAAATAATATTAATGACTATCCAGAATCTTTTTTAAATAGTATCAAAAAAGAAGTAAATTCTTTAATAGACAATTCACTTCAAAAACATACATCGGTCAAGGTTAACTTTGATTATTACGGTATTTTTTTTGATGTACAAAAATGATGTTCAAGAACTAAAATCTTTTGCAACAAAAAACATAATTGTTCATTGTAATTACAATTTTGATTTGTTGTATCAAAACTTTTCAGTTCAGCTTTTAAAAAAAATTGAGGAATTTCAAGAAAGAGATAGTGGATGGTCATTTTTACATAATTCCCATTTAGAAATTAACATTAATAAATATCAACCACTTAGCGGATCAAAATTTTTAGATTTACCTAAATTCATAAAGAGCAAAAAAGCTTGTTTGAATATTCAAAACAATGATGATTATTGTTTTTTATGGTGCATTGTTGCTGCCCTATACCCTGCTACGCATCATTCGGAGAGAGTAACTTCTTATCCACATTTTCGCGACGTCTTAAACATTGATGGCATTGCTTTTCCAATCTCTTTTTCAGACATCAATATTTTTGAAAGACACAATCCCATGATACAAATTTACGTTTATGGTCTAAGAAATGGTAAAACTATAACAGGGCCACTGTATAGACCAACGAAGTTAATCGAAGGGGCCAAAATTATTCATTTGCTGTATATAGAAAATGATAATTCATCTCATTATTGTCTCATAAAAGATTTACCTCGTCTTGTAAAAAGTCAAATCACAAAACACCACAGTAAGTTGTATTTTTGTGAAACCTGTTTATTGTTTTTTCCTGATCAAGAAAAAATTAATAAACACCAATGTGGAGGAGTCGTAACTGTTTTACCAAATAAGGGGTCGGTTATACAATTTACAAACTATCAAAGAAAACAAAATGTTCCATTTGCTATATATGCTGATTTTGAAACATTACTTGAACAGATTTGTAACCATGAACATGACACCGCGAATACGCTCCGCTTACAACGACACGTTCCTACTGCATTTGCATATAACATTGTTTCTTCGATGGATGATAATTTTAATGAATTTAAATCGTATCGTGGTATTGACTGTGTTTCAAAATTCATTGATTTTCTTACTGAAGACGTTAAGAGGATTCATAAGATATTAACCGAAAATGTTAGGATTAAATTTTCACAAAAAGATGAGATCGATTACATTCAAGCATGGCAGTGCCACATATGTGATCTTCCCTTGTGGAATAACAAAGTTAGAGATCATTGTCATATCACAGGTCGTTATCGTGGCGCCGCACATAAACATTGTAATTTACAGTATAAAGTACCTGTATTTGTACCAATTTTTTTTCACAATTTATCAGGTTACGACTGTCATTTATTCATTAAAAAATTAGGGGAAATTCCAGGCAAGTTAACCATAATTCCAAAAAGTAAAGAAAAATACATGTCGTTTTCCAAATTCATATTAATCAACGATAGTGAATACGTTCATGTTAGATTTTTAGATTCATTTCATTTTTTAGGTACTAGTTTAGTCAAACTTGCAAAAAATATGGCTATTGAAGATTTTAAAAATATGCGTTACCATTTTCCAAGTTATGATCACTTTCGATTGCTTACACGAAAAGGTGTATATCCTTATGATTACATCAGGGACTGGAAATGCTATGAGGAAACTGTCTTGCCATCACAGCGTTTCTTTTTTAATTCTTTAACCAATGAAAGTATTTCCTCGGAGGACTATGAACACGCTAAGTTAGTGTGGAATGCATTTAACATAAAAAATTTAGGTGAATATACTGACTTATACTTAAAAACAGATGTACTTCTACTTACCGATATATTTCAAAAGTTCCGGAAAACTTGCAAGTTACATTATAAGCTCGATCCCGCATTTTATATTACCGCACCGAGTTTATCTTTTGACGCAATGCTTTTAAAAACTGGGGTTCGATTAGAACTCATAGATGATCTGGCTATTGTGCGAATGATTCAAAATGGTATAAGAGGAGGGTTATGTGTGTGCTCACACCGTTATGCTAAAGCTAATCATAAGTATATGTCTTCTTATGATTCAACAAAACCACCGTGCTTTATAGTTTATTTGGATTGCAATAACCTTTATGGTTTTAGTATGTGTCAATATTTACCCCACTCGGATTTTAGATTTTTGAATGCAACAGAAATAGTGCAATTACATAATAATATTAACACTATAAAGGATGAAGCAGAATGGGGTTTCATATTAGAAGTAGATCTGTTGTACCCGGAATCCTTACATACTTTGCATAATGATTTACCATTTTGTCCTGAAAAATGCATTCCACCGGGTGGTAAAACGAAAAAACTTATTTCCAACCTTTATAATAAGTATAACTATGTAATTCATTATGTTCACTTAAAAAAGTGTTTGGAACATGGATTAATATTACGTAAGATTCATAAAGTTATTACATTTAGGCAAAGTGCATACTTGAAAGAGTATATTGAATTAAACACACAACTACGACAAAAGGCAAATAATGTATTCGAACAAGATTTTTTCAAGCTTTTAAATAACAGCGTGTTTGGGAAAACACTGGAAAACACAGAGAATAGAGTGAATGTTCATTTAGTTAATACTTGGAATGATTCTAATAATGTTACTAAAAAGTGTCACACCGCTGAAAAACTAATTAGCAATCCTTATTTTCATAGTGCTTCAGTTTTCTCAGAAAATTTAGTAGCGATACAAATGAAACCTGATCAAATAATTTTAGACAAACCTATTTATATTGGCTTTACCGTTTTAGAATTATCTAAATCGCATATGTATAATTTTCATTACAATATCATCAAACCCTTTTATAAAAATAAAGTAAAGTTATGTTATACGGATACAGATTCCTTAGTGTATGAGATATTTACATCAAACTTTTATCAAGATTTGAATTTTAAGCTTTTAGATTATTTTGACACTAGTAATTACTGTATCGATAACGAATTTAAAATACCTCAAATTAATAAAAAAATCCCTGGATTATTCAAAGATGAGATGGGAGGAAAAATCATCACAGAATTCGTTGGTTTAAGGTCAAAATTGTATTCTATTAAAACTCCTGATTATGTAATTAAGAAAGCGAAAGGATACAATCTAGTGTAGTACGTGATTTAACAATTAACGATTATGAGAATGTTTTGTATAATAAAGGAGTCATTCGAAGGAAAAATATATTGTTCAAATCAATTAAGCACGAGATATTCACGCAAAGTGTAAATAAAATTGCACTCTCTGGAAATGATGATAAACGAGTATTATCTTCAGATAACATTTCAACGCGTGCATGGGGTCACTCTGCTATTTTAAAAGAAATGTATTAATGAATAAGATTTTACCACGTAAACCAGATTATATTTAAATTAGAGTTAGTTGAAAGTGTATTTATGTGAATGTCGTAAGTTATTTTATAAGTTATTTTAGTTTTATTGTGTAAGAATAAAATGATATTATCATAATAGAAATAAATGTGATATTGTGAGAAACCATAATTGTTTTATTTATTCAGCTTTACATTTTTTTGTTGATCATGAATACAATAACCCTTCTTTTTTTGCTTCACCGCAGTCGGGTAAAAATCAAGTTGCGACATGTAGCAGGAATATTATTACTAACAATGTTTATGCCGCTGTAATATGAGCGTATATGTATTTCATCACTCGGATACATGTAATGCTTAGTTAACAACTTTCGGTAGCTTAAGAACATAAACAAAAAATACAATCATTTGAAACTAACCACTGTAAATTGCTTTTTACTGTGTTTACATTACGATTGATTGTCTTGTGCACCAATATGTATTTATTACATAAAGGTTAGAAGATATTGCATTCGATACTTATTGCACTGCATAATAAATTCATTTTATTTAATCATTTACTAAATATAGTTCGCTTGAAGTACTTGTACCTGCACATTATATTCAACATGACTTCGGTAAGTAATTATTTTATATTTTCATACAAATGTTGATGTTTTATGCAATGTAAATATTTAACGACTTGTTATAATATTGTTTCAGCGATCGGGATCAGACATCGTTTTTAGTCAGTATGCTCAAGATCCTTACGAAGAATTCAATGAGATGCTACGATGCGATCGTGAAAACGCCAATCGAATGGCGAAAGAAAAAAAGACGAAACCACGTCGTAAAGGACACCGTGAACAAACCCAACTCCACTCAGTCTTTCGTGATGAGCAGACACCAGCGGCGAGGCATTAAACTGATCAAAATATCAGTAATTGACCTGTGTAATAACTCGCTAGGCAGCGACAATGACAATGAAAACTGAAAATGTGATTATAAGTGCGCAGTACATAGTTAAAGAGGTGTGTGGACCTATAGTGGATGAAACTGAATCATTAGTTAGGAAAATATCTAAATCGTTAATAGAATATAGTGATTGAAAATATTTGTATTAAGTATTTGTAAGTTTTAGTATGTGGGATAATAAAGGTACGTAAGAGGGTGACTATATTGTTTGTGGTAGAATAGTATATAGTTTTGTGTTTTTATATTTAGAATAGGAATAAACATAACTGTAAATAGTATAGGGTTATTATAAAATAAACGCATTATTGTCATTTAAAAATGTTTTATTTTTATATCTTAAAACTAATAAACAGATACATATACACCTTTAGTTATTCCTCTAAATACTTTTTTATACATAATACGTTTTTAAGAGCACACTGTTTGGAATGTTTATTACAACACAAGTTAACTTTTCCATCGCAGGAGTATTTTTTTGTGCAACTTGGATAAATTAGGACACAATTTCTCATCAAGTTCCGATACATTACAATTGGTACATAGATCCTTAACCCATTTTACCTTCTCAGAACCTTTAACTATAATATTCTTATCTTTTAAATATGGTACGATTATACGATGGAATTCTCTGTAGTCGATGTGTCCTTCACTCCAATAAATGCCTCGGTTTTTTTCTATCCATTTAACTTGAATCTTTTCTTCGCTTGTTAGATGTCTAAATAAGTATGGAGGTTTTATTAAAAACGATTGCGTATAGTTTTGAGTCGCAAATGCCAATTCTTTTATTATAAAATTGTTGTAAAGATCCTTGAATCCTTGTACATCCAATATGAGAGTATCCGATTTCATGATATTTTCTTAACAGTGCTGCTAAGCGGTTTGTACTCAATTATGCAGTCGTTTAATATCAGACAATATGCCGATGTTTGATCAGGTATGTCTGAATCACTTTCGATTTCCACTCTAACGTCCACAACAGGTCCTCCTTTTAGATTATCGGCTTGTCTGGAGCAATCGATAACGAATAGTGGCGCTAAGTCTTTTGAATTGTTTTTCACTTAATAAGGGTTCCGCGCGACGTCCGTAGTACGACTGTTGAAAATCGAGTATACTGTTCATATAATAAAGCTGTGTTGTTGTTTGCAAAATTAACGTTTAAATTTTTCGTATGGGAAAGTATGTTGAATTGAGGTATACTTTAACATCTCGTATATGACAGTGATCAAACTGAGACATGTCAGAACTGGCACTATTTTTTCTGTTTGTTTGTAAACCAATAATAATATATCTGGGTTTTTCTATTTGCGATGATGTTTTGATAGACCAGGTATGTTTAGTAGTCCTAGGTAACGCAGGATACTCGTAAAGATCCCAATTTCGGAATACCATCTGCAGTGGACGATCTTTTTCTAACAATTTAATTAAACTTAGTTTTTCCTTATCAGATACTTTAACGTGCGGTACGCGCCATATGATTTTATTTTATAATAACGTCTTCTAAAATTTCACCAGTATTTAATTTCACAGCGTTCAAGTTTGTATTGCTACGTAACAATATCAACTCGTGCCTACTATTTATTACAATCTTTTTAAAATCCTCCGCAAAACCGAGTATGTTGCAAAGTGGTATGGATACAGAAAATTTACCACCGTTTATATTTTTAATGCCTTCGATATTCCAGCCCCAAGAATTAGATATTTTTGATTCGGTCTCATTCATTGAAATTAATGACTTCATCGTGGTAGTTACACCAGCATTTTTTATTTTATCAATTTCGACTCCATTTAGCTCGTACCTTATATCTTGGAATAGATAGAGTAGAGCATTATTGGTAAAATGAACACTGCTCGCGGTTTCTTTTGCATCCTTTTTCTTAACAACTATGGTTCCTTCCAAGTACAAGGTGCTTGCTGACGGTAGTACATACAAGTCCTGTTGGTTGATAGGTATGCGTATCTCGTCATTCCTGTTAAAACTGGTCACGTACGGTTTATATGAATGGTATTCGATGCCTTCAACAGTATTGTCGTAGGTTGGTGCGGATAAAACATCTAAGATATTCATTTTAGGAGACCGATAGCTTTAAGAAATGCTTTATTTTCTCTCGTTAATTTTATTCTTTTCTTTGAGCTAGTTCTTATATGACTGGGAGCTTTATATAAACTGATGGTTTTTTTTGGTTGATGCGTATATTTATTATAGTCAATCATTTTTTCTTCTTAGATGTAAATAAAGCTGTACTTCTTCACCGCGTAAATTTATCAGTTGATTGTTTATGTCCAATAACCGTATATGTATGCAGCTTATGTTGTTTTGATAATCGGAAAGTATATTGCGTTTTTAGGAATTTCTATGATTCTATATCCTGGTGGCACGTTGAGTGCAAATTCGTGGATAATGTGACTGGGCTCTCCGTTTACGTACGAACCACTGACAATATCACATTCAATCCTGATCACGGTCGTTGGCAAAATGTTAACTGGAAACTGTGAGACATGCAATTTATTAGCTTTTAAGATCTGCTTATCATATCCTAATAGGTTTCGAAAAGTGTCTTCCTTATCGAAGTTTATATTTTTAGAACAGAGTATAGTAGTTTTTAGAGTATTGTTATTGCACAGTAGTTTTATCGAAGCGTTTTGTATTTTTGGACTTTCTTATCATCGCTGATATCTTGAAGTTCATAAGTTCCTTCGGGTATTTCAATTACTTCCTCCGATCCATAGTAGAACTTATTGTTCTTTTTATCAATATTTGGAATAGAATTAAACGTGGAGAAATGCAATAATGCGCACTCGTACTGACCGTTTAATTGTAATGTGTTAGGATAGTAAGTAGACAAATCTGATGACTTTCCAGTTATTGACAAAGTGAGGGACATCTTGAGAATGATAAAAATGAAAGAATAACATATTAATTTATACATTTTTATTTTTCCAAAAATTCCTTAGATATTCTAAGCATAAGTGTCCACAATTCACAGTATTGAATTTTTGGTATCTTGTATAGTTGTAAAAAATATTACAGTTTTTTAAGTATCGTATCAATTCGAGAGGCGGTTTCAAATCACCGAAGCTGTCAAAATATTCACAATAATTATTAAATTTAATATAAGCCACCCAATGAGTTCCTTCATTTTTTGAATTGTCCAAATTCACGATAGCACATTCAATCTGTTTTGGTTTTCTCGGTAACCGATCTTTCATGTAAACTCCTCGAAAGTATGGCAAGTCGCGAGCGTGCTTTTTGATGTCAACATCAGTTAATGGACGATTAGGTAGCTTACTTAACAGTTTTTTTGACGAATTTATAAACAAACCTTTACCATTTTTATGCGGTTTAATGTACAACCCCTTTCCTATAGCTAATGCTTCCATAGTTTTATTGTGCCGTTCAGTTTCTTGTAATTTTTTTTGAGCTGTTTTGTAGTCGTTAACTGTTTTTTGCGATACCCCGCAGCACCACCCGCTAAAGATCCTAATGCCGATAAACCAGCGAAAATTGGGATCAAGGCAGAACTCCACCAGTCTTCGGTATGGGTATGACACGAGGAACTCGTACTTTCTGTACGCAAGGAAATATCTTTCTAGCAGCCAGTAAGCGGCGTTTATAAGAGCCTTACTGTCCATGTGTTTGAGTTTCCTAATTTTTGATCTTATTTTCGATACAAAACTGTTAAACGTTTTAATCCCTGCACCAGACTTTATTTTGGCTTTCATGACTTTGCTCACCAGCCACGAACTTAGTTTTTCCCCTTTTCCTGCGTCCTTGGATCTAAGTCTTTGTTTAGCCATGTTTAACAGTTGTAAATCAGCTTTGTGACGATTAGGTAAATCTGTATGGTTCTGATATGCAATATCGTGATGCATACAAGCTTCGTCTAACTTGTTTACGCCTCGATCTCCACGTAGTAACCGTTTTTGTAGTTTAGTACCCGGTCCGCAATAATTGTAACCAGGCAAATGAAGTTCAAAGGGTAAATTATTAATCACACTATTGACTAGTCCACCACCTTGCATTGTTCAAAGTAAAATGAAATACATGTAAGAAATAATAATGTTTATATGAATAATATGATATCTACTTTTATCAATTCACTATCGCAGCGCTGTTGATCCAACTATTTTCTGCGTTACTTAAACCTAACCATTTCACAAACAATTATTTCCTTTTCTTTTTAAAACTTTTTCTATCAAATAAACGTTTGGGAAATATGTTTTTTGAAGTTCCGGTTCATAAAAGGTTCCCAAAATAGCTTGTTTGCGTTGGTCCTCTATATGATACGTTTTTGGAATGGTATTGTTTACTTTTTTTATGGTAAATATTTCAGTTGACCAATTAGGAGTATAGCCCTTTTTAAAAACATGCTTGTATTACTTATGCGAACACTGTCACCAAACTTTGAACTTAGGTACGCAACGAAAAGAAACTTGCTTATGTGATTTTTTTATATTTTCTTTTATGTTTAACTCATTGCATTTATTTACTTCAACAGGTTTACAGTGAATAGTACGATGCTTTGTGTTGTTATACATTTTCAATGTATCTTGTAACACCGTTTCATACCACTTGTAGTTTCCATTCATACTAAAACACTTATATAATTTATTTTTAATAGTTTTTATCAATCGCTCAACAATTGAAGCCTTCTTTGTAGAAAAGGTTGAGTAATGGTTAAATATTAACCTTCTCATGAGTGTCTGGAATGAAGTATTATAAAACTCTGTTCCTGAATCTGTTTGTAAATTAACCGGTTTGCGTTGACTTTTACTGAGTATGTTCCCAAATGCATTAGTAACATCAATTTTATTTTTCGATTTTAGCGGTTCCGCCCAGGCGTATTTTGAGAAACAATCTATCACCAATAAAATATAATTGTAACCATTGTTGTATTTTCTTAAATTTTGCATGTCCATCAGATCAGCTTGCCACAAATCATCAATCCCTTTCAAAATTACAGAACGACGATCAAAATTTTTTCTTGCCGCTTTGTGAATTTCATTTACAATTTGTTGTTTGGACATTATGAAGGCTTTTTAGATGCTAATAAGTTATCTACAACTGTTTTTGTGTAAAACTTATCTTCTAAATGAATGGAAACTTCAGATATCTTTGCTTTTAAAGTATTTTGTACATCATTCATAATTTGAGTTCGCATTAACAGCATGGATTTATATAAATCTTTCGTTATGTTTGTCATAAATTGATCTACATAATCCTTATTTACAGCATCATCTGGTTCTACAGGAGTTCTGATACCTCTCAACGTCGTAGCTTTTAAATCAAATTCACCATTTTCTGTTTCGTTAATGCATTATCATTACTCTCGAATAATTCTGACAATCGCATTCTTTTATGAATATAATGTCCAAATTTGTCTATATTCATGTGAATGTGCTTTGTATTGAAGGGTTAACAGTAAAATGAAACGTATGCAGAGAATAAAAGATATTTATTAATTAATAACTTTACTTTCAAGTAACTCTTCGATGATGGATATTATTTCATTGTCCAGCCACAGTGTTGCCAGCGTCTCGTGAAGCAATCAATAGTTTTAATCTATCCACTAGTTCATTTGGATTATCCCAATAGACATAATCTACGTTTTTTTCTCCACACTTTTTTCAACGGTAGTCCATTCCCCTTCGGTTGATTGTAGGTCTGATTTGTACTTTGTAATTTAAAAAGAGGTTTAATGACTTGCAAATATTTTTGCCCTTTGCTACTTTTGATGGGTTTGCTTGGTTCAAAATCTCGACGGTGTGCATTTGTATCGATCAGCATTGACTTATAATGTTGCATATCATTATCTGTCACTAAACTTACGTCTACATCTTTTTTTAGCAACAACTGTTTCAAACCCGGTGTATTTCGATATTTGCGACCCGTTACTGTGATAAAATCATCACCAATCGTAATGCTAGCTGAACCTAACATAAGTTTTCCACGCTCTATCCGAACACCAAATGGTACATCATGTAGTGCTTCAGGAGATAGAGACCAAGATGATGTATCGCATTCTTCGTTCTTATCACCCAACGATTGAAATGAAGATTCACTGTCGATTTCATTTTCATCACTGCTTTCCACGTACTCTTTGCTAGTAGGACCTTCCTTGTATAATGTTTGATTGCTTTCCAGGATTTTTTCATTTTCATCAGAAGTAGTTCCATTACTGGTGTTGGTTAGTAAATTAAGTGATTTGGTTATAGGTTTAAAAACCGTTTCTAATGCTTCCTTATTCCCAATCTCAAGTTCTCTCATGGTACGTACTTTTTTCTTTACAGCGGCTGAGGCATCTATGATTTGTTTTTTCAATGATTTTTCCATAGTCGTTAAATATATAGTTATCGCTTAAGAGTTGTTATAAGAATAATAACGTAACGATGTCAACTGTCTTAAATATAGTATCATTTTCTTATTCAAAGACAACAAATGTGTCAAATTTATTTCTGTAACATCCATTATTTTTAGAGCAATCTTTATTTATTACCACAAAGTTGTAAGGTTCGCTCCAAATTTTTGAACACATTTCACGAAACTGGATCCAAGTCATATCTGTATTGACATGTTTCTTCATAAATATGTTTTAGATTAATATCATCCTGCTTAAAAAGTACGATAAGGTTAGCGTTGTCTCGTACTAACTGCTTTGGCACTTTACTATACGTTTGGTTGAGATAAAAACAATCGATATTTTTTGTGTCTGCCCATTGCAAAGTAATCTCGCATGTTACTTTGATTTTCACATGCAACGTCATCAAATATTATTACAGAGTTGGGTTTAGCATCCTGAACACTCAAAACGTCTTCATTACCATTATATTTCTGAAATGAAATACCTGGAACTCGTTGTAAAACTCTTTCCAGAAATCTATACTTAGGCTGGTGCAAAGTTTTTGAATAAACATAAACATTTTGAAATTTTAAGCCGTTTTCATGTATAAGAAGACCAATGAGCAAATTTGTTTTTCACAATTTGACGGACCACAAATAATACAACGTACTATGTTAGGTAATAATTCACCATGACGAACCCGAGTCTTAGGAACATCATCACAGATAGTGTTTACATTCAACGATTGTGGTTGTTTTACAAATTTCATGATAATTGTGTGAAACAGTTCGATTAACAATGACGAATATTATTTTAGATTAATATTTATAAACCATAACCACTACCACTGTATATTTTGCGTAACTAACATTAACCGAGTTAACCGTTTATGATTGGGTATTCTGGACCACCGCGATGGCGAACTTGTTTCGCCGAGCGAAAAGTGGTCCAGAATGCCCAATCATATACTACTGACCTATGTTTCGAAATGCATTTAACAGATGAAATAGTAAAGCTTAAACATAATATTAATAAATCAAAAGTCTTTGAATCGATACTTGCATATTTAATTTGATAGATTTGAGCGCTGCATGCCACATGGGTGATGGTATATCTAGCGTACATAACCAAAACAAATTTTAGAATGTTCATAATGTTTCGTGACGAGAGCGGCCCGTGTCGAAACTTAAACCTCACACCAAGTTAGCAATTGAGGTTTATTATAATCGGGTACGAATCAACCAAATAGTATATGCACGACAACAGTGGGCAGAGTGAAACCGTTAATTTTAGGCATCGCCCGTCAACCAGAGCAAATGTTGGCCGACATAATGAACACTCGTACAAAAACCGACATTTGTTAAAAAATGTGATTGCGCCAATTAAGCGGACACTCATCCAAAAACAGTGTGAGCAGAACAATTAATCAAAAGGATTATGTCGGTACAAAAAATCCGCAAGTTTAAATTAAAAGGTGAAATATGTTTTATAAATCATTTAAAGTGATAAATGGATCGTTGTTCTAGCCGGCACATATGGTGTTTTGATTTTTTAATGTGACAAGATTGGTATCATTGCTTCTTTCTGAGTATTTTTTATTTTGTCATAAATTAATGTGATCAACTTATAATTTAAAAGAATAAACAAGAACTTTTGTGATATAAAAACCATACTGGTTTCCCAAACAGTTCACAGGCAGTGTTTTTACCAATTGGCTAAGAGGCTTGTCTGATATTAATCTTAACTAGCTGAGCCTGGGACTTCGTTCGCGTGGATGACGAAACTTATCAATGAGTTTTTAACCGCAAAATTAAGTTTGTTTTTTATTGTTTATACTTTTCCGGGATAAAACTACCCAGTGTGGTGCCCAGGATAATAAAGAATCATTATACCAAGTTTCATCGTAATCGAACCGGTAGTTTTTGCGTGATACCTGAACAAACAGACAGACAGACAAAAAATATTTTTTTTACACTTTTGGGTTCGGTTTTGGTCTTGTAACACACCCCCGCTATTTATTTTTTTGATATTTTCAATGTACAGAATTTTCACTTCTACAGATTTATTATAAGTAGTATAGATAATGTTTACAAAGAATCGCTACTGGAGCTTCTTTTACTTGAACCGACTCATTTTAATTTATATACAAATCCTTCAATTATTTTAGACACCATTTACGGTTCATTCATCTTCTGACATTCAATTAAAACACCGAGAAATGATCCCACCACTTCAAAATAATTATATTAATTACTTTCAAAACGTCAGTTAGTAGATAAGGTGGTAAGTACACAACATTAATGTGGTTTAGCGGCCGGCGTCACTACATCTCACAGATTAAATTGATAGTAATTAGCCGTGGACATTTGTTACGACGGATAGCGGTTATTATTTTTTTACTTCAAACTCTACAGCTACATACAAGTAGTATGATGCCTTTCTCACGACTATACCAGTCCGTAATATCACACAATCTCTAAATGACAGGATACATAAGGATCGCAATTTTCATTTGCTAGCTGTATTATTTGATGGACATCTGCAAGGGTCAATGCCGCACTGTGCCCTCATATTTCCCATGGGCGTCAAAGAGTCTGCTGATAATTGCACCCAGATCCCCAAAGCGTTGTAAATCTAATAACGCCACCGAACATAGACCCCGACGTACCAACCATGCTTAATAAATTAAACTTGCGCCAGAATACCTTCCCGTGCTGCAGAATAATAGCGTGTATCGTTAAACTATGGAATCTATGAATTACTTTAAACCTACTTAGTAGTAGCAATAAATTGTATGAAACAATATCCGCTATTTAGGTAAAGTATCTCATTTTTAGCGATTTATATTAATTTTTGTTAGAACAAAAATCTTAAAAGGAAAGCAGGACAATGCTTTAGTAGTAGAAAGAAAGCTTCGGCGTGATATAACAAAGATCCCCATATGGCCAAACGTCGGCTATAATTAGAAACAACTGCACAGTGTACACTGTACAGAGTATCGGATGCTTCGTTGAGGTCAGCCGGTGGACGCGCCCCTGCGTGAACCCGCGCCGCTCTCCGGCACTCCAACACAGAGGTGTCGCACTTGACGCACACTTGATACCCAAAACCTCACCAAACCACACAGACGAACGTGAAGTTTTATGTCAAGCGCATTAAAAACCACAAACGTTGTCACGTCAGACATTCATGTTAATAGGCATCTACTCGAGCGACTAACAGTATGTTTTGTGTAAATGAGAATCTTAACACTAGATCTGACGTTAACACGTCATATCAAATTATAATCAATTGACATAATTAATATAATCTGATACTGTCCAATACCTTTGATCGTGTCAACGATACTAGTTAACATTAATCTGGTAGAGTTCATGCAACATTTGACATTTTAACAGTTCGATGGATCTAAATGACAAGCAATTCTCTTCCATTATACGTTTTGCAAATAAACTGATTCGTAATGTATGAACTGTTCGTGCAGCATTGGAACGTTCAAGTTTAACGCGTCTTGCACCCCATTCTTAGCTAGAGGGGGGTGAACTTTAAGCCGTCCTGGCACAAACTGTGAATGTCAATCGTGGATGTGCTGAAGAGAGTCTCGAGTGCGGCCATTGCGAAACCGAACAATGCTGAATGAAGTGCATGCACGACCGCATTGCACACGCCACGTTGTACGCTACTCATGGCCGCAACTCTCCTGCCACACCCCGATTACCTATACGGTTTTCACAGCTACAAAACTAGTGTATTTTATAAGAATAAATAAAACTTCCTAACAAACTCTTTTAACTGCATAAACTTAGCGAACGTGACCTAACTTTGCTTCGGTGTGCGAAAACATTATGTTGGTGGCAGAGGAGTGAATTTTGGCTTTTACATTTATTTTTCCTAAACACATTTTTGACTTAAGTGGTAGTTGAACGAAATGTACATTGAATGCGAAAATCTAGTTAATTTTTTTGTCTAATAGCGTTAGACAATTTGGCTACTATTATTAACCTATTTATTAAAAGGGACATGAACCTTACTGGTTTCCTTTTTCCTCTATTATATCATTCCTTATAGGAATTTCCTTTTCTTCTATAAAACACTTAACACTTATCTACATACAAAGTTCTATCTGTGATAATGTATGAATTCTAAATCCTTCCTATGCTGAATATACATTCCTTATCCGAAAACGTCGAGGTCATGTGAACAGTCACTGTAGTAAGAGCCATCTTCCAAACGTAGGAATTACACGCCTATTAATGTCTTCATGCTTGCGTGTTAAGTAAGGTGGCATGGCGTGGTGAGTTCCAACAATTGATAGCCGAACATCACCGCACTGAGATCCGATTGACGGAGATCTATTGCGACATAAATCAACTACGAGTATAATCGTTAGTTGGTTGAGAATGAACGCCAAAAACTACGTGTAACTCGTGTAAGTAACCTCTGATTTACGAGCACGTTTACGTTAAATCGATAAAACGAGACAAATTTGACGACACGTCACCGAAGGACAAATTAGGGGTCGTTTAGTGGTAAGATTTGAACTGTGGCTGTGTAGGTCGAGGCGATTTATTTTCACATATCCTTTGAGATGGAATACGTTATAGGAATTAATAGATCAATTGCCATAATGGGAGTCCATTGACGTGCTTGTTAATATGAATCTATCCCGTAAACATACTCATAGATTCATAAGCACGTTTGAGAGTTCAAATCGTGACCGGCATCTAGAAGACTTTGTAACTTCAGAATAAAACTTCCAAGCTCGTCTGCTTTTGAAGGTTTTTTGATTGCGCTGAGTTAACAAAGAGATCTTCTTTAATAAGATGGTTATCAGAAAGGCTATTGAACAATCAATTACAAAATGTAAACTACCCAAATGTAGCAGTAATGGTCAAGAAAGGATCGAAGATATTATACCGTATTTACATAAAGAGCAGAAGAAACAACATTTCCGCTGACACTTAAATGAACGAGCAATTTATTACAGCAAATAAATTGTGATAATCTAACGTTGGTTGGGCGTGTAAACGCATCGCGGTCGCTCGCCGTTTATGTAGACGAGCAAATGACCGCAATCAAATCACAATCAGAGTGAAAGCCTATAAATGGCAAGTCGAGATCGGTGCACTCTCGCACCCGACGCCTCTGCTGTTTACCAATGCGTTAGATGTAATTATAGGAGATGTGTGCGCATCTACAGACAACAGTCACGACACGACGTACTCACGTTCTGTTCTATGTTTGATAACATTAATGTGTTAAAAATTTACTCAATTATGTGCCTTTGCTTGGAAAGGAAAGTGAAGATGATTGGTCTTTGTTCTTATTCTAGTCCAAACAATTTATGTCGTTGTTCTGGTTGATCAAAATATTAGTTAAATGCAAATAAATGATATCAATAAACAAGAGCCATTAATTACTCCACTGATTTACAATAATGAAAATTAGTTAGACAAATAAACCGAAATGTATTACGGGAATCAGCTAATGGCACGATTATTCATAATGGGTCTACCCACCATTCACCAATAACAGTTATATATTGTTAAACCAAATCATTCAGTACGAAACTAAACATCAAATAAAGTAGTAATTTAGGCGTGATAATACATAATTTCAGGCCGCCATAACATGGGTAACTGGATTGGCCGATTGTTAGGAGCACTAATTACGCCGCAGCCGCGCCCTACCACAAACCACTACACCGTAAAAAGCAGAAATGATTTTAAAATTTCGCAAGTATATTTCGCGAACAAAAAACCTTTACTAAATAACGAACACCTTGGAATTAATACATGTTATAATTATAAAGCTTTAATTAAAACCAATTCTAAAAGGTAATTAAATAGGTAAGTTATGGGTACGCATGCAAATAAACACAATACGTGAATAGAAGAATTTGGGACGAGAAGTTTGTTATTACGTACCCCTATCAACAATGACTCCCGTCCCATTTCCAACAATAATAAATATGGACCCCCAGAAATAATCAGGGTCGACCACAACGTCCACAATACACAACTGAGACGTATTTTGATTAAAATAAATGAGGGGAGTGAGCAAATTTTTATTAACGGCTCGCAAAGCCCTAAGCACTGGTGAAAAATATTGCGAAAGTTCGCTAACATAACCAGCATTACATGATTGCGATACAAAAACATAACATTTTCTGAATATTAATTATATCGTGTTTAATCATAACAACTTATTTACTAGCAACATATTTTTTTTTTGGTTCTCGAAGACTAAAAAAATCACAGGCAGGAGATGTAAACAACTTTTTATAGTAATGATTGTTTGATAGTATCAATGGAAATATCATGTTGCTACAATACAAAACTTGTTCGAACGTCAAACTAACAAAATACAAATAAAAGAAAGTCCCTTCTCATGACCCCACACTTGAGTTGTACTAATTAAGCGTTTATTAAGAGTCAGGATGCATCTCATAAAGGACAGTAAGGACAAAAAGATGAGAGTAGCGAGCAGATGTGGTGATCATAGCTTTAGGGTCGAGTATAGGAAGTGCGCATACGTAATGTGGCGAATGGACACAATGAGGGGAATTGGCCAGTAATGGCCAGTGCGGCGATTGTTGTGCGAGCGACGCCCGCACCCACCGCCATTGATTGAATGACGACTGAATTTAACAAACAACGCACCACAAACGGTGCGTAACTGGTCCGCGACGTAACTCTATTACTACTTTAGTTTGTATGCTTCTGATTCCATTCAAATAAGTCGCTCTCATTGCTATCAACTCTCAATATATTCCTCTGTTACCTTTGAAAAAAAAACTGAAAAGTAAAAAAACAAGTTTAAAATAAGTCTAGAAGTGTAGATAGCAATGTTATTAGTACAAAAATTTAATAATCAATACACAATCAATCTAATGAGAAACATAATTGACTGTCACAGTCGGGACACATTAATAAGCTAGACTAAAATCATTCATTATTATTCATTAGATTGATTGTGTATTGATTATTAAATTTTTGTACTAATAACATTGCTATCTACACTTCTAGTATGTGAACTTGATTTTTACTTTTCAGTTTTTAAGTATTTAAAGTGTTTTTATGCACTCGGGTTTTTTTTATTTTTTTAAATTTTTATTTACTCTCTTTTATCTCTCTGTAAACATAATACAAACACTTTAACCTAAATAATAATAGAGATAAACTGCTAAGTCTATAAGGCGTACCTAAATTCTGGAAAACTACTTCGTGAACATAAATCAAGGCAAAAAGCGATTATTGATAACCCCTTCACATTTTTTTTCATTTAGGTAGAGTTAAATAAGTAAGGCAGCAGGAATGATTTATCCTGCTAATCTCTCCCACTGCCCAGTACTACGTATATCTAAAACAGAGTATTCTAAATCGTCTCCCGGTCAGACCCCAGTCCGGATGTGCCAATTTCTAACCGACGCCGACGACGGAGCGC